>CM040240.1:47222809-47622809 GCA_022545495.1 Chrysanthemum lavandulifolium | reverse complement strand
TCGTGTCCGCAAGGAATTGCCTATCTCGAGTCAATCAATTCAACAGGCGCTTTTTCTCACCGTGTCGATTGCTAAAACACTTAAGCACGTGGAGGTGGAGTATTTCTATTAAAATATAAAACTCTTTCATGGTACAAAATGTCTTTACTCATAACCACTTTAAGAGATTTTCATGAAAATGGTTTTACGGCAACATAGGTTAGTCATGGAGTTATAAGGTGACTAAGGTTAGGAATAATCCCATGATCCACCGAGTCAAGAAAATGAGAATCGAGAGAAAATGAGAATCGGACACCACCAATAGTTAGAATTAGAAGTCCTTAGGTATGATTGTAAAAGGAGAAAATGAGAATCGAGAAAGAAGGTGTTGATCCCAATGAGCAAACGATCTAAAATAGAAACCGACTTAAACAAAAGCTTATCAAGTATTACGGAATTTAACACTTGATCTTAAGAAGAACAATTAACATTCAACACCTCAATATTATTTATTAATACGAATACTCTTAAGATTAGGGTTTTGCAACCTTGAAGTGTATCACCTTAGATATAAAACATACGTATATCTAACCCAACCTAGGACCTCCTTTTATAGGCTAAGGAGTCCTATACAATATACAACACGTAACCTACAAGATAAATATCTTTCCATATTTATCTAATACAATAAACTAACCGACTATAAAACTAGCAGTGCTTACTACATACTATCGCCAGCTACATAATACTAGTCGCGGTTATCTTCATCCGTGGTTACACTCTTCACTCCGTGGTTACATCAAGCTTATCCGTGGTTCCGTGATTTAGAGTAATTCATTATCAAAGGAACCTAAACCCAACAATCCTCCCTAAACTTGATAAATTCTAATTCTCAAGTTTCCTTTAAGCTCAAAACATCCGAATTGGAGGATGTAGCCAAACACTTATTAGCTTTAAGTATCTTCTCATACTCTTCAACAAATCATAAGCTTGACCATCATAGGATACTAACATCTTGAAACAACTGTGCTCAACATTCGAAAGCAATTATTCCTGGATGCTTATTCAATTTAGGATAATCACCTTCTACAAGCATATGAATAATCTATCCGTAAATGCTTAAACATGAACTCCACAGTTTGATATAAAACCATCTAGTAACTTGACCATTGTAGTCCTCTATTCGTGTTCATGAGAGGCTCAAATAGAATCTTCAAATTATGATACATCGCCTCTCATGATAATCATCCGGATGTACTTCACCAAATTTATTCTTGTAAAGTATCCAAAGATTCAACAAATCATCTCTATCAAAATATCGAAGCATTTGTGAAAATTTATTATACTCGTAAACTTCATTGTTGAGTCTTAGAATTTTCCAAACCCTTCACTTCCATCTAAAAGCTTAAACTCATAAGAAATAATTTGATTTACATCTTCAACAACTTTCAATCTTTTAGAATCGATGTTACCCGAACTCGATTTTCTTTTTCTCTTACTTTGCATCCATTCATCATGTTCTTTAATCCACTCTTCTTCCTTTTTAGAATTCATTGGATGTAAATCATCATTGTTAATTTTCATACATCTCTCATAAATCTCAAAAATTTTTAAATGAACAACTACCAGATTATCGAAACATATATGCCTGAATTCTTGATAATCTTCATCAATACATTCTCACCGTGAGCCATAGTAGGAGGTTTCTTCTTACAACTCTCTCTTCTTTCTTTACTAACCTTCCTTGCCAAGATACCCAAAAGTCTAGCTTTCTTCATCATCAAACAAAGCCCATTCTTTACAAAGATACTCATCATTTATTAATTCAAGCTTCAAGATAATTTTGTGATTCATACCATGTAGCTAACAATTTCGATAGCTTCTTCTTCATCTTGCTTCTCTTCATCAAAATTGCTTTATCCTCGCCCATATTTTTAGCATACCTGATCATAAGTTTTGTTCCGCTTTATTTTTAAACTTCAAGACTACCTCTTTACCTTTTCCAACATTAGATTTAACCACTTTTCAAAGGTTCACCAATAACCAAACTTTTACCTTTGGTTTAGTAGCGAGACCCAATGATAAAACAGTGTGCAATGATTGAGGTATAGATGATGTTTTGCCGATTAATCAATGTACTCGCAGCTCTTTCTCTACTTCTTTAGGCTTAGATGGTAATTCGAAAGAGTTGTAACAACAAAGAGAAGTAGTTGTGATAGCAAAGGTATGACAAGAGTAGGAACAATAGCCAAGTCTCAAACTACATCATGGTTACAAAAGTACTAACCAAGGTTTCATATACTATCGCTATTGTGTTCAGACCGCATCAACATTCTTCAATTCTTCAAGAACAACCGATTCCCATCTTTATCGAAACCAAAATTCTTGATCTCCACCACAACATCTTCTTCCATAGGTACAATAATGATACATCCACGCCTCCCCGAATTCATGCCATCACCCTCCCCTATTTGGATACATCATTCACATCGAGTAGTAGAGGAGTCCACCTTCTTTTTCATACGCCACAAAGCTTTCAAACAAAGAAGTCCGTGTCTTTCACCTTCTCCAAAACCAAGACCCTATGCCTCAACCTCCAATAGTCTTACCAAGTACGCTTAACTCAGAGACCGAAATCTTATCCTCCATTTTAGCACACCGAACCGCCAATTCATTTACACGCTTAAGAATATCCTCCCACTTCGACCTGGTTATCTCGTCCGAGAGGTGGTTCATCAAAAGTCATCATGTACAAAGTCATTAACCGTCAATTCAATGTCGTTCCAATCTATCCTCATCACTGAAAGCCGTGTTAATCGTCCAGCGGTGAATCCTTTGATATAGAAGACATAGCACCTGTGCCGAGCCTCGATCATCTATGTACCTCAGAGCAGCTTGGCTAGGATACTCCACCGTGTTAAGCTCTAAAGAACTTTCCACATTAGGAGTTGCCAAAGGTCGGGTCTTATTGATGTTTCCACCATCCCCACCAAAGATCTAAGCATGAATCAAGAAGGAAGCCCTTCCAATCATGTCACCTCCACTCCTTGTGACATGCCTCATTAACCATACCACTAGCACTAGCCCGAGGAAGCCGAGTGCCCCGTGTTCTCCTAGTCCATGATGCAAGACCTTCATTAAACTCAGAATCGAGGAAAATTAAGCATGAGGAAATAAAGGAACATCTCTAATGACAACAACAAGGGTCGATTCCTCATATGTGCAAACACTCTAGGAAGCATACGATGTATTTCATACTCTAATATGGTCAATAGGATCCCATTTGATGTTCCATAAGTAGTTGAACAAACCTAGGATACAAATAATATTTACCCTTCTTCCTAATATTCTCGCACTAACCCCTCATATATCATCCTAGACCGCTTAAATTTCCTTCCATCGACAAACAAATAATAGCAAGAGTATTTTTGAAGGAAAATCATTAAAGTCCTGGGTCTTATTGCTCATACACATCAACAAAGTGTGAATCAAAAACTTTCATTGTTGAGAAAACAAACCTTAAAAATTGTACCTTTTCACCTCCTCGCGGTAACCTAATCTCTAAACCAAAGAACAATCTCAATATCCGTAAGATTATCAACACCATCAAGATCATCAAGCTTCAAAACTTTCTAATAAGCCCTCAAAAAATGTAAATAGCATTCTCATCCACCCTAGTGCTAAAACCTCCAACCCATTAACCTCTTCAAGTTTAGCATTCTTCCAAACTAACGATGTAGGCTTTAAGAATGGTAGGTTCAACCATTAAAGCAAAGTGAATGGGACTATGAACAAGGAAATCAATCATTTGATGAAACCCTCTCAGAGCAAGCATCTTGGTGAGAATAGCAACAAGATTATGTGAAGTGGAGCCAAATCATTGTGATTAATGATGTAAATGGCTTTCAGAAGAAATCAACAAAAGTAATTAGGGTTTAAGGAGTTTGGCAATTGTAAGTGGTTAGAAGATTAAAGAAAGTGATCCATCCGTGATTTTGGTAAGTGATATATACTTTTGCCAAAGTGTCAAAACAACCCCCGTAGTATTCATAATAGAATCATACTATCCATTGCTCCACAACAATCAGTCCATTGTAACACACCATCGCTGGATACAGATAATCACTCCTCCCAACTAGTCCAAATTAGAGCAAGCAACCATGCCACTTGAAAAGTGATCTCACAAGATATGAAGGATTACACAAAACTATCTATCACTAAAATTATTTTATTTTATTTATTTTTAAACACAAGCAAAGAAACACACTAGCTCCTTATGCACACACATCCTTCATTCCCCGCAAGACAACACAAAACAAACACGTAGACAAAGATTATAGTTGTCATGGTTAGTAATAGCCAGTGGTTACAAACGATCATCCGGTTAGAACAGAAAGTCAACATAGTCAACTTCTAGAATATATCTCACCAATCCCCAAGAACCTCATTAACCTCCAACCACATTTAACCCGCCTCCCATAGTTACTCAATAACCCTAAACTTCCTTTATAAAAAGAACCCAAATATCATATAACGCCAAACCAATCAAGAGGTAAAACCCTAATTGCTCCAAAATCCCCAATCAATCAAAATGGAACCCTAGTGGAACAAACCGTGTGGTCGATCTAACCTCCTCCTCATCCTCTTCATCATCTTCATCATCAAGAAGATGGAAACCCATGGTCGACCTATTTGCCTCCACTAGAACCAAGACCAAGAAAATCTCCATTTCTCCCATCATCTCAAGATGATAGTGTTGTGAATCCAAGTGATGCCTCAAGAACGATGACCTTCTAAGAAGAGACCTCAAACCCCAAACCTTCATCATCTAACCCCAACCAAGACCATGAGAAGAAACCCACCACCCTAATGACAGAGAGGTGGTTCTTGTCTTAGTGCACCAAGTCATGGTGCTTCTTCACACATCGTAACTGAAGGAAAAGGAAGATGGAGTAGGTCGAATGGTGGTAAGAGAAGATGGAGGACAAAAAGAAGATCATATCATCCATCTATCCACAATCGCTTCAAATTTCTTCGCTTGCATCAATCCATCCTTTCCATTTTGATCCTTAGTCGCCTGCTTGCATATGATAAATGCATATCCAAAGATTCAAACGATATCGCAAGGATAGTAGTAGTAGAAATATTAGGAGAAAATCATATATGATGTAGTCTTTATTTAGCACTTGAAGTTTCATTGTGTCGAAGTCAAACTACTTTGTTGAATGAACAATGTAACTTCAAGACTTTGCATCTCTATAATGATTTAGCATTTTCCGCACAATGGTTAGTGGAAACACGTAACAACTCAGCGTGGATAGATCAACTCTATCGGTTGAAACAACACTATCAATGGATATAAGAAGAAATAGCAATACTAAGATTAAATAATAACCCAATACTTTTACAAACTTATACAAAACAATTTGAGAATTTTAGAGATTAATCATTCCACTAACAACAAGATAATCGAAACCTCCCACATCAAAAGCTTTTGTGAGAAGATCAAGAACATTGAAATCAAGATGGATTTTTACCATTTGAATCAACCTTTCTCATTACAACTCTAATAAAATGATGTCTTATCTCAATATGTTTAGTTCTAGAATGTAAACAGATTTTTGATAATGCAAATTGTAATCGTTATTATCAATGTAAATCTTAGTATGCATAAAATTGTACCCAAAATCCAAAGAATTGATTCTCAATCCATAGAACTTGACCACAAAGAACTAGCAAAGCAGCCTACATATTCGGGCTTCAGTTGTAGAATTAGCCACAATAGTTTGCTTCTTAATCGCCAAGAAATTAACTGCTTCCCAAGAACCCGACATCCTCCAGGGTAGACTTCCATCCGCACTAGCTCCAAGATAGTCACCGCTGCAAGTAGGCCACCAAATCAAAAGGAGAATCCTTAGAGTACCAAAGGCCCAATTTAGGATGACCTTTCAAGTATTGGGTGTTACTTGAAATCTTGCACACACATACCGAGAACATAATGTCCGCCTAGATGCAAGAAGATACATCAAAGATCCAATCATGGATCCGTATAACTTCAAATCAACTTTGGGACTTCCATCATCCGTAGCATAGGTTTTTGAGTCTCCATAGTGTACTTGCACCTTTTACATCTTGAAACCCAAATTTCTTCAACACATCACTACATACTTGTCTTGACTAATGAAAATACCATCATCCTTTGTTGAACCCAGAGCCCTGAAAAGAAAGTGAGTTCTCCCATAGAACTCATCCGAAACTTATCATGCATAAGTTTCTCAAAATCTCGTGATAGCTCCTTGTTAGTAGACCCAAAGATGATGTCATCTACATAAACCTCGAACCAAGAAATATCATTTGTGCTTTCTAATGAACAAAGTTTTATCAATCATCCTCTTTAAACCCATTGTCCATCAAATAAGTAGATAGCATTCATACCATGCCCTAGAGCCCCGATGCGTCCATACATAGCCTTCTCACCCCTAGAACCTTGTCGATGATCAGATCTTCAAAACCGTGAGGTTGACAAACATATACCTCCTCATCAATAGTGCCATAAAAATGCACTTTTAACATCCATCCGACACACAACAAAATTTTGAATGAAGCATAAGCCAAAACAATCTAATATCCTCAATCCTTGCAACTGTGCAATATTTCATCATAATCCAAACCTTCGCTTTGTGTGTATCCTCGAGCAACCAACCTTGACTTGTTTCACAACACCCTCTTCATCCCTCTTGTTCCCGAATACCCATTTAGTCCCAATAGCCCTCTTCCCATTAGAAGATCAACCAATGTCCAAACCTCAAGTTTGAACCAAGAAGCCTCTTGCATTGATTCTACCCATACTTCTTCCGTTATAGCTTCTTCTACTCTCTGGCTCCTTTGAGATGTAAACAAGCAAACAAGCAATTTTGCGATCTTTATGACTGCTTTCAGTGAAGAGATCTTGCAAAGAACCCATGTTCGTGAGTGGTTATGTGTTCACCCCGCATCTTGTTTGCACCGAGTATTCAAATTTCCAAGAATCTGCTCCTTGGGATGAATTCAGTAGAAGTAATTGACTTTCAATAATGTTGTCCAAATTAGTCAAATTAGCATTGAAGAATTCATCCATGTCTTCATCATGTAGGGAGTATCAATCTCTATTAGTTCATGCATAGTGATCATGTGGATACTCCTCATCACCAAATAGTGGCTTTGGATTAGGTCCAAAGAAACTACTATCACCAAGACTTGTAGCCGGAATTTCACTTGAACTATCGCTGGTAAGATGGCTTGTCACATACAGATGGCCTATCAAGACTTTCAGAGAGGCTTAGCAAGACTTGCGGCATCGCTTTTTCTTCTTTTCAATTTCTTCACCGACATCGAGTTATCTTGCAACAACTCATCCTTATTTTGATGATGATCAACTTGACACCGTAACTCGTACATCATCACCGTAGGGACCTTGCTCATGAATGATGGAAGGAATGTAACTAGCTTTCCACTTTTCAACCAAATAGAACTCGTTGGAGAATCACTTTTTGAAGATGTATCTTCTTCGTAATCCTTTGTATACCAAGATCAAAGATTAGTGGAAGTTCCCAATGATAGGCTCATAATTCATAGATTTGGTTAGCATATCAATGTTAAACAGCCGGGCCCGTCCTTGGTCTCAACACTAGGAGTCTTTTCACCGAATTGAACATGTAGGTTCTCTTCAACAATTTAGTCCTCCCATTGTATACTCTAAAGGCTTTACTATTTGTAGAATAGCCTAAAAAGTATCCATCATCCGCTTTTTCTTGAAACTTGCCTAGGTAGTCTATGGTATTCAAATGGTAACAGACACCCAAAAGGTTTTAGGAATGCAATCATTGGCTTCCTATCATGTAACAAACATAGGGGGTCTTGTTATGAGGCTTCACTACCTTACTGCTTTGCACATAACATGCAATTCCTACAAATTTCACCAAAAGGTAGTTGGTAATAGATTCTGACAACATTGTCCTAGCAATCTCAATTAGTGTTCTATTTTTCCTCTCACCACACCATTCTCGTTGTGGTGTTCTAGCAACACTAAACCGCTTTTCAATACCTTTAGCTACACGTAACCGATTCATCACATCATTCTTAAACCTCGCCCATTATCACATCTTATTACTTTGACCTTATGACTTACTAGATTTTCTATCTTAGTAATGAAACTCTTAAGAATCTCACTAGTTTCACTCTTAGTAGCCAAAAGTATAACCAAGAAAATCTACTATAATCATCAGTGATAACTAGGCAATACCGCTTTATGGTTCAAGCTTCTAACAACGTTGGTCCAAATAAGTCCATATGAAGCATAAATGGGTTGTGTTATGGTGTTTACGCTTTGGTCTTACAAGAAGCTCTATGTTGTTTTCTTTTGACAAACACAGCTTCCTTACAATCAAAAACCTTGAAGGTAACCTCTCACTAAGTTTCCTCACTACCTTTATTGATTGTTTTGTAATTGAGATGACCTAGCCTTCTATGCCACAATATTGACTCATCAAGATGCTTTAGCAAACAAACATAAGGACCTATTTGAAGAACATTTTAAGATCAAAATAATATATTTTCCTTCCTAGGTACCCTAAGTTGTATAAACTTCTCATCGTGCATCTTAAACTCAGAACCAAAAGGTAAAGCTCTTGTTGATCCCGCTTTTCTTATCACATTTGAGAAACACCGAATAAATTGTATTTAAGTCCTGCACTAAATAGACCTTTTCAAAGTCTAGCTTCCCTGCTCGATCACCTCCGCCAAGTATCTTTCCTCCCTTCGATCATTGCCAAATGCCACATATCCTCCATCATAAGCTTCAAAATCTTCCAAATTGCTTCCATCCTGTCATGCCCGAGCAACCACTATCAAAAACCTTTATCTTTAGCTCCTTGAAGATTGCCTGCACATAAGATTACACAAGTTGTTCTTATGGACCCAAGTCAAGATCGACTGGGTCCGCTGCATCAAAATATTCAAATTTCAGGGTCCATTGATGCAGCTGACATATGGTAAACCTTTGTCTTAGGCTTCCATTGCCAACTCGATGAGGCCTTAAAGATAAAATGATTTCCAACCACCGATCGCTTATCACCTTGGAATTTTTAAACTTCTTTGAATCAAGGTGATTTTTGGCTTATGAGTGGTTTGACACCGCTAGTCGTGTTTACATTTTTCTTAGCAGTGGTTGGAACCCATTTAGGTGAAGCATGACAATAGATTTTGTATTCCCATTCCTCATCAAGATCGCTCTTGGAATCATGTTACTGTTAGGATGAGGGTTTGTGTTTCTGAAAAGTTTTTATGATTTACCCGCCCAATGATTCCAAACTTGTGGTCTGCTTTTATTACAATTCTCTAGAAGTGTTCAAACTACCACAAACAAAACAAGCCTTATTAACACATTGAAACTCATCACCTAACTGCTAGAAATTAGACCATTTAAGCTTCTTTGATTACCCTAGGTTTATATTGTTTCATTTGTTCTCTAGAATTTCCGCAGACTCTACAACTTTCTTGGTAACTTTAGCTCCAAATCTAGGTACAAGGTTGACTTGCTTAGAATCAACTTTCTTAATCGTGAATAATTCTCATTTTCGTCACTATTCATTTTTACTATTCATCGTTACTATTCACTTTTTACTATTCATCCCGTGAAAATTTTATTTCACATTCTCGTAGGATAAACTATTTTAGTAATGACCCGAGAGTTCGACAATCGTTAGATCATTTTCGCAAAAGTTATTAGAAAACATCGCTTTAAAGTTTCGCTTTGAACGGTACACCATTTAAACATCCCGCGATATCGAAAACCAACTCCGACAATTTTCCCAAGATCGATAAATTTTAGATCACCTATGATTAATTTGAGAATTTTAAATTTATTATTTTTATTTTACCAAATAAGCCAACAATGAACAAAACTAAACTTACGCTTTTAAACGATTCTACTTACATCCGCACTTAACGATTCCTCGATCCGTATTTCCTAAGATGAATAGAAACTTTGTATTTTTGAAAAGTCAAACATATTTCCTCCTTGACCATAAAGAAATTAACCTTGTACGTTATACCTTTTTCAAATCACAGAACTTTTAGACTTCACGATAACTGTAAAGTTATCCCATTTACTAAAACCAAAGTTTGACATCTCATATCACTTTAGACTAATTTTAGTCTACTCTAAATAAATTCACGTTTCCCCGAAATTTCGTTATTTTCCGATAACCGCACCACTGCTTTTGACCCGTATTTCAGCTTTAAGCGCATGCACCCAATAAGACTTATCACCCATTTTATATTTTATATGGAGTATAATGATGAGTTTCATCATTCGCAAGTTTCATATTTTACGACCCGTTTTACATTTTATGGCTTCGATTAGCATTTAACTAACCAAACTCACCCAACCAAGATAATACCAAAACTATCCACCAAAGTCATCCTATCTTATCATGAACGAAATTTAGGGGGAGTCACCTTGGTGTCAAAATCCTAAGCATGCTTCCTTTAGATCATTTATGTGTAAAATTAACCATGGTTAGTTTTAACTCAATATATAGTTAACTAAAATCTCTAGCCTATAAATACCAAGCATAAACCTTCATAATTTCTTGCACCACCCTTCTTATCATCTAAAGTCCTAAACCTAAGGCATTTCTAGATCTTGTAAGAACATTCATGTGTTCTTGAAGAAAACTATTGATCTTCGCTCTGGAAGTTTTCAAGAAAGAGTCGTTATAATCTTCAAATATCTTCAAGTCTCCAAAAGACGTCGTTATAATCTTCTTTCTTCTTCGGGTTCTCAAGAATATGTTATAATCTTCTAATAATGTCGGGTTTTCAAAGATTGCAAAGTCTACGTCAAGTCTGCTAATATTTCATTTTTTCATAATATTCAAGCATTCTATTTTAAGGTAAGTATATATAACTCAAACTTATTTAAGTACTTATAAACTTTGTTAGTTTATTTATTGTATTTATAAACCTTAATATAGTATATAATCAATTAAAATACATGTTTTACGATTGAGCACTACAACACTAGGGAACTTCATGCGGGGTTCATTGGGTAAACGGATCGACGAGTCCGGATTTACGATTTAAAGTGTCCTAGCTCCTAACGCCATCGATGACCTCCAATTATGATGGTCCTAACGAGTACGAGATATACAACTAAAACCATTTCTATAAACAAACATACAAATACTACGCCGTGATCAATTTAATGGCATAAGCTCGCTCATGTTTTCTTAGGCATTATACCGAACCTAAGAGTTGACATCATATTCTAGGTTATAATGAGACTCCTGTGCTTATCCATCGATTCCTTATATGTTGTGATATCATTTTAAGGTGAGTTCTTAGCCTGCTTTTATATACGCTTGAAACTCTTTGGGGAGATACATGCTCTAACTATTTACTTTCACAAGTACTCTAAACTTTTAAGGATTACCGTGAGTTCTTAGCCCTGCTTTTATACTGCTTGAAACTCTTGGGAGATACATGCTCAAATACTTGCTTTTACTTTCATAAGTACTTTAAACTTTTAGAATTACCGCAGTCATAGCCCTACTCTTTAATACTTGTTTTACAAACTCGGGGAGATACATGCTCAACTACTTGCTTTTACTTGCATAAATATTCAAAACATTATACTTGATTGTATTATACGTGATCACATTATACTTGATCACATTATACTTGGTTGCATTATACTTATTATTACACTTGATTTCGCTTTTACATGCTTGAAATACTTGCCTAAATACATGAATTGTAGATTACAAACGTACAATACTCTATGTTGTCGGAGAGGTATTGATAGTACTATAAGCTCAGAGCTTCCGCCCCATGGTAATTCATCATGACATGGGATTAATATAGTACTATTTGGGAAGTGCGCTTCATGTGTACGGATTCTTGACCATGGGTGAATATAATCCGTGTATTGTGCAAACTATATTTTGGCAAATTGTGAACACGGTGTTGCAAGTTCTTTATGGCGGAACTTGAACCGAGGGATTTACAATACCTTTGTTGTATAAACATTCTTTCAAGGCTTTTCAACTTATTCAAAACAAACTCTATGAACTCACCAACCATTGTGTGACACTTTAGCATGTTTATCTCAATCAATAAGGATAGCTATTGCATGGAACTTAGAGTCGCACGACATGTTTTGAAGACTTATGTTTTTATCATTTACCATTCAAACATTTATATATTATACTTTGGGACCTCAATGTTTGTAACTCGATTTCATTAATCGAATGGTAACTTTTCAAAACGCCTCATTTAGAGGTCGCTTTTAACTTGTACTTTATTACGGAAAGCACCCCAAAGGACACGCCTTCCGCCGCGGTATTTTGGGGTGTTACATTAATCGCCTCTATCTTTTCGCACTTAGTTGATTCATCATCATCCTCGTAATCCGATTCCCAATCTTCAATTATAGAGCAACAGATAACTTATCGAACTTATCTTAGGTGTTTCGCCTTATTTACTTCAACAGTTTATTAAAACCGAATTCACTACTAAATGACAGCTTTAGGTGTGGGTATGTTTCATCAAGGGGGTGGTATATCATTGTATCCAAAAGACTATCTTTTGAACATTTTTTTTGATTGGTGTTTCGTAAGATCGTAGCATACTGTGTTTTAGCAACCCTAACTACATGTTTTTCTTTTTCCTCAGGGTCTGTAGTTTTGCACTTTTCGCCTCGCTAGTTTATCTTTAAGCATTTTAATCTTCTGCTTAAGATCAATTTCACCACCTAGTATATTGATCTTTCTACATACTCAAACTCACATTTAATACAATTTTAGCTTTCTTCTACACCTCTAAACCAACTCTATATCCTAAGTTATCTAGAGTCAATCTCTACTTTTCTCACTCGCTGATAGCCTTTGAGACTCTAAGTTATCGTAACATGATTTAAAAGAACAAGTAGATGTTTTAGAATCATTATACCCTTTATCCAACCAAGATGAAGCATAGGCCATTAGAGCAAAGTTATGCTCTTTGAAGCTTCACTAGCAAGAAAAGTCGATTGACCTTCTTCAACTGATCACCCAATCATAATCACCAAGTCCTAGCAACCAAAGTCAAGAAATAGTAGGCTCTTCTGTCTTCTTAATGCCTTCAAGTCTTTAGAGCTCGACATTCCTAGCAAAGTGACCTTTCTTCTGCGCTAAAGCACTCCATCTTGCTTTTGTCGAATCCATTTTCTTGACCATCATACTTAACCTGCCTTCTAGTCCTCCCGTAAACTTCCTTGCTTGGAGAGTCAACATTGCCATTTGCCATTGAAGATTAATCCTCAAGATCATCGTGATCAATTTGATCCGATCTTGATTCAAAGACAAGAACATCGGTAGTTAAATCACGTAAAAGGTGTGATTGCACCATCACCGACATTATCACTACTGGTATTGTTTGCAATAGCCGTGGTTATACCATAGGCGCAGTGGATACATCTTGTGAGCCTTTGTGATTAGTGGAGACAAAAGCAATGTTTTGATTAGAAGAAGACGAGTTAGAAAATATTCGCACTCATACACCTTCAAGTTATCAAGAGATTGTTCAGAGTCATTGTAGCAAAGTCCGCCTTTGTTTCTCCACACAATGGTATGAATAGCCCAACGATGATAAGCTCCTTATGAACTTCAAATTAATATCTTCTTGAAGGAACTTGTAACCCAACGCCTTCAGCTTGACCTCGATAAGTTTTGCCTCATTGTATGTACCATCAATCTTTTCTCCACTTCGAAAGGTTGAAGGTTTCAAACGATGCTTAAGCATGTTCATCCTTGACTTCTTGGTAGCTGCCAAAGAAACCTTAATTCAAGAGCATCTAATAGTTCTTTACCGACCATACTCGATCAAAGTCTAATGCAAACTCATTAGGTATTCCCAAGTAGAGATTGCGAGCTTTGATCTCCATCTTCCTCTTAGCTTTATCAGTTCACTAACAATGGTAATCTCCTTACCATCCTCCCCTTCAAAGGAAGAGAGTGTCTTTTTCAACAACATCCCATAGAGCATAATCAATCATGCTAATGCCTCATTCGCATCCTCCAAATTTGATATTCACCATGTTCGAGCATGGGCACTTTCAAGTACCACCATATGAGTTTCTTCGACATCTTAACTTACTGAGCATGACAATGTATTCTTCTTGATATCAGCTTAGATCACAAGCTCGATACCACTTGTTGATCCTAGTCGAGCAAACGATCTAAAATAGAAACCGATTGTAAAAAAAGCTTATCAAGTATTACGCGGAATTTAACACTTGATCTTAAGAAGAAGAACATTAACATTCAACACCTCAATATTATTTATTAATGTAATACTTTTAAGATTAGGGTTTTGCAACCTTGAAGTGTATCGAACTTAGATATAAAACATAATGATATCTAACTCAACCTAGGACCTCCTTTATAGGCAAGGAGTCCTATACAATATACAATACGTGAACCTACAAGATAAATATCTTTTCCATATTTATCTAATACAATAAACTAACCGACTATAGAAAACTAGCAAAGGCATTACATACTATCGCAGCTACATAATACTACTAGCCGCCGGTTATCTTCATCCGTGGTTACACTCTTCATCCCGTGGTTACATCAAGCTTATCCGTGGTTCCAAGACATAGAGTAATTCATTATCAAAGGAACCTAAACCCAAACAGTATGAGTCAAGAATTAAAAAGAAAAGTAAAGAAATGTGAAAAGAAATAGCCTCCGATTATTCAACTTAGGGAAGACACCGGTTCAACTATATGCTACCGTTGTCACTTGATAACACCGTATCAAGATTAAAAGTCACATGGACCCAAAGGACACATGCACTAAACCTTCTTAGCCACTCAAGTTTCTCTCAATAGAAGCTTGTATCATTGTCATGTGGAACCCTACGATACTATCGGCTTTCTTAGAGATTGCCGGTATTGAAGAAAGATACCTCCCTAGTCTCCGCCAGAAAAACAAAGCGCACTATTGAATCTAGAGCCACGCGATTCATCAAAAGATCTCTTAGGTAAACTTGACATTTCATCATTTGTCGCTCAACAATAAGGACGCAAGTGATACATCTAAGAGTCCATCATGTATCTTAGAAATGTCGAGAACATTTATGAGAGGTTCACATGATCCAGATTATGCTTTTAGTGTAGAATTGCGAGTTTGCCATAATCTTAGGTTTTCCCATAGATTTGCATCCTATATGCTTTCCTTATCCCGTAGTTTAGAAAACATCAATTTATCCCTTTTTCATTCGAATCCCGATAATCGAGACGCGAGTTGAAATTCCATTCAACCCTCGCTCGAACGATCTTGCTCAAACCTAATACGCTTGAGTTACCCACATACTACACAACTTCTCATCTATTATTGGTTTGTCTGAATGCTTTAAGTTTTTACGGTTAGTCATTCACGTGGCTACCAGTGTAGATAACTCGACGGTTCGACATATCACATATCGCTTCAAGGACATCGAGTTGGTAACATTCATTTAAGAGATGAAATTTAAAGGATCGCAAGGATGTTCGTCGGTTTATCACTAGGATTGATGAAATGTTGATTCACCTGGATCGTATGCACGGTGGAGAGCTATGGGAGAAGACCAAACTTTCCGATTCGACATACCAATGTCCTCATAAAGTAGCCGGTCGCTTGTTATCATTGGGTACTCTTTAACTCTTTTATTGTGATTTTGTTTGTTTGATTTATTCATAATGGCTTGTGCACACAATAACAGACAACCCGTACTTGTAATGAAAGGACCCCGTGGTACGACTGCCACAATCCTATAAAAAGAGTTAAAGCTCTTTTCGAGTAAAACTTATCCAAAACTTTCATTTTTCAAAGTTTTCCTCAAAAGGACAATTACTTCCTTATGATTTTTCAAAACCTCAAAAGTTTATATCACTTGTTGAGGGGAGTATTTGATTAAGAAACTTTGTTCACACAATTGTTCTTCGAGTTATCTTCCCACAAAACTTGAAATGGACATATTCAATATCAGTATTTCATCAAAAATACCATTATATGCCATTTTTGGGGAGAAAATTATGTGATAAGAAATATGTTGTGAATTGCTAATGAATCGTCATGCCAAAGACTTAACCAATGAATTGAAAAGATCTTAAATGTTAGTAACTCAAAAATAATTGTCCGGACGGTAATAATTTCAAACTAGTTCGCTAGTGATGTAAACGTGTCTCAAGAAGGACTTGTCCTAGAATGTACCATCCGAAACTCTGATAGACATGAACATTGACGGTTTGACAAACCTTTCGAGGTTCGCCCACACCTTCAAGGTAGTTATTAGAGAAGGTTCAAAAGTCGACAATGTAACTCTTTAACTATGCAACGAATCGTGTCCGCAAGGAATTGCCTATCTCGAGTCAATCAATTCAACAGGCGCTTTTTCTCACCGTGTCGATTGCTAAAACACTTAAGCACGTGGAGGTGGAGTATTTCTATTAAAATATAAAACTCTTTCATGGTACAAAATGTCTTTACTCATAACCACTTTAAGAGATTTTCATGAAAATGGTTTTACGGCAACATAGGTTAGTCATGGAGTTATAAGGTGACTAAGGTTAGGAATAATCCCATGATCCACCGAGTCAAGAAAATGAGAATCGAGAGAAAATGAGAATCGGACACCACCAATAGTTAGAATTAGAAGTCCTTAGGTATGATTGTAAAAGGAGAAAATGAGAATCGAGAAAGAAGGTGTTGATCCCAATGAGCAAACGATCTAAAATAGAAACCGACTTAAACAAAAGCTTATCAAGTATTACGGAATTTAACACTTGATCTTAAGAAGAACAATTAACATTCAACACCTCAATATTATTTATTAATACGAATACTCTTAAGATTAGGGTTTTGCAACCTTGAAGTGTATCACCTTAGATATAAAACATACGTATATCTAACCCAACCTAGGACCTCCTTTTATAGGCTAAGGAGTCCTATACAATATACAACACGTAACCTACAAGATAAATATCTTTCCATATTTATCTAATACAATAAACTAACCGACTATAAAACTAGCAGTGCTTACTACATACTATCGCCAGCTACATAATACTAGTCGCGGTTATCTTCATCCGTGGTTACACTCTTCACTCCGTGGTTACATCAAGCTTATCCGTGGTTCCGTGATTTAGAGTAATTCATTATCAAAGGAACCTAAACCCAACAATCCTCCCTAAACTTGATAAATTCTAATTCTCAAGTTTCCTTTAAGCTCAAAACATCCGAATTGGAGGATGTAGCCAAACACTTATTAGCTTTAAGTATCTTCTCATACTCTTCAACAAATCATAAGCTTGACCATCATAGGATACTAACATCTTGAAACAACTGTGCTCAACATTCGAAAGCAATTATTCCTGGATGCTTATTCAATTTAGGATAATCACCTTCTACAAGCATATGAATAATCTATCCGTAAATGCTTAAACATGAACTCCACAGTTTGATATAAAACCATCTAGTAACTTGACCATTGTAGTCCTCTATTCGTGTTCATGAGAGGCTCAAATAGAATCTTCAAATTATGATACATCGCCTCTCATGATAATCATCCGGATGTACTTCACCAAATTTATTCTTGTAAAGTATCCAAAGATTCAACAAATCATCTCTATCAAAATATCGAAGCATTTGTGAAAATTTATTATACTCGTAAACTTCATTGTTGAGTCTTAGAATTTTCCAAACCCTTCACTTCCATCTAAAAGCTTAAACTCATAAGAAATAATTTGATTTACATCTTCAACAACTTTCAATCTTTTAGAATCGATGTTACCCGAACTCGATTTTCTTTTTCTCTTACTTTGCATCCATTCATCATGTTCTTTAATCCACTCTTCTTCCTTTTTAGAATTCATTGGATGTAAATCATCATTGTTAATTTTCATACATCTCTCATAAATCTCAAAAATTTTTAAATGAACAACTACCAGATTATCGAAACATATATGCCTGAATTCTTGATAATCTTCATCAATACATTCTCACCGTGAGCCATAGTAGGAGGTTTCTTCTTACAACTCTCTCTTCTTTCTTTACTAACCTTCCTTGCCAAGATACCCAAAAGTCTAGCTTTCTTCATCATCAAACAAAGCCCATTCTTTACAAAGATACTCATCATTTATTAATTCAAGCTTCAAGATAATTTTGTGATTCATACCATGTAGCTAACAATTTCGATAGCTTCTTCTTCATCTTGCTTCTCTTCATCAAAATTGCTTTATCCTCGCCCATATTTTTAGCATACCTGATCATAAGTTTTGTTCCGCTTTATTTTTAAACTTCAAGACTACCTCTTTACCTTTTCCAACATTAGATTTAACCACTTTTCAAAGGTTCACCAATAACCAAACTTTTACCTTTGGTTTAGTAGCGAGACCCAATGATAAAACAGTGTGCAATGATTGAGGTATAGATGATGTTTTGCCGATTAATCAATGTACTCGCAGCTCTTTCTCTACTTCTTTAGGCTTAGATGGTAATTCGAAAGAGTTGTAACAACAAAGAGAAGTAGTTGTGATAGCAAAGGTATGACAAGAGTAGGAACAATAGCCAAGTCTCAAACTACATCATGGTTACAAAAGTACTAACCAAGGTTTCATATACTATCGCTATTGTGTTCAGACCGCATCAACATTCTTCAATTCTTCAAGAACAACCGATTCCCATCTTTATCGAAACCAAAATTCTTGATCTCCACCACAACATCTTCTTCCATAGGTACAATAATGATACATCCACGCCTCCCCGAATTCATGCCATCACCCTCCCCTATTTGGATACATCATTCACATCGAGTAGTAGAGGAGTCCACCTTCTTTTTCATACGCCACAAAGCTTTCAAACAAAGAAGTCCGTGTCTTTCACCTTCTCCAAAACCAAGACCCTATGCCTCAACCTCCAATAGTCTTACCAAGTACGCTTAACTCAGAGACCGAAATCTTATCCTCCATTTTAGCACACCGAACCGCCAATTCATTTACACGCTTAAGAATATCCTCCCACTTCGACCTGGTTATCTCGTCCGAGAGGTGGTTCATCAAAAGTCATCATGTACAAAGTCATTAACCGTCAATTCAATGTCGTTCCAATCTATCCTCATCACTGAAAGCCGTGTTAATCGTCCAGCGGTGAATCCTTTGATATAGAAGACATAGCACCTGTGCCGAGCCTCGATCATCTATGTACCTCAGAGCAGCTTGGCTAGGATACTCCACCGTGTTAAGCTCTAAAGAACTTTCCACATTAGGAGTTGCCAAAGGTCGGGTCTTATTGATGTTTCCACCATCCCCACCAAAGATCTAAGCATGAATCAAGAAGGAAGCCCTTCCAATCATGTCACCTCCACTCCTTGTGACATGCCTCATTAACCATACCACTAGCACTAGCCCGAGGAAGCCGAGTGCCCCGTGTTCTCCTAGTCCATGATGCAAGACCTTCATTAAACTCAGAATCGAGGAAAATTAAGCATGAGGAAATAAAGGAACATCTCTAATGACAACAACAAGGGTCGATTCCTCATATGTGCAAACACTCTAGGAAGCATACGATGTATTTCATACTCTAATATGGTCAATAGGATCCCATTTGATGTTCCATAAGTAGTTGAACAAACCTAGGATACAAATAATATTTACCCTTCTTCCTAATATTCTCGCACTAACCCCTCATATATCATCCTAGACCGCTTAAATTTCCTTCCATCGACAAACAAATAATAGCAAGAGTATTTTTGAAGGAAAATCATTAAAGTCCTGGGTCTTATTGCTCATACACATCAACAAAGTGTGAATCAAAAACTTTCATTGTTGAGAAAACAAACCTTAAAAATTGTACCTTTTCACCTCCTCGCGGTAACCTAATCTCTAAACCAAAGAACAATCTCAATATCCGTAAGATTATCAACACCATCAAGATCATCAAGCTTCAAAACTTTCTAATAAGCCCTCAAAAAATGTAAATAGCATTCTCATCCACCCTAGTGCTAAAACCTCCAACCCATTAACCTCTTCAAGTTTAGCATTCTTCCAAACTAACGATGTAGGCTTTAAGAATGGTAGGTTCAACCATTAAAGCAAAGTGAATGGGACTATGAACAAGGAAATCAATCATTTGATGAAACCCTCTCAGAGCAAGCATCTTGGTGAGAATAGCAACAAGATTATGTGAAGTGGAGCCAAATCATTGTGATTAATGATGTAAATGGCTTTCAGAAGAAATCAACAAAAGTAATTAGGGTTTAAGGAGTTTGGCAATTGTAAGTGGTTAGAAGATTAAAGAAAGTGATCCATCCGTGATTTTGGTAAGTGATATATACTTTTGCCAAAGTGTCAAAACAACCCCCGTAGTATTCATAATAGAATCATACTATCCATTGCTCCACAACAATCAGTCCATTGTAACACACCATCGCTGGATACAGATAATCACTCCTCCCAACTAGTCCAAATTAGAGCAAGCAACCATGCCACTTGAAAAGTGATCTCACAAGATATGAAGGATTACACAAAACTATCTATCACTAAAATTATTTTATTTTATTTATTTTTAAACACAAGCAAAGAAACACACTAGCTCCTTATGCACACACATCCTTCATTCCCCGCAAGACAACACAAAACAAACACGTAGACAAAGATTATAGTTGTCATGGTTAGTAATAGCCAGTGGTTACAAACGATCATCCGGTTAGAACAGAAAGTCAACATAGTCAACTTCTAGAATATATCTCACCAATCCCCAAGAACCTCATTAACCTCCAACCACATTTAACCCGCCTCCCATAGTTACTCAATAACCCTAAACTTCCTTTATAAAAAGAACCCAAATATCATATAACGCCAAACCAATCAAGAGGTAAAACCCTAATTGCTCCAAAATCCCCAATCAATCAAAATGGAACCCTAGTGGAACAAACCGTGTGGTCGATCTAACCTCCTCCTCATCCTCTTCATCATCTTCATCATCAAGAAGATGGAAACCCATGGTCGACCTATTTGCCTCCACTAGAACCAAGACCAAGAAAATCTCCATTTCTCCCATCATCTCAAGATGATAGTGTTGTGAATCCAAGTGATGCCTCAAGAACGATGACCTTCTAAGAAGAGACCTCAAACCCCAAACCTTCATCATCTAACCCCAACCAAGACCATGAGAAGAAACCCACCACCCTAATGACAGAGAGGTGGTTCTTGTCTTAGTGCACCAAGTCATGGTGCTTCTTCACACATCGTAACTGAAGGAAAAGGAAGATGGAGTAGGTCGAATGGTGGTAAGAGAAGATGGAGGACAAAAAGAAGATCATATCATCCATCTATCCACAATCGCTTCAAATTTCTTCGCTTGCATCAATCCATCCTTTCCATTTTGATCCTTAGTCGCCTGCTTGCATATGATAAATGCATATCCAAAGATTCAAACGATATCGCAAGGATAGTAGTAGTAGAAATATTAGGAGAAAATCATATATGATGTAGTCTTTATTTAGCACTTGAAGTTTCATTGTGTCGAAGTCAAACTACTTTGTTGAATGAACAATGTAACTTCAAGACTTTGCATCTCTATAATGATTTAGCATTTTCCGCACAATGGTTAGTGGAAACACGTAACAACTCAGCGTGGATAGATCAACTCTATCGGTTGAAACAACACTATCAATGGATATAAGAAGAAATAGCAATACTAAGATTAAATAATAACCCAATACTTTTACAAACTTATACAAAACAATTTGAGAATTTTAGAGATTAATCATTCCACTAACAACAAGATAATCGAAACCTCCCACATCAAAAGCTTTTGTGAGAAGATCAAGAACATTGAAATCAAGATGGATTTTTACCATTTGAATCAACCTTTCTCATTACAACTCTAATAAAATGATGTCTTATCTCAATATGTTTAGTTCTAGAATGTAAACAGATTTTTGATAATGCAAATTGTAATCGTTATTATCAATGTAAATCTTAGTATGCATAAAATTGTACCCAAAATCCAAAGAATTGATTCTCAATCCATAGAACTTGACCACAAAGAACTAGCAAAGCAGCCTACATATTCGGGCTTCAGTTGTAGAATTAGCCACAATAGTTTGCTTCTTAATCGCCAAGAAATTAACTGCTTCCCAAGAACCCGACATCCTCCAGGGTAGACTTCCATCCGCACTAGCTCCAAGATAGTCACCGCTGCAAGTAGGCCACCAAATCAAAAGGAGAATCCTTAGAGTACCAAAGGCCCAATTTAGGATGACCTTTCAAGTATTGGGTGTTACTTGAAATCTTGCACACACATACCGAGAACATAATGTCCGCCTAGATGCAAGAAGATACATCAAAGATCCAATCATGGATCCGTATAACTTCAAATCAACTTTGGGACTTCCATCATCCGTAGCATAGGTTTTTGAGTCTCCATAGTGTACTTGCACCTTTTACATCTTGAAACCCAAATTTCTTCAACACATCACTACATACTTGTCTTGACTAATGAAAATACCATCATCCTTTGTTGAACCCAGAGCCCTGAAAAGAAAGTGAGTTCTCCCATAGAACTCATCCGAAACTTATCATGCATAAGTTTCTCAAAATCTCGTGATAGCTCCTTGTTAGTAGACCCAAAGATGATGTCATCTACATAAACCTCGAACCAAGAAATATCATTTGTGCTTTCTAATGAACAAAGTTTTATCAATCATCCTCTTTAAACCCATTGTCCATCAAATAAGTAGATAGCATTCATACCATGCCCTAGAGCCCCGATGCGTCCATACATAGCCTTCTCACCCCTAGAACCTTGTCGATGATCAGATCTTCAAAACCGTGAGGTTGACAAACATATACCTCCTCATCAATAGTGCCATAAAAATGCACTTTTAACATCCATCCGACACACAACAAAATTTTGAATGAAGCATAAGCCAAAACAATCTAATATCCTCAATCCTTGCAACTGTGCAATATTTCATCATAATCCAAACCTTCGCTTTGTGTGTATCCTCGAGCAACCAACCTTGACTTGTTTCACAACACCCTCTTCATCCCTCTTGTTCCCGAATACCCATTTAGTCCCAATAGCCCTCTTCCCATTAGAAGATCAACCAATGTCCAAACCTCAAGTTTGAACCAAGAAGCCTCTTGCATTGATTCTACCCATACTTCTTCCGTTATAGCTTCTTCTACTCTCTGGCTCCTTTGAGATGTAAACAAGCAAACAAGCAATTTTGCGATCTTTATGACTGCTTTCAGTGAAGAGATCTTGCAAAGAACCCATGTTCGTGAGTGGTTATGTGTTCACCCCGCATCTTGTTTGCACCGAGTATTCAAATTTCCAAGAATCTGCTCCTTGGGATGAATTCAGTAGAAGTAATTGACTTTCAATAATGTTGTCCAAATTAGTCAAATTAGCATTGAAGAATTCATCCATGTCTTCATCATGTAGGGAGTATCAATCTCTATTAGTTCATGCATAGTGATCATGTGGATACTCCTCATCACCAAATAGTGGCTTTGGATTAGGTCCAAAGAAACTACTATCACCAAGACTTGTAGCCGGAATTTCACTTGAACTATCGCTGGTAAGATGGCTTGTCACATACAGATGGCCTATCAAGACTTTCAGAGAGGCTTAGCAAGACTTGCGGCATCGCTTTTTCTTCTTTTCAATTTCTTCACCGACATCGAGTTATCTTGCAACAACTCATCCTTATTTTGATGATGATCAACTTGACACCGTAACTCGTACATCATCACCGTAGGGACCTTGCTCATGAATGATGGAAGGAATGTAACTAGCTTTCCACTTTTCAACCAAATAGAACTCGTTGGAGAATCACTTTTTGAAGATGTATCTTCTTCGTAATCCTTTGTATACCAAGATCAAAGATTAGTGGAAGTTCCCAATGATAGGCTCATAATTCATAGATTTGGTTAGCATATCAATGTTAAACAGCCGGGCCCGTCCTTGGTCTCAACACTAGGAGTCTTTTCACCGAATTGAACATGTAGGTTCTCTTCAACAATTTAGTCCTCCCATTGTATACTCTAAAGGCTTTACTATTTGTAGAATAGCCTAAAAAGTATCCATCATCCGCTTTTTCTTGAAACTTGCCTAGGTAGTCTATGGTATTCAAATGGTAACAGACACCCAAAAGGTTTTAGGAATGCAATCATTGGCTTCCTATCATGTAACAAACATAGGGGGTCTTGTTATGAGGCTTCACTACCTTACTGCTTTGCACATAACATGCAATTCCTACAAATTTCACCAAAAGGTAGTTGGTAATAGATTCTGACAACATTGTCCTAGCAATCTCAATTAGTGTTCTATTTTTCCTCTCACCACACCATTCTCGTTGTGGTGTTCTAGCAACACTAAACCGCTTTTCAATACCTTTAGCTACACGTAACCGATTCATCACATCATTCTTAAACCTCGCCCATTATCACATCTTATTACTTTGACCTTATGACTTACTAGATTTTCTATCTTAGTAATGAAACTCTTAAGAATCTCACTAGTTTCACTCTTAGTAGCCAAAAGTATAACCAAGAAAATCTACTATAATCATCAGTGATAACTAGGCAATACCGCTTTATGGTTCAAGCTTCTAACAACGTTGGTCCAAATAAGTCCATATGAAGCATAAATGGGTTGTGTTATGGTGTTTACGCTTTGGTCTTACAAGAAGCTCTATGTTGTTTTCTTTTGACAAACACAGCTTCCTTACAATCAAAAACCTTGAAGGTAACCTCTCACTAAGTTTCCTCACTACCTTTATTGATTGTTTTGTAATTGAGATGACCTAGCCTTCTATGCCACAATATTGACTCATCAAGATGCTTTAGCAAACAAACATAAGGACCTATTTGAAGAACATTTTAAGATCAAAATAATATATTTTCCTTCCTAGGTACCCTAAGTTGTATAAACTTCTCATCGTGCATCTTAAACTCAGAACCAAAAGGTAAAGCTCTTGTTGATCCCGCTTTTCTTATCACATTTGAGAAACACCGAATAAATTGTATTTAAGTCCTGCACTAAATAGACCTTTTCAAAGTCTAGCTTCCCTGCTCGATCACCTCCGCCAAGTATCTTTCCTCCCTTCGATCATTGCCAAATGCCACATATCCTCCATCATAAGCTTCAAAATCTTCCAAATTGCTTCCATCCTGTCATGCCCGAGCAACCACTATCAAAAACCTTTATCTTTAGCTCCTTGAAGATTGCCTGCACATAAGATTACACAAGTTGTTCTTATGGACCCAAGTCAAGATCGACTGGGTCCGCTGCATCAAAATATTCAAATTTCAGGGTCCATTGATGCAGCTGACATATGGTAAACCTTTGTCTTAGGCTTCCATTGCCAACTCGATGAGGCCTTAAAGATAAAATGATTTCCAACCACCGATCGCTTATCACCTTGGAATTTTTAAACTTCTTTGAATCAAGGTGATTTTTGGCTTATGAGTGGTTTGACACCGCTAGTCGTGTTTACATTTTTCTTAGCAGTGGTTGGAACCCATTTAGGTGAAGCATGACAATAGATTTTGTATTCCCATTCCTCATCAAGATCGCTCTTGGAATCATGTTACTGTTAGGATGAGGGTTTGTGTTTCTGAAAAGTTTTTATGATTTACCCGCCCAATGATTCCAAACTTGTGGTCTGCTTTTATTACAATTCTCTAGAAGTGTTCAAACTACCACAAACAAAACAAGCCTTATTAACACATTGAAACTCATCACCTAACTGCTAGAAATTAGACCATTTAAGCTTCTTTGATTACCCTAGGTTTATATTGTTTCATTTGTTCTCTAGAATTTCCGCAGACTCTACAACTTTCTTGGTAACTTTAGCTCCAAATCTAGGTACAAGGTTGACTTGCTTAGAATCAACTTTCTTAATCGTGAATAATTCTCATTTTCGTCACTATTCATTTTTACTATTCATCGTTACTATTCACTTTTTACTATTCATCCCGTGAAAATTTTATTTCACATTCTCGTAGGATAAACTATTTTAGTAATGACCCGAGAGTTCGACAATCGTTAGATCATTTTCGCAAAAGTTATTAGAAAACATCGCTTTAAAGTTTCGCTTTGAACGGTACACCATTTAAACATCCCGCGATATCGAAAACCAACTCCGACAATTTTCCCAAGATCGATAAATTTTAGATCACCTATGATTAATTTGAGAATTTTAAATTTATTATTTTTATTTTACCAAATAAGCCAACAATGAACAAAACTAAACTTACGCTTTTAAACGATTCTACTTACATCCGCACTTAACGATTCCTCGATCCGTATTTCCTAAGATGAATAGAAACTTTGTATTTTTGAAAAGTCAAACATATTTCCTCCTTGACCATAAAGAAATTAACCTTGTACGTTATACCTTTTTCAAATCACAGAACTTTTAGACTTCACGATAACTGTAAAGTTATCCCATTTACTAAAACCAAAGTTTGACATCTCATATCACTTTAGACTAATTTTAGTCTACTCTAAATAAATTCACGTTTCCCCGAAATTTCGTTATTTTCCGATAACCGCACCACTGCTTTTGACCCGTATTTCAGCTTTAAGCGCATGCACCCAATAAGACTTATCACCCATTTTATATTTTATATGGAGTATAATGATGAGTTTCATCATTCGCAAGTTTCATATTTTACGACCCGTTTTACATTTTATGGCTTCGATTAGCATTTAACTAACCAAACTCACCCAACCAAGATAATACCAAAACTATCCACCAAAGTCATCCTATCTTATCATGAACGAAATTTAGGGGGAGTCACCTTGGTGTCAAAATCCTAAGCATGCTTCCTTTAGATCATTTATGTGTAAAATTAACCATGGTTAGTTTTAACTCAATATATAGTTAACTAAAATCTCTAGCCTATAAATACCAAGCATAAACCTTCATAATTTCTTGCACCACCCTTCTTATCATCTAAAGTCCTAAACCTAAGGCATTTCTAGATCTTGTAAGAACATTCATGTGTTCTTGAAGAAAACTATTGATCTTCGCTCTGGAAGTTTTCAAGAAAGAGTCGTTATAATCTTCAAATATCTTCAAGTCTCCAAAAGACGTCGTTATAATCTTCTTTCTTCTTCGGGTTCTCAAGAATATGTTATAATCTTCTAATAATGTCGGGTTTTCAAAGATTGCAAAGTCTACGTCAAGTCTGCTAATATTTCATTTTTTCATAATATTCAAGCATTCTATTTTAAGGTAAGTATATATAACTCAAACTTATTTAAGTACTTATAAACTTTGTTAGTTTATTTATTGTATTTATAAACCTTAATATAGTATATAATCAATTAAAATACATGTTTTACGATTGAGCACTACAACACTAGGGAACTTCATGCGGGGTTCATTGGGTAAACGGATCGACGAGTCCGGATTTACGATTTAAAGTGTCCTAGCTCCTAACGCCATCGATGACCTCCAATTATGATGGTCCTAACGAGTACGAGATATACAACTAAAACCATTTCTATAAACAAACATACAAATACTACGCCGTGATCAATTTAATGGCATAAGCTCGCTCATGTTTTCTTAGGCATTATACCGAACCTAAGAGTTGACATCATATTCTAGGTTATAATGAGACTCCTGTGCTTATCCATCGATTCCTTATATGTTGTGATATCATTTTAAGGTGAGTTCTTAGCCTGCTTTTATATACGCTTGAAACTCTTTGGGGAGATACATGCTCTAACTATTTACTTTCACAAGTACTCTAAACTTTTAAGGATTACCGTGAGTTCTTAGCCCTGCTTTTATACTGCTTGAAACTCTTGGGAGATACATGCTCAAATACTTGCTTTTACTTTCATAAGTACTTTAAACTTTTAGAATTACCGCAGTCATAGCCCTACTCTTTAATACTTGTTTTACAAACTCGGGGAGATACATGCTCAACTACTTGCTTTTACTTGCATAAATATTCAAAACATTATACTTGATTGTATTATACGTGATCACATTATACTTGATCACATTATACTTGGTTGCATTATACTTATTATTACACTTGATTTCGCTTTTACATGCTTGAAATACTTGCCTAAATACATGAATTGTAGATTACAAACGTACAATACTCTATGTTGTCGGAGAGGTATTGATAGTACTATAAGCTCAGAGCTTCCGCCCCATGGTAATTCATCATGACATGGGATTAATATAGTACTATTTGGGAAGTGCGCTTCATGTGTACGGATTCTTGACCATGGGTGAATATAATCCGTGTATTGTGCAAACTATATTTTGGCAAATTGTGAACACGGTGTTGCAAGTTCTTTATGGCGGAACTTGAACCGAGGGATTTACAATACCTTTGTTGTATAAACATTCTTTCAAGGCTTTTCAACTTATTCAAAACAAACTCTATGAACTCACCAACCATTGTGTGACACTTTAGCATGTTTATCTCAATCAATAAGGATAGCTATTGCATGGAACTTAGAGTCGCACGACATGTTTTGAAGACTTATGTTTTTATCATTTACCATTCAAACATTTATATATTATACTTTGGGACCTCAATGTTTGTAACTCGATTTCATTAATCGAATGGTAACTTTTCAAAACGCCTCATTTAGAGGTCGCTTTTAACTTGTACTTTATTACGGAAAGCACCCCAAAGGACACGCCTTCCGCCGCGGTATTTTGGGGTGTTACATTAATCGCCTCTATCTTTTCGCACTTAGTTGATTCATCATCATCCTCGTAATCCGATTCCCAATCTTCAATTATAGAGCAACAGATAACTTATCGAACTTATCTTAGGTGTTTCGCCTTATTTACTTCAACAGTTTATTAAAACCGAATTCACTACTAAATGACAGCTTTAGGTGTGGGTATGTTTCATCAAGGGGGTGGTATATCATTGTATCCAAAAGACTATCTTTTGAACATTTTTTTTGATTGGTGTTTCGTAAGATCGTAGCATACTGTGTTTTAGCAACCCTAACTACATGTTTTTCTTTTTCCTCAGGGTCTGTAGTTTTGCACTTTTCGCCTCGCTAGTTTATCTTTAAGCATTTTAATCTTCTGCTTAAGATCAATTTCACCACCTAGTATATTGATCTTTCTACATACTCAAACTCACATTTAATACAATTTTAGCTTTCTTCTACACCTCTAAACCAACTCTATATCCTAAGTTATCTAGAGTCAATCTCTACTTTTCTCACTCGCTGATAGCCTTTGAGACTCTAAGTTATCGTAACATGATTTAAAAGAACAAGTAGATGTTTTAGAATCATTATACCCTTTATCCAACCAAGATGAAGCATAGGCCATTAGAGCAAAGTTATGCTCTTTGAAGCTTCACTAGCAAGAAAAGTCGATTGACCTTCTTCAACTGATCACCCAATCATAATCACCAAGTCCTAGCAACCAAAGTCAAGAAATAGTAGGCTCTTCTGTCTTCTTAATGCCTTCAAGTCTTTAGAGCTCGACATTCCTAGCAAAGTGACCTTTCTTCTGCGCTAAAGCACTCCATCTTGCTTTTGTCGAATCCATTTTCTTGACCATCATACTTAACCTGCCTTCTAGTCCTCCCGTAAACTTCCTTGCTTGGAGAGTCAACATTGCCATTTGCCATTGAAGATTAATCCTCAAGATCATCGTGATCAATTTGATCCGATCTTGATTCAAAGACAAGAACATCGGTAGTTAAATCACGTAAAAGGTGTGATTGCACCATCACCGACATTATCACTACTGGTATTGTTTGCAATAGCCGTGGTTATACCATAGGCGCAGTGGATACATCTTGTGAGCCTTTGTGATTAGTGGAGACAAAAGCAATGTTTTGATTAGAAGAAGACGAGTTAGAAAATATTCGCACTCATACACCTTCAAGTTATCAAGAGATTGTTCAGAGTCATTGTAGCAAAGTCCGCCTTTGTTTCTCCACACAATGGTATGAATAGCCCAACGATGATAAGCTCCTTATGAACTTCAAATTAATATCTTCTTGAAGGAACTTGTAACCCAACGCCTTCAGCTTGACCTCGATAAGTTTTGCCTCATTGTATGTACCATCAATCTTTTCTCCACTTCGAAAGGTTGAAGGTTTCAAACGATGCTTAAGCATGTTCATCCTTGACTTCTTGGTAGCTGCCAAAGAAACCTTAATTCAAGAGCATCTAATAGTTCTTTACCGACCATACTCGATCAAAGTCTAATGCAAACTCATTAGGTATTCCCAAGTAGAGATTGCGAGCTTTGATCTCCATCTTCCTCTTAGCTTTATCAGTTCACTAACAATGGTAATCTCCTTACCATCCTCCCCTTCAAAGGAAGAGAGTGTCTTTTTCAACAACATCCCATAGAGCATAATCAATCATGCTAATGCCTCATTCGCATCCTCCAAATTTGATATTCACCATGTTCGAGCATGGGCACTTTCAAGTACCACCATATGAGTTTCTTCGACATCTTATTATGGATGAGATCTCGATTATCGACTATGGCTTTGAATTCAACAAAATCCCTCTGTCTTGTGATAATAAAGTGCTATTGCTCTCTCATGCAACAACGTTCAACACTCTAGAGCAAAGCATATCGACATTCGACATCATTTCATCGAGGCAGTGGAAAAAGGTGTGGTGGAACTATATTTTGTGAGGTCGAATATCGGTTAGCGGACATCTTCACAAAGCTCTTCCAAGAGATCGTTTTGAGTTTATTCTTCCACGCCTTGGTTTGAAAAGCCTTCAACCGAAACTCTCAAACGTCTTGAGGAGGAAGGCGAGGAGTAAAGGTCTATCTTCATCTATCTCTTGTAAATAATTTTGAAAAGCAAAATACAAAATTATAAAACCTTCAAAATCAAATAGAAAAATATAAAACTTTCAAAATCCATAAAATTTGAAAAATTCGAAAAAATCCTCAAAAAAAAAAAATATTGTCATTTGTCTTGTTTCTCTCAATTCGATTATATCTACGGTCTTTGTCTGTCATTCAAAGAATGACACGGGACTTTAGATGTTGTTCGAACATTTATATAAAAAAAAAAAAAAAAAAAAAAAAAAATTCAAAAATCAAAAAATATTTTTGGGAGAAAGAGAAATGGTTTATTGTCATCTTCAGCAATAACTTGGTTTTAAAGAAAAACGAGCCATATCTTACCAAGTTTTCAAATCTTATGCTCGATTCTATAAACTCTATCTGCTGAAAACTAAATGCTTTGAAAATAACTCAATCTCTATTTTGATAATCATCGAGGACTTATTTGTCAAAATCTATCTCTCAATCAACAACCTCGTCATTGATTGAGGGGAGAATGATTTCAATTAAATTAAAAAGTTATTTGGCATTAAAATTGTTTTCAAAAGATATACATGCATGTTTTATAAATGGGTTTAAAGTCTTAAAATCCGATCCTTATCGGTTCAAACGCTTTCACAATCAAGTCACAATTCTCCTTAAAGCTTTCAAATCAATTTAAATCTATACGAGATCACAAATTTCAAATGATTTGATAATTGTGATCGGGGAGAATGTGTGATTTAAATTGGTTAAAGCGATAATTAGGTAAATGGTTATAATAGGATGTACATGCTATCCGGCTCACATGTGACAAACGATTTCAATTTTTCAATGCACATGTTGAGGGGAGCATCTATCTTAAAACCTTTGATTTAAAACGTGATCATTTATCCCAATGTGCGGGTTCCTCTAGTATGTGCAAAACTCCTTTCAAACCTCGAGGCACATATTGAGGGGAGCAAATTATGGAAACCTCATCCTTCCAGGAAATGCTATATCTACTTGATTTGTTGAGGAAGTGATGTTGATATCTTTAGAAAATGGTAATCAAAGAAGTTAATTCTTTCTCCCCGCCTCCGTGTGCAAAAACATTTTTAATACTTGATGCACATGTTGAGGGGAGTTCTCGTTCTAAAATATCAAAAACAATTCGGTACAAAAGCTTTGATAATATATCACAAGTATCGAATTGATTTTCAAATGGTTTTCAATTGGATCCATTGGCGGATGAACAATACCAAATTGACGACCAACTTTACTTTATGTGCGGTGATATAAGGATGATAAGGTTGGGTATTGGCTCCCATGATCCGCTTGAACAGGAGGGATCTACCGAGGACAATCCACTAGTTAGTGTAGAAGTCCTTAGGTATGATGATAAAAGGAGAAAATGAGATATGGGAAGAGTGCGGACTAAGGCGAGCTAGTCTTGGAATAAACCCAACAAGGTTCTAGCTATGAAGTCTTGGTAAGCCTTGAAGGAATGAAGAATTAAAAAGAATTGAATGTGAAAGGGTGAAAACAAATAGCCCTCCACTTATTCAACCTTAGAGGCGAAACCGGGTTCAATTCATATACTACTTGATGGTAACATCGGTATTGAAGACAAGGCGTCATGGACCCGGTGGCCTTGCACTTCAACCTCCCAAACCACTCAAGTTCCTCTTAAAGGACTTGTTTCATTCTCACGGGAACCGACATTATCTATCGACTTTCTCTTAGAGATGGTTGATATTGAAGAAGAGACCTCTCCTAGTCTCCGTTATAGGATCCAAATATGCACAAATTGAGTCTAGAGCCACGAGATCATCAATAAATCTCATTAGGACACTTTCAATGAAGACTCTCTGTTTCACACAATGTGGAAAGAGATTATAACTTGTGTCCCACGCATTATCCTTGTGGTATTGCGGAACATCCGAGTGATATGTTTACATATTCACAATGAAGATGGAAAGCCTTCGGAGCCAACATCAAACAAGCTCTGGTAGGTGGCATGTGAGATCTATTTATAGATCAACCATGTGACAACCGAACAGAAACAATGGGCGATTCAATCTCTTGAATCAAACACAGTTCGAGTTAGGGATTGACGGATACCTTTGAAAAACCGGTCTTTGTGCTTATAAACTCTTTTCTTTAGCACATCGACCGTGTACTCATTTTCAAACCAAAAGGTATTTTATGATTGATAATCGATTTTCAATAAAACCTTCGTTGTATTGCAAAAACAATTTCTATTGAGCAATACGATTGTTTTCAAATCTCTTTTCATCAATCGATGGACTTAATATTGCCGGTTCCTCACTCCGTGTTGTCTTCTTTGAGATGTTCGGTTTGAGAACGACTAGAAACATTCAAAACCTGTCAAGGAGATTCGTAGGAATCCTACGATCACGAGCGTGCTTGTCTTGATCAGCGGGAACCGTGGGCCGTGTACCTCAATTCAGCGAAGTGATCAAAGACACTTTCGTGCGATTTGTTGCTAATCATTTGTATCAGATGCGCCGATGTTTGCGGTGATCGAATGGGCGGTCAATCCATGAGTCGCATGCTCACTTAACACATTCAACTCGAAAGAAATCATGATTAGTGCATCAATGACTCGATATTTTCACTCCATGCTTACGCTCACTGCTTTGCCAATATCGTGATTCAACAAATGCTTCCGCTACTCGATGAGAAGAATTCATGATCCGAATGTGAGCATGTCGGTCCCAAAGTCATAACATCACATAATACCAACACCACAAAGGATGTGTCGAGATTGTTGATAGTGATGATCTCCAAAGATGGCTCAAACTTATCATCACGTGGATCGGTAAAGACCTCCACTTGAAGTAACCAAACATGCATTGTGAAGTATCAATGACTACGAGCTTAAGAGCAAAGGACTACATCAAGAATGCAAGATCAATTGTTAAATGTTATATCTATTTGTATTCAATGTAATTTTGGTACATAATTGAGGTGACCTCCATAGGGAGATTGTTAGGAATTAGAAATTCCGGTATTAAAGAGTCGGTCACCTCAAGTATATGTAATCGTTAAAGCTCGTAGTCGTAGTTCTTTTAAGTTAAGTAGTATTTTAGTTAAGTAACACCGTGGAGGACGGACGGGTCTTTACCCACTGTATGCACGATCCACACCCAAAGTGTGGCGAGTTATGTAAGACTATAAATACTCTCTACCTTCCAAGGTAGAGTTGGAGCTCATAATAATATCTTTCACTTTCTCTCACTAAGTTCCCTAAACCTCTAACTTTCTCTCTCTAGAATTCCATCTTATTCGCCACCTTGTGTTATGGTTTGATGTGTATGTGAAAAGTTATATCTTACACTCTACTCTAAGGCACTCTTCGGATGTTTTAGACTACAATCACTCGGTAATCATACTCTAGGGTTCACAAAGATGAATCAAGCATTAAGTACACAACGAATGACCTATCGCATTACTAGATCATTAATCAACTAAGATAAGAAACAACCAATCAATATTCAATAATTAAGTTTCATACTTCCTAAGCAAACACACAAATAAATTAGCGGACATGGAGAACATGCAAGCATACACAAAATAATCAAAGACATAATTGAATTAATGAAGCAAACACAAAAGACCGAAAAATTCGGATTCTATATATAAGATTACAATTGCTGACGGCGTCACCTTATGTTTAGTGGCCGTCGTGTCGCCATCATTAGGGTTTCGTCTTGGCGCGTTAACCTTGCGACGGCGTCACCTTATGTCCGTGGCGCGTCCTCTTGACTTCGGCGTCGTCTGGATCGCATCTAGGCGTCCGAGTAGCGACGGCCTACTCTTTTACACTAGACGCGTCTCTTGAAAACATGAGTTTTGAGTTCGACCCGTCCATGACTTTCTCCGGCGGCGTCGCAAATATCTCTGACGCCGCCTTCTACATTCGGCCGATGAGAGTGTCATGATTTCGACTTTGGCCATTTTCTTCATATATTCGCGCTTTCTGTCCAAATAAGTGTCATTCCGGCATTTTGCCTTCACGAGACCTAAAAGTGAAAAGGAACGATATTAAGCAATAACGGATACAAAGTGATCAAATAAGGACTTAAGCGACCCTCAAAATGGTACCTTTAAAACCTTATCGAGCTTCCGACCAAGCCCAAACTACGGCCTGCGATCCGACACCCATCCGGTTGGTGCAAAAGCGGATGTGCATTCCATGGACTTCGTTAGAAGATCCAAATCGACATCTGAGGATTTCCTCAAAATTGTCGATTCCATCGACCTTGATGCTACTACTCGGGAGACCACGCTTGCGTCTCTTCAATTCTCTCTCGGGACCAAGCTAGTAATTGGCTTGAGCGACTTCCGCGGCTCCATCTCAAGTTGGGATGATCTTACTTCTCGCTTCCTTGCTCAATTTTTCCCACCGGGAGAACCACTAAGCTTAGGAATGACATCTTGATGTTCCAACAACGTCCAAGGTGAATCTCTCTCGAAGCATGGACCCGATTCAAGGACTTACTTCATAAAGTCCTCATCACGGCATTGATCTTTGGCTCCAAGTCCAAATCTTTTATGATCATGTCAACTTTCCCACTAAGCGATCCATTGACCAAGCGGCGGTGGAAAACTTAGTGATCTCACGCGGAAGAATCATGGGAAATAATAGGACCTTGCCTCTATGACAACGAAGTTGGGATGACCCCGTGAACTTCCCAAAACCGTCAAGGCAATCTCCTTGCCTCCTCCCGACCGTGGGATGATTGAACTTGAAGATCAAGTTAAATTCCTCATGAGTTCCTACAAAAATCCTAAGTCTTCACGACAAGTGAATCAAATCACTCTACCTTGTGAGTTATGCGGTGGTCCCCATGACACTCGTGATTGCTCAAGGCTCTCGAACAAGCTTTTGGGACTCGCCTCCATACGTGCCGGCGGAGCGGGAGATAAGTGGTACACTTTCAAACCCGAACAAAACAACTTAGGAAACTCATACAACCCCTCATGGAGAAATCACCCTAATCTTAAGTGGAACCAAAACTCAAGCACACCCCAAAGCTCATCTAGTTCGCCAATGATTCAATTCTTCTAATACCGGAACCCCAATATTGAAGCAATTGCATCTAGATTTTGTCATCCCAAGAAACTCGATTGAATAAGCTTGAAGCCGAGTTTAAGCAAAAGCAGGCGAGATGACAACCAAGCTTGATGCCCTCTTAAAAGCCTTCAATGAGCGGAAATTGGAGCACTCCCAGTGATACCATAAAGAACCCAAAAGTGAATTGATTGCATCGACTTCATGTTCTAGTTCATCATGGGAGAACACACATTCATGCCCTCTCACCCAACGGTTCACTCGGTAAATGCTATCAAAAGGGTTCCAAGTCATCCAAGAAATACCAAGGCCCGGCACCTTTGGTAAAGCCTACTCTGAGAAACCCGTTAGCCAATCCAAACCTAGTTTAGAGGAGGTACAAGGAACTCTATCAAGAGAAACCAATTCTTGAAGTCTTAGCTCATGCACCTTATTATAATGCTTTAAAGAAAATATGAGTGAGAACTTAGGCTTGGGAAACATGGGTCCGCCTTTGTGCGAAACAACTTACCTAAAGTTAGATGATCCCTGCTATTCACTCTTCCGTGTAGACTTGGAACTTCAAGCCACTCGATGCTTTAGCCGATTTAGGATCATGCATCAATCTCGTTCCGTTGTCCCTTCATGAAGCCTCAACTTAGGTAAAATTGAACCAACGAAACTATCTTAGGATTAGCGGACGGTAGTATAGCACGTCCGGTTGGAATAATAAAGGACATGGTAGTACATGTAGGAGAGTTGACTCTTTTGGCCGACTTTCATGTGCTAGACATGAATAAGGACCCGACATGCCCATTACTAGTTGGAAGAGGATTTTTAGCTACCGCTAGTGCCATCATCGATTGTAAGATGTCCAAAATAGTGGTAGGAGAGGAGTGCTAGATCGGTTTACGATGTCAAAGGCATTCGTACTACAAGGATGAGGAAATCCACAAGAGATTAGGTTGGATAGAGAGCCTTCTCGATATGGACCTTGGATTGAGAAGAACATCATAGGCCCCAAGACCTTTTACCTAGATAAGGCCTTTGCTAGTGTAGCAACTTTCAAGAACAAGAATTGGCTAGGGATATAGAAGTAAACCCGTTCGAGGGCCTTAGTATTTAGGAAGATGACCGAGTTCCTAGGATGCTTGCAGTTAATCTTGTCATGAATAAATGGATAGTTGAGAAATCCAAACACATGTGGAATTGGAATAGAACGCCTAGCGATGGTAATGGAAGGTGGCACATTAGGATACAAATCTATGATCCCGATGATGAGATGTTTGAAAAGGCATATTTAACCGAGCGCATTACTAGGAACTTAAATGATAAGTTTGATCCCTCGACATTGTTGAGGATAGACTTACATATATCGATGCGTAGGAGTAGGACTACGAGTCTAGCTACAAGACTCTTAAATAAAGAAAAGCGCTTAGTGGAGGCAACCCATGCTTAATTGTTTGCTTGTTAGTGTCATATATCTTTTATTAATTGTTTGTCCTCATGTTTGAATTTGTAAAATGCTTTATTTTGTTTTTAACCTCGTCTTAATTACATATAAAGGTACTTTACATAAAGGATAAGTGTAGGGAGGATTACACACGTTTTCATAAAACGTAAACATGAGAATAACAATTAACTAAAGATATATATGTTTGTTTGTTCGAGTCAAATGCTTGTATCGAGTCATAATGGATGTTTTTGCGTAAATTTTTCCATTCTAAAGATGTAAATTTTCGAAATTTTTCCGAAAATCGCGAGACCGGTTTTTGTCGGGATAACTTGGCGTCGAGATTGCAACCGACGGCGTCGAAGGAATAAAAACTTGACTTACTTTTCTCGTTTCGAGCTACTTGTAAAATTTTGGAATTTTCCAGATCTTAACTTTCAAAACAAATTACATAAACATCCATTCCACAAGCATTATATCCTAGTTTAAATCGAGTCTTATGTATATTATTACCGATTTTTTACGCGAAGGTTTCGTTTGTTTTCTTCTAGTGTGCGGGTTTAGTTTGTCAAGAAGAAGTTACACAAGTTGAAGGAGCCTTTCACGCAAAAACTCTTCTTGGAAAGATTTAACCACCACTTTTACGGATCCTACCGAGCTAATCGGGGAATATTAGTTTCTTTCGCTTTTAATTACCTTCTATTATCATAACTTTGATACTTTCGGGAACATTGGGGACAATGTTCGGTTTAAATGTAGGGAGGAAAATAAACAGGAACTTTGAAACTATGCTTATCCTTGACTATTTGCTTTGTCCAAGTGTATTTGTGTAATAAACCATGAGAAAATGTAGGTTAGGGTAATTTTAGCCAAATTTAAAATTTTTCATGACGTATAAGAGTGGGCCATTAGTCTTAACAAAAGCGTCTCATGGATAGGAAGTTGCATGACTAGCACAAAACCCTTTACCACCTAAATTCCACCAAAATGTGAGGATCGCCCTTAGATTAGTAGGAATTAAAGCATTCATCTTTAATGCTTAGAGTGTGAACCGGTAGTATATTAGATTCTAGAACTTGTTTTGTGATGCATTCGAGATCGCTAGTGAGACTACACTTGTGTAGTTAGGATTAACTAAATGATAAGAGGCATTAGGATAAACCCTTGTTTGATACCGTAATATAATTACTTCTTCCACCTCGGTTGAGTAATTCCCCACACCCTTTGCGATGTACTCATCTTTAGTACACGATACCCTAGTTAACCCCTCGAGCCTATCCTTTTCGCGGTTCTCGTGATGTTTCGGTTTATCAGGGATATCAATGAAGAGCATTGTTTACACCCCACCCCAAATATACACCCAAATCGCTTAGCCTACCTTTATTGCACTCACTTTTAGTGCAAATTTATGTTATCACCCAAAACCCTTAGTTCAATTATCGGTTGCTTGCATGAGTTGCTAAGTCGAGTCATATCCTTTGTATACGGTTTTGGGATGATTGGGATTCATGGGAAAAGTTAAAGTTTATGAAACATAGGAAAGAGAACGTTAAACTCAAATTCCCTTTGTTTGCATAATAATGTACTCCAAGTGTTTTGATCTTTTCAATTCGGGTCAAATTAGTGTTAGAGTAATAAAACTCAAGTGTAGGGATGTGTCTATAAATCCCTATCATTTTGATGTACCGTAGAGGATGGTAGAGTAAAGTGTATGCAAAAAAAAAAAAAAAAAAAAAAAAAAAAACATACGGCTACCATCCTACATCTATCTTTTAAATTATGTTTGTTTATTTTCGTTGCCTAGAGTTTTAGAGTGTCGAGTCTTGGCTTAGCAACGCCATTCTTAATATACTTGCAACATAGAGATTTTGACTATCCACCACTAAATAGCCTATCCCACCAAACCCTTCATTTCCTACCAGTAAGCCTAACATTACAACCCTTTAAAGAGACCTCTTTGATAGTCTTTCCTAGGTGCTTACGCCAAAGCGACGGAGGTTTGATCTATTCTCAAGCCTATGGTAATCTATGTACTAGGACCGGTTAATGAGTGTTTATCTTCCATTTCCGATTTGTTATATTTCATATATACACCGAGAGAGATGTGAGTATCCAAACACCCCATGTGAGGTGCTAGTATGTAATTCCGTGCTTGTTATGACTTTTATGGGCTTATATGTGTTGTGGACCGTTTTGAATGAATGCTTCATGACCCCTAACTTATAAATTAATTGGCTAAAAGCACATTTGCTTGAGGACAAGCAAATACCAAGTGTAGGGATATTTGATAAGGTTTTAAAAGGTACCTTTTAAGGGTCATTTAAGCCCTTATTCGATCACTTACGTATCCGTTATTGCTTAATATCGTTCCTTTTCACTTTTTAGGTCTCTTGAAGGCAAAATGCTGGAATGATGCTTATTTGACGAAAAGTAGCGAATATACGAAGAAAATGGCCAAAGTCGAATCGAGACACTCAAAGTCTGCTTGAAACATAAGGCGGCGGCGTCATCTTGCATATCTCGCGACGTCGTCGGGAAGGAATTTTGCGACGGGTCGAGGCGAAATTGCATGTTTTCAAGGCGGACGTCGTGTTCTAAAGGAGTAGGCCGTCGTTACTCGGGCGGCCTAGATGCGACCAAGGCGGCGTCGAGTGAAGGGACGGCGTCACAATCATAAGGTGACGCCGTCGTAAGGTTTACGGCCAAGACGAAACCCTAATGATGGCGACACGACGGCCGAAACATAAGGTGACGCCGTCGCGGATGTAATCTTATATATAGAATCCGAATTTTTCGGTTTTGTGAGTAGTCTTTTGGAGTAAAACCTAAAACCGAACCAAGGCTTTCTTGTGCGGTATTTTAGGTTCTAAACCCTATTATACATCAAGATAAGTATTTACTTCATTAATTCAATTATGTCTTTGATTATTTGTGTGTATGCTTGCATGTTCTCCATGTCCAGCTAATTTATTTGTGTGTTTGCTTAGGAATATGAAACTTAATTATTGAATATTGATTGGTTGATACTTATCTTAGTTGACTAATGATCTAGAGTCGCTAGATTATTCGTTGTGTACTTAATGCTTGAAATTTCTTTGTGAACTTTAGAATATAATTATCTAGGTAATTGTAGGATAAAGTATTCAAGGACAACCGTAGAGTAGGCGTCTATAAATCACTAGAGGATTTGTAAACAAGACCCTTTGGTAATTTCAAAGAGTTAGGGAAATAAGCACGCCTATAGCCTTAGAATCACAACGCAACTAGGAATAAGGACGTGACAAATCAACCATCAATAGGAGATAATTAAGGAGTAGTAAAACCTAAGTAAACACATTTTAAACTATCATACGAGTACACATCAATTAGACATAGACTATCACAACCTTAGTTTAGATAATTAGATAATAGTAGAGTAATCGGTAGCAATACCAACCCCCAAATCCAATACCCGAGATTCAGTACCTTTTCCATTTCTACAAAAATATAAAAATACAAAAATAATCTTCCTCAACCTCAACCTTAGCGTAGTAACTTCTCACTAGCATTCCTATTCCCTGAGAATCGATATCAATACCGTGGCTTACCCTAATTACTACACTACAACGATTAGGTTCACCGCCTGGGTGTTATAAAACTTGCTCGAGAAAAGGAAGTTTCCTTGACCCGAACGAGCGTGTGGCGTTATCATTAACCTTGGCTAAGAGGCACGAAGGTGATGTGCTAAATCTGTTTGGGAGAGTGTACACCAATATACTGACTTGGAAGGCGCTTTTTCTATGTGCAAAACACTTTTATCCCACCCAACTATCTAGAGTTGTTGAGTAAAGAGTACATGTTTGATGCAAAATGATACAATGACCCCATGCCATATGAGGTAAGGGATCCATGTTATCGCTTTGGCTAGATATCTGTTGATGTGCAAGTGTTCCCAGAGCCAATCTTGTACATGGTGGGATTGCCCAGTGGGAGGGGTCTCCCAACAAGCTGTCATCATGTACCATGGACAAAGTATGTTTTCCACTTTTATTTAAGTAGGACCAATATAGCATCGATATTTATTTTTCTTGTTTCTTTTTGCGTAAATGTCATTCGAGAATTTCATGTACCAAGATTTGGATGAAGACTTGAGCTTCATGCCCGTGACAAGGTCAAGAATCCTATGGTGTTGGCTCTCCTTCCACGTCATCAACAATAATGATGTAGATACTCCAAGTCGGAGCTCATTGCCTCAAGACTCCCAGTGCACTGGAGGTCCTTCTCAACTTGTTGAGAATGTAGCATACTCGGACGATCCCGCAGGAGGATGTCCGAGTTCTGAGTTCCAGGATAGGCGATGCAGTGAAGAGCGAGGAAAGGAAGCGGTCAAGGCATTAAGTCTACCAACAAGAGGAAAATACCCATCCGACCTTGAATCCGTGGCGGTCTGGCGGCGGAAGAGTCTTGAGGGCAAGAAGTTTGTGAAATCGCCTTGAGCTACCGGATGACACTGTGGAGATACATGGTAAGCAATGTTCCCTTTTAAATTATATCAATTTATGATTATGGTAGATAGCTAAACACTTGCGCCAGTAATGGTCGCGAGCCTTCCGAACGAAGGAGCTTCCTAATGCTTTATCCTGCCACCGTATTGTGGACCATGTTACCCCTTCCAAGTGTAAAGGATTATTGGACAGCATGTCCATCGAAGGGGTCTGCGATCTAAATGACAAGAGCGTTGCTAGGCAAGCGGTGTTGGACAACCATTTGAATGGTCGGACCAGGGAACTACTCAGGGCAGCTACCAAGGCAAGACAAGAGATGGATATCATGCTTGAGAGGGAGAAGCACAGGGACCAAGAGTATGCCGAGCTGGAGGCTACGTGTGACGAGATTGAGAGGGAAGTTGAGAAGAATCCTCTCATCCAAGACCTTCTTGAAAAGGTAGCCCAGCTGATAGTTGAATGTGGCAAGCTCAAATTGGAAGAGGCTAAGGTTATCAGCCTAACAGGTCAGAATTTTGTGCTCGAGGAAAAGTGTGCGGGTTTGGAGAGTGAGAGGGCTAGGCTCGGAGAGGTAGAAGTTAAGTTAAGGGAGGAGGTTGATGGCTTGCAGATGAGGTACAAGATTTTGCAAAAGGACCGTGCGGAGGTCGTGTCTAAGGTGGTGCCATATATAGCCATGAAGCTCTACCTTAGTGATGAGTTGGTAGCGCAAATGTGGAAGGTCATCAAAGCAGCTATCTTCCATGGATGGTGCTTGGCTTTGGAGGAGGCTGCTGAAATAGGTAAACCCGTAGACCTCTCCAAAATTACGTGCTACCGTCCCACATCGAAAGCTGAATACGATGAGGCAGGAAATGCGTTTGCAACATGCAGTATCGCTTCGGTGAAGCTACTAAGGATCCAATGGCACCTTTGGAAGACCTCCTCTCGAAGAAGCCTCGCAAGGTCAAGCTCCGCTACTCCCACCAAGAAAACGGTTTCTACCAGCTGCCTCGGTTCAACCATCTTCAACTCCATCTCCCAAGAAGCAAGAGTGAAGGCTTCCATGTTGGCGATAATTTGGTTTCAAGGGTGGCATGTACCCTTTAAGACAATTTTATGTTATTTGACAATGCTTGTCTGGTTCTTTAAACAAGTTGAATATTTGTGATGTATGGCCTAGGCCAAAGACAACTTATTTGGAGCTTAGGCTCCTTATGCAAGTACAAGGGCACTAACCCTTATTTTGAATGATATAGTGTGGGGGAATACCTCGACACACTTAGCTATTTTTTTTTGTCTTGTGAACTTCTCTTACGCCATTTTTCCTACGCTTAACTTTTACATCCTAAGGTTAAACAACCTCATTGTGAGTAAATTTCAACACCAAGAGTATAATGACCAAATTTAATCATTGACAGAGGGTCGCGACCCACTCTATCTCAAATCCTTTAGGTAGTATGACTTTGTATATATTTTCACAATTGCCATAAACTACTAGGAGAGTTAATGTAAATGTTTTAGTAGGCTTAAATGATGAGGCGTTTATTACGCCGTATGCCCTTTTATTCGACATTGAAACTCATAAACGACTTGGTTGAACAAATCTTTGTGTTTAAGAAACGAAGCAAGAGATTTGTGGGAAATATCTTATTGATCATTGAATTGGTAGAGAGGATTACATCATTCTTGAAATGAAAACTAAGACAACTACCAATAATGTTTGCTTCCCCTTGAGAAGCTTCTAATTAAAAGATTGAAAAAGTAAAAGTACTTCTTAAACATAGAACTTTCGAAGGTTCGTACCATTCCATGTCCTGTCGATGGGTTCTCCGAGAAGAGTTGCCAATTTGTAGGCTCCATTGCCATAGGCCTCAGCTATCACGTAGGGTCCTTCCCAAGTAGGTCCAAGCTTCCCTTGGAATTCTGCTTTGCTTGCACTTTGAGGCGTAGCACATATTCTCGTGATTGAAGGTGGAAGGCCCGACCCTTTTGTTGTAGTAGCCTTGATCTTATGCTTGTGCATGGCTTCTCGGATGGAGGCTATCTCTTCTTTCTTCTAGCGATCAAGGTTTTCCCGATCCTTTCATCATTTTAGGAGGCATCATACGTTGCCACACGCTCCGTGTGTATACTTAGTTCGAAGGATGACCGCTTATGTTCCGTATGTTAGGTCAAGGGGTTTCACCATTGCTTAATTTAGGGTGCGTCCTATGAGCCCATAGCACTTGAGGAAGCTCATCCACCCACCCATGATGAGTTCGTCGGCCTTCTCTCAATCCTTTGACAATGTCTCTGTTTGTAACCTCCACTTGTCCGTTACCTTGTGGATGGTAGACGTATGTCCAAGATTGCTTTATGTTGAGTCCTTGATGTGTCATAAAGACTCCTTTAAGCGGACTGCTTCCCATTATCGGATATGATTATGTGGGGCACTCCGAATCTGCACACAATGTGCTCCCACACGAACTTCTGTTGGAATCACTCCTAAACTAGATTAAAAGTGTTAGTAATTAATATGTAATATTTAGCTTAATTATGGCTTTTATGTTAGTAATCAAGGCTAGGCTCATGTAGAAAGCCCATGAGCCTGTGCCAAAGCCCAATAAGGAAAGGAAGGGACTAGGAGTGTTGCCTAGCTCCCTCTCCTAAAATAGTATTGTAAACCTTCTCTTGAAGGTTGGTTGTTCATTCAATACATTTTCCTACGCCTAAACTCTTCTTAATATTCGTGTGTGTGTATTGTGTGTTCAACCGATCTCTTCTCTATATTTCTTCATATTGATGCTTGTGTTACATAAATGGGAACCTAACGGTGGTATCATTCACCATATAGTTGGGTGAAACGGTTTGTTTTGAAGTTGTCTTATCTACACGTAAGGTTTCACGTTTTCAACTTTCATACATAAAAGCTTCATTTTTTCACTTAAAACTCAAGATTCTTGTACTTTAAGGTTCATTTCGTGTTAAAGTTTAAGTTTTTAGCATCAAGTTTGAAACTTTACGCGTGTAGATTCGTTTTTAAGCTTGATTTGGTTCGTGCATCCTTTCTTACGCATAAGCTAAAATTTCATTTTGGATCATCAAGTTTACAACTTTCTTGTTATTTTGGTGATTTTGAAGGTATTTCATCATAAAAATCTGGTTTCTAAACACTTTTGGGCATAAAATCAGTTTTTGGTAAAAGTTGGTACTTTCTACTCGTAAGAAAACCCTAGTTTTACTCGTAAGCTCCAAGTCTACGCCTAAGCCTCAGATCTTACGCATAAGCATTTCATCATTTGATCTTCAGAACTGTTGGTTTACTCAGTGTTTTCTTACTTGGATAAGACTGAAAACACTTCGATATTGGATATCTTTTACCTTTGGTATAAGTGTAAAGGATTTTGGGCAAAACCTAGTTTTACGCCTAAGCTAAAATCTTACGTAGCATCTCTTTGCCTAAGCATTTTCTTCGCCTAATCCTGTCTTCACGCATAGCAAATCTTACTCATGAGGATTCTACGACTAAGCCTTTGGTTTCACGCCTAAGCTAAGCTTTTATCTCAAGCCTGAGCTTAAGCTTCTTTCTACGCGTAAAGCTTCTTTCACGTAAGCTTCTCTCTCGTAAGCTTCTCTCTGGCGTAAGCTTCTTTCACGCCGTAGCTTCTTTCTGCGTAAGCTTCTCTCTGCGTAAGCTTATTTCTCACGCCAGAAGGTACTTGTCTACGCTCAAGCATCTGCTCACACTAAGTGGTTTCTACGCCTAAGTATACTTCATCAACAAACATCTAGTTACATTCGACTACAAAGATCCATCAACACAAGTATTTGAGTAAAATTTAATTTCTAAGGGAGTCTAAACGTTCAATTTTTACGAGAAACAAATTTTGGTTTAATGTGAAATTTTGGTCAAAATTCAAATTTTTGCCCAAATTGAATTTTTCGGTCAAATTTTGCGTCAAAATTGTCCAAATTCAATTTTTTCCTACAACCTTAGAATTGATTTTTATAGTGAATTTCAAATTTTGGAACGAAAATTTTTCAAAATTACTTTTGGAAGGAAAATTGAAATTCACTATATCGACCTTCTCGTGTGCTATATCGACTTCAGACCTTCTTTTCTCTTTGATTCTTCCGCAGAGGAGAAAGTGTACTACTCAATGGATTCTCAAGATGAAAAGGCATTTGAGGAATTGAGCGAAGGATGGATGGTTCGGCGAAGATGTTGAACTCAAGAATTAACAATTCAAGCGTCGAGACATCATCAAATTCCCAAAATCCAAAGATCGTGCAAGGTGAGAGAGTTGATGTACATGGAAGGAATGCTCAAAGGGTTGTTGGGAATGTTGTGATTACTTCAACTATTGGTAATGCGGACAATGAGGTTACAGCATTGGAAAAGCAGGATGACAGCATGAGATCGGGGAAGATATCATACCCATCTATGACACTGAGCACAACTTTGACAAAGAACAAATGGTTGAGGAAGATATCTTACCCACCTATGACACGACACGGATGGTCGAGGTACAATCTATCGTTGATCATATTCTCGCTGCGGATGCGCAACAACAAACCGAGCAACCGATTTGAAAATGAAGGAGAGGTTGACCAGGTGTTGCATAATGTCCGAACAACTATCTCATGTCTCGAGCCCTTACTTGTTAACGATTCAACCGAAACGTCAAATCAAACTCTTGAATCTGAAAACAATCTTCTCAAAAGACCATTGCTCGGTTTCAAAAGAATTTTCAAAACTTGAGGCTCATTGCATCTCTTGAACTTAAAATGCAAAACACATTTTTAAACTCGAGCCAAATAGTAAATATTTGAATGAACAAAATTAATCGTGTGGATACATTAGTAAAAGAAAATGAGCATTTAAAGGCTCAAATTCAAGCAAAGGGCTTGCACATGTTGCTTTACAAAACAAACCGAGAAGACAATCTTGGGAAATCGTCTATACAACCTTTCGGAAAACAATTAATAGTTAGACAACCAATTACATTTAAATCGAGCGTTCAAAATCTTCAAAACCACGGTTTGCCTCCCAAGTTGGTGAGAATAATCATTTATCAAAACCGGTTACTTCACATCCACGCCTAAGAAAAATGCTTACATTTACATTATACTGTTTTCGCTCAACCTCAACAAGTAGTTGCATCCGCCGCCTAGGATTAGTTCAAAAACAATGTCTAAACCGAGCATCAAAATTCAAAATTCATATGATAAAAGGACTATGATCTAGAAAAGGCTAGGAAAAGGGCACTACTCCAAAAGGATGGAATCTTAGGTTCACGACCTAGTGTATCACCTTCGAGTGTATTCTTGAACACTACTTGTAGTAGCAAACCAAAACCTAATTTAACTCAACAAACAATTAGAAATAAACCCGTTGATCTAAAGTAAACTATCATAAACCTAATAGGTGGATCAATATAGGGCAGAGACCCTTCCCAAAAGAAGTTTCAACATCCCCTAGATCTAACCTTAGATGGATACCAACGGGTAGAGTTTTCAATACTATTGGTCTTAGGTGGATTCCTACAGGAAAGATTCTAAGTAGTTGCACCATCACAAGTGTGAAACCCACAACATCCATCCCTAAGGTAGGAAAGGAAATCATCAAAATAGCATGTTCAGGTGTCAAGAAGATTATTGACACTACATCTTTATGCTTCTAACATCTGGAACCCGGTTTCATTTGGGGCTCCATTTTTTCTTTCTTGCCCCCTTCTATTTTCTATCACAGTACAACAACCTATGGCTCATCTTTCGCAAAACAACGAGGACCCGTTTCTCACCGTAAAAATATCATGATCCATCACCGCATCACAAATTGTACTTAATCATCAAGAATTGGAAACATTGCTTGCTCCCCGGTTAAAGATTTTGCCAAAGTCGTGCTTCGATGTATCGAATGTTTCGCTACACAACCCGATAATACTCTAATTTCAAATACACCAATCTACAACAACAACAGTGGTCAGAATCGCACCTCTAATCAAATCTTCAATAACGGAAGATCAAACTGCTTCAACAACAATGACATAGCCGATGATCAACGGAGAAGTTTTATCAAGAATTGAGTCTCTCGAGATATTTATGGTACTTCACACTTGTTTGATTGATTGAACATACATGGTTTCATTGTCTCATTATACATGGTTTATTGTCTCCAATTCATCATCAACATACGTGGTGTATGATTCTGATTCATTTACAACATCGGGGGGAAGATAGTGTAGGTGTTCATTGTTTCCTTGATGTCGTTTGCGAAAACCCTATCTCTTCTTGGATTTCTTCAATAAGGGGGAAGAAATGAGACGATTTGTGATTCAAACATCTCACTTTGGTGTTATCGTCTCACTTTCTCAGGGTTATCGTGTGTGAAGTTACCTAAATATGATGTTATGATGCCTTACACACGGTCATTTTATAGAGTAACTGCATACTCACAAGTGATTATTATTCCGATAGACCGCAACATTCAGGGGGAAGTCGTTTCATTTTATATTTCGCGGTTTGTTTGGTGTGAAGCATCTACATAGTGAGAAGATCTTGTTGATTTCTTGCATGTTACCCGCGAACTGATTTTCCGCAATAAGTCAGATTTACTTTGTGTGGTTTACTGCTCAAAAGTTAGAGGAAATGTCGACTTCATCAAAGTTTCAAATCTGCTAAAGATGTTGTCGCTTTAGGGGAAGTCGATTACAAACTTCATCAATGGCTTCCGAGCATGACGACTTGGAAACCGGACATGACCGTCTAAACTTTCCCCAAACCCCATCATCACCGAACCAAGTTTACAACTTACTCGATGTCAAATGGAGCGACTATTTGCTCCTCCTGCTTAGTGATGATATTGATGAACGTGCTCGGTGTATCCAATGTTTCCACAACCCGATCATAATCCAATACCGATACACCGCTACAACAACTCATTGTAGAAGCACCACCGCTGATTCTACAACAACAATCGAACAAACCGCATCCAATGACGCCGAACCACCGATGATATTCTCGAACAATGAAGTACCCCCACCGCAGTTATGATCCAAATCGTTCTTCAACCCTTTTGCTAATGAAACGCCACATTTGATGTTGCGGTATCATCTACAAGTCATTTGAATCCTCCAAATCTGCATAATGTATATCAACATCAACCCTCTACACATCGTTGGACTCGAGATCATCCGCTAGTGAACATCATTGGAAACCCAAATCAACAAGTCGTAACTAGACAATGCCTTCAGACTGATGGTGAACACTGCATTTATGCACTTACCGTCTGTCAAGCTGAACCTAAAAATATTAGAGAAGCTATGACATATGACAACTGGATTAAATCCATGCAAGAAGAACTCAATCAGTTTAAACGTCATGAAGTATGGGAACTGGTTGAAAAACCAACTGGGTCTATGTTATTGGTCTCAAATGGATTTGAAAAAACAAGCTAGATGCTGAAGGCACGGTTATTAGAAATAAATCACGTCTAGTGGCTAAGGGTTATAGACAAGAAAAAGGGATTGCTTATGAGGAATCATTCGCACCGGTTGCTAGACTTGAGGCTGTACGGATTTTTCTGGCATTCGCGGCTCACATGAACATCACGGTCTTTTAGATGGACGTCAAACTGCTTTTTTGAATGGTAAACTAAAAGAAACGGTCTATGTTAGTCAGCCAGAAGGATTTGTTGATCCAGAGTTCCCGAATCATGTCTACAAGCTGAACAAGGCTCTCTACGGTCTCAAACAAGCCACTCGGGCGTGGTATGATGAGTTATCATCCTTTCTTCTATCTCACCAATTTGTCAAAGGATCGGTCGACCCAACACTTTTCATACAATATCACAGGGGCACACATTTTAATCGTTCAAATCTATGTGGATGACATCATTTTGGGTCAACACATCTAAAATACTCAAACGCTTTTTCAAAACTTATGAAAAACATTTTGAAATGTCCATGATGGGTGAACTTACGTTCTTTCTAGGACCGCAAGTTCATCAATCACCCCATGGTATTTTTCCTCGAGTCGGTCCAAATATGCCCTTGAAATTTTAAACAAACATGGAATGCAAAACTGTGATACCTATGCCACACCAATGGCACATTCCAAGAAACTAGACGCTGATTTACATGGGAAATTGGTGGACCCTACTAAATACCGAAGTATTATTGGGTCTCTCATGTATCTAACAGCTAGTAGACCTGACATTGTTTTTGCCGTATATCTTTGCTCCCGTTATCAGTCAAGACCAACTGAAATTCACCTCTCTGAGGCTAAAAGAATCCTCCGATACATCAAGGGAGCCATTAACTTGGGAATCTGGTATCTGAAGAATTGTGGTTTTGAACTAATAGCTTTTTCAGATGTTGATCACACAGGTTGCTTAGATTCTCGGAAAAGTACTTCAGAGCTTTACAATTTCTTGGTGATAAGCGGTGTCATGGCAATCGAAGCGGATTGTACATCTCGTCTTCAATCGAATATGTAGCCATGTCCACATGTTGTGCTCAAGTCATTTGGATGAGAAAACAACTCAAAGACTATGGTTACGTGTTGATGAGAATCCGGATGTATCGCGACAATCGAAGTGCTATTGCGATCTCGTGCAACTCTTTTCAACATTCAAGTCTAAGCACATCAATCTTGATATCATTTCATCTAGGAGCATGTGGAAAGGGTACCGCTGAATTATACTTTGTGGGTATTGAATACCAATGGCGCATCTTCTCACCAAAGCCTTAGTTCCCGCTAGGTTTATCGAGTTGGTCCACCGGATTGGTATGCGGTGTTTGACTCGAGGAACTGGACGAACTCTAAAAACAATCTTAAAACCAGTCAAACACCAAAACCTCTTTTGTACATATTTTTCAAAAACAAAATACAAAAAATATAAAATCTGATAAAATCCAAAAAAAAATATTCTTCTATCTCAATTTCTTTCAAACATCAACAACAACAAAAACAACAACAAACCCAATCCCGCCGGGGCAGGGTAATTTCTTTCAAACATCGCAAGTACAAATCTTCCGTCAACACTGTCTTCTTTCAAACATTTCACAATTTTCCCGAACAAGTGTTGAGGGGGAGAAAGTAAATATTTTTCAGTTTCATAAAACCTTGTACTTGCATGTTTCCTAATATATATTGTTTCTTCTTAAATGGTGGATACGTTTCTTGTCAAATACTCTCCTCGGACTCTAAAGTTTTTCAAAATTCATTATTTCAAAAGTTGAGGGGGAGTATCGTCATGTTTCTTGCCTAAATATGTTTTGTGTAACCAAAATGGGTGTTAAACGATCTTGGTTGGAACCTATTTGAGGTTAGGGGGCCAAATGTGTAAAGCTTGAAAAATTAAATTTAACAAAAACATTCACCCTACACAACCAATGCACCACTTCATGTGTATTTTCTCCTAATCAACCACCAAGATCAAACGGCCTAAACCAAATCTTCAAAATCCGTTCAAGCTCTTCATAATCTGTAAGTTCTAAATTGTTTTGATCAAGATTCTAAACAAGGATTTCAAAAATCTTTCAAATCCAACGGTTAAAACTCTTTAAACTGATTTTGGAAAATTGTTCACTCGAACGAATTGGCTATTTATGCATTAAAGTGTTTAGATTGAAATGATTTATGTTAAAACCTTTCTTAGTGTCTATTAAACTTGTTTCAATCGTCCAAAATCATCCAGAATCTTAAATTTCATTAATTTGAATTCTAGGGTTCTTGCGCTCATTTAGGGTTTTTCTATTCTGTGATATATTATTAGGTGGTCAAGAAAGTGTTAGAATAAGTACATATATGCATGTTTTGAACCTTAAAATTAGCCCAGAAACATCTAAACTATAAGAATTTAAGTTTTAGGTTTTTAAGGGTTCATCTCCCATGAATCTTCTGATTCTGTGGTGGAAATGTGTTAAACCTTCTTCTATTGCACTCATATGGCATCTAGGACACTCCAGAAACATTCTTGTTTGATTTGTGTGGCTATATCTCTTACGCATAGATTAAGGGTTTAGGGTTTAAGTAATTTTACGCCTAAGTCTTTGTGTGTGTGTATCTAATGTGTTCTTGTGCTTGTTTTGTGATCTATAAGATGTTTGGAATAAACTGTAATCAAGTTTTCATGTTTATGTTTAACACGTTATGCATAAGAGGTCTACAGTGGATTATGCGTATCCTGGAAAGATATTCGTAAACAAGGCTTTTTACGCATAAGCTTTACTCTTACGAGTAAACGTTTCGCATAACATCTAGCTTATTCCTATGAGTAAGCCTAAAGCCTTTGAACTTGTCTTACGCGTAAGAAACTCTTATGCATAAGCTTGGTCTTAAGCTTTAGCTTACTCTTATGCATAAGCTCCTTTCTTTAGCATAAGGATCCTTGTCACACATAAACCACTGTTCACTACATTTTGGCCTATTATGCATATGTTACTTGTTATATGTTACTCATAGGTCACTATTATCTAATGTTACGCTTAAGCTTACAAATGTTAATATGTTGTGTGTTATCTAAATGTTACTCATAAGTCACTATTATCTAATATTATCTAAGTGAAGATTTGGACTTTGAAATTTCAAATTTAACACGTTTACGTAACTTATCACTTCAACTTCAAACAATTGGACAAATGTGACTTGGGACTTGTAACTAACACTAACATGTTACCATCAAACAATGAATTAGATAATAAATCAGACTAAAACAAACGCATTGTGTTTCCATATGTCTGTCTTTTTGTCTAATGTCTTTCAAATCACAAAATGGCTGCAAATCAAGCAAACATCAATGCCCCAGCTGAGCTCTCGATGGCAAGCACATTCCCAAGTGGATACGACAAAACAATTGGCAAGAACAATCTTCGTGTCATCTTCAACACTTCATATGCTCTGAATCATCTTGCAGAATTGGTGTGGACATCCTTCTGCAACATCCATTCAAATTCATGCTCACAAAGTCATCCTGATGATAAGTATGATTCAATGGATGAGGAAATACAATTTCGTAAGACATTAAAGAAGAAAAGGATGGAATACCATGCTTCAACCTTTACGGTTAATCAACCCGGTGGGGCGGGAGGGTCAGCAAAGAGTCCTCCACTTATGGAAGATCCATTGCAAACAACTCTTACCCCATCCGATCCGGTTAATCAACCCGTAAGGATCGGGGTGTCACCACATTACTACAATCATTGAAATGAAGCAACCACAAAGCAACAACTATAACAACCGCAAGAAGAAAAGCATGGTGAAGATGTGCAAATATATGACGAAGGAGATTACGATCATGATAAGGATGAAAGAGTCACTGATGATGATAATTTGGCGGCTTAAGAGGAAATGATGTGAAAAGAGGGAGTAGAAGCTGCTAGAGCTGAAGAGGAAAAGTTAAAGAAGGAATCAGACAACTACTTAGTTGACAATCCACCTTTTGACACTTCCACCAAACAGTCTTCTGAACCACCTTTTGACACTTCCACCAAACACAAATCATCATCTCAATCATCACCTCCATCAACAAAAGAAACAACTAAGTCAACAACAAAATCTGTTAAGAAGGCAACTCCATCCAATGATTCGACAAATGGTTAAGTAGGTTTTCACCACTACACAACAAGCTACACAGCCACCACCATTTGATCAACCAAGGGATTCAGAAACCACACCACCAATGGAGAAAACCATTGATCACTTTACATACAGTGGTGGTGAGGATGATGACATACCTGAGCCCCAACCTGAATCTCAACCGAAATTCAGATCAAGTATATTACTGCACTCCTTTTTTTTCATACGCTTCAAATCAAAGAGCGTGTTGAAGATCTCCACCTCGGGGTCGAATCTTACAAAAAAACAACTCAATATAACCGCACCACTTCTACACTTCAACAAAATCAATCAAGAACCTTAGTACAAAATCGTTCATAAACAAAAAAAATTTGGGTTTGTCCACCGAAGTGAAAATCATCATACTTGCTTCATGGCTTTTGATGAAATTCACAAGTTCTGTGACGCCACCCTAAATATCGTTCAAGATGGATTGGCATATTGGTATGTGCTAAAACACATACCTTTCCTATATCAAAACTGACCCAAAATAACCAAGAAAGAGCCGTTTATTGCTAATATTTGTGGTTTTCTTGAGTTTGTGCTTGTGCAGGTACGGATATGTAAAAACAGACAAAAAGAAGCCAAAACCGGAAGAAAACCGAGAACGAGAGAAAGAAGAGCGCAATAGCCGATGCCGGGGATGCTATTTTATGGGATTCGGATGTTCAAAAGTCATTTTACGGTTATGGATCATGTGGGAGTTTTCACAAGTTACCCACATTATACCTCAATTTCACAATTTCACCCTCAACTTTTACAACTTTACACCTTTGTATCCTCATAATACCAAAGTGCCAAAAGTCATCCTTACCCTTTCATAATTTACACATTTGGCCCTTGGTTTTTGTAAGTTTACAAAGTTAGCACTTAATATTAATACCAAGTCCAAAACCAAAGATAAACAAAAAACCAAAGCCCAAAATCCAATCTTATATACCTTGGCCCAAATACAATACACCCGTCCAATCCATTATCCTAACCTTTACCCGGTTTGTATCTTACCCGGTATAACCAACCCGTATCCCACTTAGTACCCCGGTCAACCAAACCTCTTAACCCGGTCAACTAACCAACCCAAAATCAAAATAATATTAATAAAAACACACGCGCCCAAAACCAAGATAAACCTCCATCGATTTACTGTACCCCATTTACCCTGAATTCCCACCACATTTACCCTCACTTAAATGCTTCTAGAAGACCTCTGACAACGTGTCAGAGGTGTGACAGCCAAGAATGCCAGCATGGCAGAATAGAGCTCTTTGATTGGTTCCAACACCTCATTCACTTGATCCTACGGCTGTGAGATGGATTGATGACACAATGAAAAGATCAAAGGCCAAGAATGAAGATCCAGAAGCATCCCAAGGCTCCCTCTTCTGCTATTTATACCCATTTCAGTCACAAGAGTGAATTGTCCAATTTCTCATGCTTTTAGAGAATTGTTACCACTTTACTTTAATTGTCATTTCTTGTTTTAATGTAGTGTAATTTCGAATCCGCCTTGTAATCTTAGTTTTCATTAATGCAAATTTCCTTCTTTCCATTTAATGCTCAAACTGCTTTCAAAACTATTTAGTGTTTAGAAGTGCTTAATCTCGGTTAGAGCTCACATAAGCTTTAATAAGCTTATGTGAGTCAATTGTGTATTGAATTGTTCTTCAAAGTCAGTTTTCTCATAAAGTCAAGAAAAGTCAAAACGGGTCAAGATTTTGAAAGTCAAATTGGTTTGGGTTGATTTCTGGTTCCAATCTGTTCACTAGTTTAATCATGTGTTAATTAGTCAGTTTTGAATTGCTTTTGGTAAGCTTTCATCTAGATCAGTTTGTTAATTGCATTTTCATGAATTGAAAGGGTGTTTGGTTTAAGCTATTTAAGGTAATTCATTGTTGATTAGAGGTGCAAATTGAATGATCGGTGTGTACCATTGATTGCGATATCTTCCTAGCTATAGTTTGTCTCGATTGCTATCATGATTTCAAGTTTTAGTTCCAATTTGTCTTAACTCGTCCCATCCATTTCACTATTCCATACCGCTATCTCGATTATTTCTTGTAGTTTTGATTTTGCTTGTTTCGATTTAGAAGGTAGTAGTTTAAGCTTTACTTGTTTACTCTTTAGATCCCATTATAAGATTATTAGGATAAGTTTGTTTAGTGTTCTAATGCCTTGTTCTTTTCCCTTAGGTCTTTGTTTGGATCGTGTGCATTCATTAGAGTTTTAGGATAGATTCTTGATAAGATCGGTTGCTTAAGCTTTATTTAGATAAAATAGACTCAATACATTCACCACTTTGCCTCAGTTTTCCATAAAAGTCAGAATAACAAGTTATCTGATCTCATGAGCAAATCTGTTGAAACCAACTTCTGAAATCACCACAGATAGGTATGGAATCTGTTAGAGTTGCTTGATTTGATCTTATTTCATATCATTACATTGAATTCAGTCCATGATTTGCTTCTAAATCTCACAAAAGTCAACCTTATTAACTGTTCTTAAAAGTCAAAACTGTGTCAAAAATCAGTCTTTTGCAGATCTTGCAGACCTAGCATTGAGTCCATTTTAGTGAGTCAGAGCCTGAAATTTGGTTTAGTCATAGTCTGCTAGGTGGTCTTGAGGACTGCATTTACGCTTTCACTTTAGCTTATTGGATAAGTGATGCGCAGACTTAAACAAATGGGGTCAAGTTCTTATTTGCTTTAGTCATTGCTTACTTAAATCATTGGTAAACCGATCATTAGATGTTAGAGTAGTGTTAATTAGTTGCTATAAGTTTATTTTAGCATACATTAGTTTCATTTACTATTTGGTAGCTTAATGCATTGTTTAGCTTATTTCTAAGTCTTATTTTATTATCACATATAGCGACTCTTATATCTTACACATAAGCCCTTGTTTTTATATTTTCATAGCTTTATCATAATATTTTAGAATTTTCCTGAGTTTTCATAATTTTTGGTCACTGCTTACTATTTTTCTCAATTTAAAATAGTTTTAAGCCTTTTAAATAGCTTTTATTGCAAATAATTAAGAAAAAGTTCCAAAAATAATTTTTCAATTTTTCCAGTTTAAGAAAAATATAAAAAGCATAAAAAATATTTTTCCTTATTTTTCCCCTTTTATTTGGTATTTTTCACTATTTAAATTTGATTAAAATAGTTTTAAATTAGTAGAAAATAGAAACATAATCAGAAAAATAAAAATATAGTTTTGAAAATTCTCTTATGATATTTTAGATTTAATAAAAATAGTTTCATAATTTTCCCCTTTGTTTTTATAATTTTTAGTTATTTAGTCTTATTTTTAAAGTTAAAATTAGTTTTAATTTAATAAAATCAAGAAAATCCTAAAAATTAGTTTTAATTTTAAATAGTTTTCTAATGTCATTTTTAGCATAAAAGTAATTTTAGGATATTTTTAGGATTTAGATTAGACGTAATTGCTTTTTATTCGCTTCGCTTAATCCCAGATTTGCGTTTTAGTGTAGAATTGCGTAGTTTGCCATAATTTTAGGTTTTCCCATAGATTTGCATCCTATATGCTTTCCTTATCCCGTAGTTTAGAAAACATCAATTTATCCCCTTTTCTCATTCGAATCCCGATAATCGAGACGTGAGTTGGAAATTCCATTCAACCCTCGTTCGGAACGATCTCGGTGCTCAAACCTAATACGTTTGAGTTACCCACATACTACACAACTTCTCATCTATTATTGGTTTGTCTGAACTGTTTTAAGTTTCTTACGGTTAGTCATTCACAAGTGGCTAGCTTGTGTGAGATAACTTGACGGTTTTGACATATCAATTTTTGGCGCCGCTGCCGGGGAGGGCTTGTAGCGAGTTTTCGTATTCCGTCTCGAATCGCGTGCATTTAAAGATCCTTCCTCGTGAAGTTATCATTGATATTTGTACATATCCCTTTTAAAAAAACCCAAAAAGATTTTCCTTTTAAAAATTTGTTTTAAAAACCTAAAAATATTCTTCTTTAACCTCTGATTTGATAATTCTTTTCTTTTACCCTCTATATGTTTAATTCTCATGAATTCTCAAAATTTCTTTCCACCCTATTGCTTTAATTGTAGAGATTTGTTAAAAAATGATTCACTTTGTGAACGTTGTTTTTGCAAAGGGTGTGGATTTTATCGCGAATCTTGTATGTGTTGCCCTTTGAAAGAACCCACCGGGGTTATCGATGACGTTTCCATCAATTTTGAAGAAAGATTTGAGCGACGTCAAAACCACATTGAAAGCATGCTTCAAAATTTATTAAGCCACATTCAAGCTCGACAATGTGTTAATGAGGAACCCGTTCAAGTTATGGAAGACGATCACACTATTCGAAGCTACCGAAGAACCCACCGAGGGTCACGGGACGATTTCTTTGAACGTCGTGCTTTTCTCGAACAACATTGAAAAACTTGAAGCATTATCAAAATTTTGAAATATAATCTTGATGAACCTCGATTCCTACTCCTCCGGTGAGGAGATGGAACATATTTCGAACCCGAGGTGATTCCGTTTACTCTCGACTCTAATCCAAGAATTCTAGAATCGATCCTTCTTTCACAATTCGCTATTACGAGTTTGTCGAATTACAACAAAACGGAACGAACTTATGAGCTTAAAACGATTTCTAAACAGAAAGAACCGGAGATCACAACGGAAGTGGTGGAACTTGCTAGCTCTCAGAGCACACCACTTGTCCCATCTTTGGATTCTTCTCTTTCTCTTATTTCTGAGCCTTTCATTTCCGACCTTTCCCCTTCACTCACGACGGTTGAGAGAAGTAACGTTCTTTTGGAAGAGGTCGATGATTATATTTCTACGGACATTATTGCACCCGTTGACTCTCTCATAATGAGGGATGAGCATCTTAGTACTATTCCAGAAATGGAAGTGTCTAATGTTGAGATCCTTATCCCAATCCCAATTGAGTCTGGGGTTGTTGATATTTGTGATGAGCCTTCTCTTGATATTTCGAATGATCATGATGAGATGTTCTCCGATTCCGATAACGATTCTTATGGAGACATCGATTTTGTCGACGATTTACCTTCTGAGCCCGTCTATATTGAAGAAGAAAATGATTTTGAGCCAGAAGAAGAAGAGATTGAGCCCGATGATATTGAGATCGAGGATGAAGCATTACGAGAAACATTGTCGAATGTCTATCTTCTCATTTCTAAGATTGAAGCCCTTAACGATAATTCGAGTTCGCATCCTATCTCCGTTAAAGATAGTGATTTCTCTCCCGAGCTTGAGACTTTCCGATTTGATGAAGAGATTAGTGGCAATCCCACTATTGATGATGTTTATCCTCCGATTCTTGAGCAATTCTATTTCGAGGTTGATATGAGTAAAGTTTTGAATGAAATTTCTGATACTCCGATAAGTGACCCGATCATAGAGGATGCTATCGATGACTTGATACCACCGGGTATTGAGGATGTTATGAATGACCCCGAGGGGGATATAGTTGTTCTTGATGGTTTTCTTGACTCTCCTCTTTCTAATGAGTCGACCATCACGTATCCCGTCGAGCCTTCATGTGAAGACAAAATCTTTAAACCCGGGATATTTGACATAGATGAGCTTTATGCTAAAACCGTTTTTCGAGATAAGGATCCTCCGATGGATGCCTTCATTGTTGAGCCCACACATCTGATACCTTACCATGAGCTCCCGTCTTTCTTGGAGTTTTCTCATTTCTATCCATCATCCTTTCGTCCACCCGCAAAACCGCCGGATGATGGATCATTCTTTCATGTTATCCCTTATGTGCTGATGCCCGACATTTTCTTTCCCACCCAGTCTCATTCTTTCGGGAATGAGGACACCATTTTTGACCCTGGTATCTCCACCATTTTCTTCCCCAAGGACAAATGAATTCGGGGACGAGTCAAAGCTAGCGACTGCAAACCAAAAACAATGAGCGCTTCGTGGAGGCACCCCATGCTTATCCATCTATCTTCTTTCTATTTTCTAATAAGTGACGCGAAGGGGTCACCTCTTAGATTTCTCGTGTTTGGTTGTTTGTGATGTTGAGTTTAGGATGTTCCCGATATGAAGACTCTCGTGCTCAAGTTTGTCTTTTCTCCACTCGAGTTTCATGATCGCTGTCGATGGAACCGATATCCTAATCTTATCGACTAACGTTTATCTTTGAGCATACTTAATAAACGGTTTTAGATTTTCGTGATACCCTTGCTTTAAACATTGAGGACAATGTTTTGTTCTAGTATGGGGTAGGGTAATCTTCGATTTGATTTGACCGCACTTGCTTATTTTTGTCGTGTTTCTCTCGTAACCCCGTTTTTCCTTAGAAAATGAAAAATTGTGCAAAAATGTGAAAATTTAAAATTTTTTGTAAGCTTTTGTTAAGTCTTTTTGATTGAAAAGTTTTGCTAGTCTCTTAGATAAGAAGCTATAAAATGCGAATTCTAGCTCACAAGGCCAAGATTTTGCAAGTTTCCCTGAGTGACTTTAAATATGCATAACTTGATTTCATGAGACAAAGCATTTGCTAAGTTAATATATGTTTTGACACCTTGTTGACTTTCCGCTGGTGAGAGTAGGAATGGAATTCTGACTTGACCGGCCGTGTTGAGCCCTAGCTTGTTCCCTTAACCATAGATAATCTATAAATTATCGGCTAAGCATCCGTGGATCTTATTATTTGGGATTATAAATTTGCGAAGATCGAGAAATGATAGAGTTACTTATGAGTTTAGATGCTAAGCGTGGAGTAGTTGGTTCTCTTTAGAGCTCATCGAAGGTACTTATGGCTTTTTGTTCCCACAAAATTGTTTCACCCCATATTTGTCTAAAAATAATTAGAGATGTTGAGTTTTTGGCGATAGTTAGTTCTTTATCTTTTTAAAAGAATCTTTGTTTTAAAAATTGGGTACACATCAAGGATCCGTTATGAATAAAGTAATCGATGATAAGTGATAATGTAATAAGTAAAGTTGTGAGTCATGCGGTGTCGAGATCGGACCCTTGGATCTTTAGCCGGATTGAGTGAGGTCTTAGCCTAGCCACCGGGATCCTCATTTCATGAAGCCTATAGTCTTGAATCACCCCTGAAGCTCCGTGGTTCACACTCATATAAGTAAAGGTATAAGTGCAAAAAAATATTAAAAAAAAAAAAAAAAAAAAAATGATGTTGAAAAATGAAAATGGCAAAATCAAAATATAAGTGAATAAAATTCCTTGATGTGGACCTCATTTTTACGACAATGGTTCTTGAGAGAAGGCGATAACTAACTATCGACTTAGCTTTATATCTTTATCGGAATAAAAGTTACCAAACGAGAATTTGAAGAAATTCATTTCACAAAAATAAAAATCTAGAGGAAATAGGAAAATGGGAACAAAAGGTATTTACACAAGTAACTTCCATGGGTAGTGTTAGCATCTAGAGTCGTAATTAACAATGATTTCGATTTTACGCTTAGTTTGGGACTTGTGAAAAATCAGGGACGATGTATTCTATCCGTATGTTCACTTCACGTTGTGTTGTGTTTCTTACTCCGTGATCCTAACATGTCGTTTGAAAAATGTTGGAGTTATTGATCGACACGAAAGTTCAACAAACCGTCATTCATAATCGGAATGTGCTTAATCGTGATATCTATATATGTGAATTAAAAGGTAAGCAGGCGTTTTAGAATTGAGGGTTCTTAATCTCTTTGAGGAATCTTTGCTACTTCTTCATAGGTTTAGTAGAAAGAGATTGAAATCCTTAGTTTTAGAAGCGTGAGTTGATTGCATTGCGTGAGGACACGACAATGGTCTCATCTGGGTATTATGGTATGTGCTAAAACACATACTTTTCTATATCAAACCCACCCAAAATAACCAAGAAAGAGCCGCTTATTGCTAATATTGGTGGTTTTCTTGAGTTTGTGCAGTGCAGTACGGATATGTAAAAACAGAAAAAGAAGCCAAACCGAAGAAAACCGAGCACGAGAGAAAGAAGAGCGCAATAGCCGATGCCGTGGATGCTATTTTATGGGATTCGGATGTTCAAAAGTCATTTTACGGGTTATGGATCATGTGTGGAGTTTTCACAAGTTACCCGTCATTATACCTCAATTTCACAATTTCACCCTCAACTTTTACAACTTTACACCTTTGTATCCTCATAATACCAAAGTGCCAAAAGTCATCCTTACCCTTTCATAATTTACACATTTGGCCCTTGGTTTTTGTAAGTTTACAAAGTTAGCACTTAATATTAATACCAAGTCCAAAACCAAAGATAAACAAAAAACCAAAGCCCAAAATCCAATCTTATATACCTTGGCCCAAATACAATACACCCGTCCAATCCATTATCCTAACCTTTACCCGGTTTGTATCTTACCCAGATAACCAACCCGTATCCCACTTAGTACCCCGGTCAACCAAACCTCTTAACCCGTCAACTAACCAACCCAAAATCAAAATAATATTAATAAAAACACACGCTACCAAAACCAAGATAAACCTCCATGGATTTATCATACCCATTTACCCCGAATTCCCACCACATTTACCCTCACTTAAATGCTTTAGAAGACCTCCGACAACGTGTCGATGTGTGACGACCAAGAATGCCAAGATGGCGAATAGAGTCTTTGATTGGTTCCAACACCTCATTCACTTGATCCTACGGTGTGAGATGGATTGATGACACAATGAAAAGATCAAAGGCCAAGAATGAAGATCCGTAAGCATCCCAAGGCTCCTCTTTGCTATTTATACCCATTTCACCACAAGAGTGAATTGTCCAATTTCTCATGCTTTTAGAGAATTGTTACCACTTTACTTTAATTGTCATTTCTTGTTTTAATGTAGTGTAATTTCGAATCCATCTTGTAATCTTAGTTTTCATTAAAGCAAATTTCCTTCTTTTCCATTTAATGCTCAAATCTGCTTTTCAAAACTATTTAGTGTTTAGAAGTGCTTAATCTCTTAGAGCTCACATAAGCTTTAATAAGCTTATGTGAGTCAATTGTGTATTGAATTGTTCTTCAAAGTCGGTTTTCTCATAAAGTCAAGAAAAGTCAAACGGGTCAAGATTTTGAAAGTCAAATTGGTTTGGGTTGATTTCTGGTTCCAATCTGTTCACTAGTTTAATCATGTGTTAATTAGTCAGTTTTGAATTGCTTTTGGTAAGCTTTCATCTAGATCAGTTTGTTAATTGCATTTTCATGAATTGAAAGGGTGTTTGGTTTAAGCTATTTAAGGTAATTCATTGTTGATTAGAGGGTGCAAATTGAATGATCAGTGTGTACCATTGATTGCAGATATCTTCCTAGCTATAGTTTGTCTCAGTTGCTATCATGATTTCAAGTTTTTAGTTCCAATTTGTCTTAACTGTCCTGTCCATTTCAGTCTATTCCATACCTGCTTATCTGATTATTTCTTGTAGTTTTGATTTTGCTTGTTTCTGATTTAGGAAGGTAGTAGTTTAAGCTTTACTTGTTTACTCTTTAGATCCCATTATAAGATTATTAGGATAAGTTTGTTTAGTGTTCTAATGCCTTGTTCTTTTCCCTTAGGTCTTTGCTTGGATCGTGTGCATTCATTAGAGTTTTAGGATAGATTCTTGATAAGATCGCTTGCTTAAGCTTTATTTAGATAAAATAGACTCAAGACATTCACCACTTTGCCTCGCTTTTCCATAAAAGTCAAAATAACAAGTTATCGATCTCATGAGCAAATCTGTTGAAACCAACTTCAAATCACCACGATAGGTATGGAATCTGTTAGAGTTGCTTGATTTGATCTTATTTCATATCATTACATTGAATTCACCCATGATTTGCTTCTAAATCTCACAAAAGTCAACCTTATTAATCGTTCTTAAAAGTCAAACGTGTCAAAATCGCCTTTGCAGATCTTGCGACCTAGCATTGAGTCCATTTTAGTGAGTCGAGCCGAAATTTGGTTTAGTCATAGTCTCGCTAGGTGGTCTTGAGGACCGCATTGCTTTCACTTTAGCTTATTGGATAAGTGATGCAAAGCAGACTAAACAAATGAGGTCAAGTCGCTTATTCATTTAGTTGTTGTTTGCTTAAATCATTGGTAAACCGATCATTAGAGGTTAGGAGTAGTGTTAATTAGTTGCTATTAGCTTATTTTAGCATACATTAGTTTCATTTATCGCTTGGTAGCTTAATGCATTGTTTAGCTTATTTCTAAGTGCTTATTTTATTATCAGTTACATAGCAGCTCTTATATCTTACACATAAGCCCTTGTTTTTATATTTTTCATAGATTTATCATAATATTTTAGAATTTTCCTGAGTTTTTCATAATTTTTGGTCACTGTTTACAATTTTTCTCAATTTAAAATAGTTTTTAAGCCTTTTTAAATAGCTTTTATTGCAAATAATTAAGAAAAAGTTCCAAAAAATAATTTTTCAATTTTTCCAGTTTAAGAAAAATATAAAAAGCATAAAAAATATTTTTCCTTATTTTTCCCCTTTTATTTGGTATTTTTCACTATTTAAATTAGATTAAAATAGTTTTAAATTAGTAGAAAATAGAAAATAATCGAAAAATAAAAAATAGTTTTGAAAATTCTCTTATGATATTTTAGATTTAATAAAAATAGTTTCATAATTTTCCCTTTGTTTTTATAATTTTAGTTATTTAGTCTTATTTTTAAAGTTAAAATTAGTTTTTAATTCTAATAAAATCAAGAAAAATCCTAAAATTAGTTTTAATTTTAAATAGTTTTCTAATATCATTTTAGCATAAAAGTAATTTTAGGATATTTTTAGGATTTAGATTAGACGTAATTGCTTTTATTCGCGCTTCGCTTAATCCCGTATTTATGCGTTTTAGTGTAGAATTGCGTAGTTTGCCATAATTCTTAGGTTTTCCCATAGATTTGCATCCTATATGCTTTCCTTATCCCGTAGTTTAGAAAACATCAATTTATCCCTTTTCTCATTCGAATCCCGATAATCGAGACGTGAGTTGAAATTCCATTCAACCTCGTTCGAACGATCTCGGTGCTCAAACCTAATACGTTTGAGTTACCCACATACTACACAACTTCTCATCTATTATTGGTTTGTCTGAACTGTTTTAAGTTTCTTACGGTTAGTCATTCACAAGTGGCTAGCTTGTGTGAGATAACTTGACGGTTTGGACATATCACATATCGTTTGAAGGACATTGAGTTGGGTAACATTCAGACGAAGAGATGAAATTTAAAGGATCGCAAGGATGTTCGTCGGTTTATCACTAGGATTGATGAAATGTTGATTCATCGGGATCAGATGCGACGGTTGGAGAGCTATGTGGGAGGAAGACCAAACTTTCCGATTCTGACATACCAATGTCCTCATAAAGTAGCTGGTCGTTTGTTATCATTGGGTACTCTTTTAACTCTTTTTATTGTGATTTTGTTTGTTTGATTTATTCATAATGGCTTGTGCACACATAACAACAGACAACCCGTACTTGTAATGAAAGGACCACGTAGTACGCATCGATGCCACAATCCTATAAAAAGAGCGAAAGCTTGCTTTTGAGTAAAACTTATCCAAAACTTTCATTTTCAAAGTTTTCCTCAAAAGGACAATTACTTCCCTTATGATTTTTCAAAACCTCAAAAGTTTATATCACTTGTTGAGGGGAGTATTTGATTAAGAAACTTTGTTCACACAATTGTTCTTCGTAGTTATCTTCCCACAAAACTTGAAATGGACATATTCAATATCAAAATTTCATCAAAAATACCATTATATGCCATTTTTTAGGGGGAGAAAAATTATGTGATAAGAAATATGTTGTGAATTGCTAATGAATCGTCATGCCAAAGACTTAACCAATGAATTGAAAAGATCTTAAATGTTAGTAACTCAAAAATAATTGTCCGGGACGGGTAATAATTTCAAACTAGTTCGCTAGTGATGTAAACGTGTCTCGCAAAGGACTTGTCCTAGTAGAATGTACCATCCGAGAAACTCTTGATAGACATGAACATTGACGGGTTTGACAAACCTTTCGAGGTTCGTCCACACCTTCAAGGTAGTTATTAGAGCTAGTTGTCACCTAAAAGTCGACAATGTAACTCTTTAACTATGCAACGTAATCGTGTGCGGCAAGGAATTGCCTATCTCGAGTCAATCAATTCAACAAGCGCTCTTTCTCTCACCGTCTTCGATTTACTTAAAACACTTAAGCACGTGTGAGGTGGAGTATTTCTACAAAATATAAAACTCTTTCGGTGGTACAAAATGTCTTTACTCATAACCACTTTAAGAGATTTTCATGAAAATGGTTTTACTGACAACATAGGTTAGTCATGGAGTTATAAGGTGACTAAGGTTAGGAATAACAGTCCTATGATCCACCGAGCCAAGAAAATGAGAATCGGAGAAAATGAGAATCGGACACCACCAATAGTTAGAATTAGAAGTCCTTAGGTATGATTGTAAAAGGAGAAAATGAGAATCGGAGAAAGAAGGTGTTGATCCCAATTGAGCAAACGATCTAAAATAGAAACCGACTTGTAACAAAAGCTTATCAAGTATTACGCGAATTTAACACTTGATCTTAAGAAGAAGAACAATTAACATTCAACACCTCAATATTATTTATTAATCTGAATACTCTTACAAGATTAGGGTTTTGCAACCTTGAAGTGTATCGACCTTAGATATAAAACATACGTATATCTAACCTAACCTAGGACCTCCTTTTATAGGCTAAGGAGTCCTATACAATATACAATCGTAACCTACAAGATAAATATCTTTTCCATATTTATCTAATACAATAAACTAACCGACTATAGAAAACTAGCGATTACTTACTACATACTATCAGCAGTTACATAATACTACTAGTCGCGGTTATCTTCATCCGTGGTTACACTCTTCACTCCGTGGTTACATCAAGCTTATCCGTGGTTCCAGTACTTAGAGTAATTCATTATCAAAGGAACCTAAAACCCAACAATCCTCCCCTAAACTTGATAAATTCTAACAGAATTCTCAAGTTTCCTTTAAGCTCAAAACATCTGAATTGGAGGATGTAGCCAAACACTTATTAGCTTTAAGTATCTTCTCATACTTCTTCAACAAATCATAAGCTTGACCATCATAGGATACTAACATCTTGAAACAACCAGGCTTCAACATCTGAGCAATTATTCCTGGATGCTTATTCAATTTAGGATAATCACCTTCTACAAGCATATGAATAATCTGTCCAGAAACAGTTAAAACATGAACTCCACAGGTTTGATATAAAAACCATCTAGTAACTTGACCATTGTAGAGTCCTTGCCATTCAGGTTCATCATGAGTAGGCTCAAATAGAATCTTCAAATTATGATACATCAGTCTCTCATGATAATCATCTGGATGTACTTCACCAAATTTATTCTTGTAAAGTATCCAAAGATTCAACAAATCATCTCTATCAAAATACTGAAGCATTTGTGAAAATTTATTATACTCGAAACTTCATTGTTGAGTCTTAGAATTTTCCAAACCCTTCACTTCCATCTAAAAGCTTAAACTCATAAGAAATAATTTGATTTACATCTTCAACAACTTTCAATCTTTTAGAATCGGATGTTACACGAACCTCGATTTTCTTTTTCTCTTACTTTGCATCCATTCATCATGTTCTTTAATCCACTCTTCTTCCTTTTAGAATTCATTGAATGAAATCATCATTGTTAATTTTCATACATCTCTCATAAATCTCAAAAATTCTTTTAAATGAACAACTACCGAGATTATCGAAACATATATGCTGAATTCTTGATAATCTTCATCAATACATTCCTCACCGAGCCATAGTAGGAGGTTTCCTTCTTACAACTCTCTTCTTTTCTTTACTAACCTTCCTTGCCGATACCCAAAAGTCTAGCTTTTTCTTCATCATCAAACAAAGCCCATTCTTTTACAAAGATACTCATCATTTATTAATTCGAAGCTTCAAGATAATTTTGTGATTCATACCATGTAGCTAACAATTTCGACTAGCTTCTTCTTCATCTTGCTTTCTTCATCAAAATTGCTTTATCCTCGCCTTCCATATTTTTAGCATACTCGCATCATAAGCTTCTTGTTCCGCTTTATTTTAAACTTGAAACTACCTCTTTACCTTTTCCAACATTAGATTTAACCACTTTCTTTTCAAAGGTTCACCAATAACCAAACTTTTACCTTTTGGTTTAGTAGCGATGACCCAATGATAAAACAGTGCAATGATTGATGTAGGTATAGATGATGTTTTGCTCAGATTAATCAATGTACTCATGACCTCTTTCTCTACTTCTTTAGGCTTAGATGGTAATTCGAAAGAGTTGTAACAACGATGAGAAGTAGTTGTGATAGCGATGGGTATGACATGAGTAGGAACAATAGCCAAGTCCGAAACTACATCGGTGGTTACAAAAGTACTAACCAAGGTTTCATATATACTATCGCTTATTGTGTTCGACCGCATCAACATTCTTCAATTCTTCAAGAACAACCGCATTCCCATCTTTATCGAAACCAAAATTCTTGATCTCCACTGTCAACATCTTCTTCCATAGGTACAATAATGTATACATCCACAACCTCCCCCAATTCATGCCATCACTCCTCCCCTATTTGGATACATCATTCACATTCGAGTAGTAGAGTCCACCTTCTTTTCATACGCCACAAAGCTTTCAAAACAACAAGTCCGGTCTTTTCACTCTCTCCAAAACCAAGACCCTATGCCTCAACCTCCGAATAGTCTTACCACGAAGCACGCTTAACTCAGAGACACGAAATCTTATCCTCCATTTTAGCACACCGAACCGTCAATTCATTTACACGCTTAAGAATATCCTCCCACTTCGACTGTGTTATCCGGTCCGAGGTGGTTCATCGAAAAGTCATCATGTACAAAGTCATTAACCGTCAATTCAATGTCGTTCCAATCTATCCTCATCACTTGAAGCCGTGTTAATCGCTCCGAGCGGTGAATCCTTTGATATAGAAGACATAGCACCGGCCGAGCCCGATCATCTATGTACCTCGTAGCGGCCAGTTGGCTAGGGATACCTCCACCGTGTTAAGCTCTAAAGAACTTTCCACATTAGGAGTTGCCAAAGGTTGGGTCTTATTGATGTTTCCACTATCCCGACCAAAGATCTAAGCATGAATCGAGAGTGGAAGCCCTTCCAATCATGTCACCTCCACTCCTTGTGACACCTCATTAACCATACCACTAGCACTAGCCCGAGGAAGCCGAGTGCCACGTGTTCTCCTAGTCCATGATGCAAGACCTTCATTAAACTCGAAATCGGTGGGAAAATTAAGCATGTGAGGAAATAAAGGAACATCTCTAATGACAACGATCATGGTCGATTCCTCATATGTGCAAACACTCTAGGAAGCATACGATGTACCTCATACTCTCTAATATGGTCAATAGGATCCTCAGATTTGATGTTCCATAAGTAGTTGAACAAACCTAGGATACAAATAATATTTACCCTTCTTCCTAATATTACGCACTAACCCCTCATATATCATCCTAGACCGCTTAAATTTCCTTCCATCGACAAACAAATAATAGCAAGAGTAATTTTTGAAGGAAAATCATTAAAGCCCTGTGGTCTTATTGCTCATACACATCAACAAAGTGTGAATCAAAAACTTTCATTGTTGAGAAAACAAACTCTTAAAAATTGTACCTTTTCACCTCTGTGTGTAACCTAATCTCTAAACCAAAGAACAATCTCAATATCTCAGTAAGATTATCAACACCATCAAGATCATCAAGCTTCAAAACTTCTAATAAGCTCCTCGAAATGTAAATAGCATTCTCATCCACCCTAGTGCTAAAAACCTCCAACCCATTAACCTCTTCAAGTTTAGCATTCTTCCAAAACTAACGTATGTAGGCTTTAAGAATGGTAGGTTCAACCATTAAAGCAAAGTGAATGGGACTATGAACAAGGAAATCAATCATTTGATGAAACCCTTCAGAGCAAGCATCTTTGGTGAGAATAGCAACAAGATTATGTGAAGTGGAGTACGTCTCAGCCATTGTGATTAATGATGTAAATGAAGTGGGTTTGTGAAGAAATCAACAAAAGTAATTAGGGTTTAAGGAGTTTGGCAATTGTAAGTGGTTAGAAGATTAAAGAAAGTGATCCATCCGTGATTTTGGTAAGTGATATATACTTTTGCCAAAGTGTCAAAACAACCCCTGTAGTATTCATAATAGAGAATCATACTATCCGTTGTTCCACAACAACTGTCCGCAGTTGTAACACACCATCAGTGGATACAGATAATCACTCCTCCCAACTAGTCCAAATTAGAGCAAGCAAATCCATGCCACTTGAAAAGTGATCTCACAAGATATGAAGGATTACACAAAAACTATCTATCACTAAAATTATTTTATTTTATTTTATTTTTTAAACACAAGCAGCAAACACACTAGCTCCTTATGCACACACATCCTTCATTCCTGCAAGACAACACAAAACAAACACAGAGACAAAGATTATAGTTGTCAGTGGTTAGTAATAGCCAGAAGTGGTTACAAACGACCTATCCGGGGTTAGAACAGGAAAGTCAACATAGTCAACTTCTAGAATATATCTCAGTCCAATCCCCAAGAACCTCATTAACTCTCCAACCACATTTAACCTGCCCCATAGTTACTTCAATAACCCTAAACTTCCTTTATAAAAAGAACCCAAATATCATATAACGCCAAACCAATCAAGAGGTAAAACCCTAATTGCTCCAAAATCCCCAATCAATCAAAATGTGGAACCCTAGTTGGAACAAACCGTATGGTTGATCTAACCTCCTCCTCATCCTCTTCATCATCTTCATCATCAAGTGAAGATGGAAACCCATGGTGACCTATTTGCCTCCACTAGAACCAAGACCAAGAAAATCTCCATTTCTCCCATCATCTCAAGATGATAGTGTTGTGAATCCAAGTGATGCCTCGAAGAATCGATGACTCTTCTAAGAAGAGGACCTCAAACCCCAAACCTTCATCATCTAACCCCAACCAAGACCATGAGCAAGAAACCCACCACCCCTAATGACAGAGAGGTGGTTCTTGGTCTTAGTGCACCAAGTCATGGTGCTTCTTCACACATCGTAACGTGGAAGGAAAAGGGAAGATGGAGTAGGTTCTCGAATGGTGGTAAGAGAAGATGGAGGACAAAAGAAGATCATATCATCCATCTATCTCGCCACAATCGCCTTCAAATTTCTTCGTTTGCATCAATCCATCCTTTCCATTTTGATCCTTAGTCGCTTCGTTTGCATATGATAAATGCATATCCAAAGATTCAAACGATATCGGCAAGGATAGTAGTAGTAGAAATATTAGGAGAAAATCATATATAGATGTAGTCTTTATTTAGCACTTGAAGTTTCATTGTAAGTCGTGGTCGTAAACTACTTTGTTGAATGAACAATGTAACTTCAAGATTTCTTGCATCTCTATAATGATTTAGCATTTTCCGCACAATGGTTAGTGGAAACACGTAACAACTAGCGAAGGATAGATCAACTCTATCGGTGGTTAGAAACAACACTATCAATGGATATAAGAAGAAATAGCAATACTAAGATTAAATAATAACAAATTCAATACTTTTACAAACTTATACAAAACAATTTGAGAATTTTAGAGATTAATCATTCCAATACTAACAACAAGATAATCGAAACCTCCCACATCAAAAGCTTTTGTGAGAAGATCAAGAACATTGAAATCAAGATGGATTTTTACCATTTGAATCAACCTTTTCTCATTACAATCTCTAATAAAATGATGTCTTATCTCAATATGTTTAGTTCTAGAATGTAAAATGATTTTTGATAATGCAAATTGTCTCGTTATTATCAATGTAAATCTTAGTATGCATAAATTGTACCCAAAATCCAAAGAATTGATTCTCGAATCCATAGAACTTGACCACAAAGAACTAGCAAGCAGACCACATATTCACTTTCAGGTTGTAGAATTAGCCACAATAGTTTGCTTCTTACACCGCCAAGAAATTAACTGCTTCCCAAGAACCGACATCCTCCAGTTGGTAGACTTCTATCCGCACTAGCTCCAAGATAGTCACCGCCGATGTAGGCCACCAAATCAAAAGGAGAATCCTTAGAGTACCAAAGGCCCAATTTAGGATGACCTTTCAAGTATTGGGTGTTACTTGAAATCTTGCACACACACATACCGAGAACATAATGTCCGCCTAGATGCAAGAAGATACATCAAAGATCCAATCATGGATCCGTATAACTTCAAATCAACTTTGGGACTTCCATCATCCGGTAGCATAGGTTTTGAGTCTCCATAGGTGTACTTGCACTTTTACATCTTGAAACCCAAATTTCTTCAACACATCACTACATACTTGTCTTGACTAATGAAAATACCATCAGTCCTTTGTTGAACCCAGAGTCCCAAAAAGAAAGTGAGTTCTCCATAGAACTCATCCAAACTTATCATGCATAAGTTTCTCAAAATCTCTGATAGCTCCTTGTTAGTAGACCCAAAGATGATGTCATCTACATAAACCCCGAACCAAGAAATATCATCTTTGTGCTTTCTAATGAACAAAGTTTTATCAATCGATCCTCTTTTAAACCCATTGTCCATCAAATAAGTAGATAGCATTCATACCATGCCCTAGGAGCCCGATGCACGATCCATACATAGCCTTCTCACCTCAGAAACCTTGTCGATGATCAGATCTTCAAAACCGGAGGTTGACAAACATATACCTCCTCATCAATAGTGCCATATAAAATGCACTTTTAACATCCATCCGATACACAACAAAATTCTTGAATGAAGCATAAGCCAAAAACAATCTAATATCCTCAATCCTTGCAACTGGTGCAAATACTTCATCATAATCCAAACCTTCAGTTTGTGTGTATCCTTGAGCAACCAACCTTGACTTGTTTCTTACAACAATTCCTCTTTCATCCCTCTTGTTCCCGAATACCCATTTAGTCCCAATAGCCCTCTTCCCATTAGGAAGATCAACCAATGTCCAAACCTCTTGAAGTTTGAACCAAGAAGCTCCTCTTGCATTGATTCTACCCATACTTCTTCCTTTATAGCTTCTTCTACTCTCTTGGGCTCCTTTGAGACGTAAAACAAGCAAACAAGCAATTTTGCGAGATCTTTATGACTGTTTCTTTTGTGAAGAGATCTTGCAAAGAACCCATGTTCGTGAAAGGGTTATGTGTTCTTTACCCCGCATCTTGTTTGCACCGAGTATTCAAATTTCCAAGAATGCTTCTTGGGATGAATCTTGTGAGTAGAAGTAATTGGACTTTCATTAATAATGGTGTCCAAATTAGTCAAATTAGCATTGAAGAATTCATCCATGTCTTCATCATCGGTAGGAGTATCAATCTCTATTAGTTCATGCATATCGTGATCATGTGGATACTCCTCATCACCAAATAGTGGCTTTGGATTAGGTCCAAAGAAACTACTATCACCGAAGATTGTAGCGGAATTTCACTTGAACTATCGGTGGTGAAGATGGCTTGTCGTCATTCTGATGGCCTATCAAGACTTTCAAGAGGCTTAGCAAGACTTGCGCATCGCTTTTTCTTCTTTTCAATTTCTTCTACCGATCATCGAGTTATCTTGCAACAACTCATCCTTATTTTGATGATGATCAACTTTGACACCGAGTCTGTACATCATCACCGTAGGGACCTTGCTTGTGAATGATGGAAGGAATGTAACTAGCTTTCCACTTTTCAACCAAATAGAACTCGTTGGAGAATCGGCTTCTTTTGAAGATGTATCTTCTTCGTAATCCTTTGTATACCGCATCAAAGATTAGTGGAAGTTCCCGCAATGATAGGCTCATAATTCATAGATTTGGTTAGCATATCAATGTTAAACAACCATCCCGTCCTTTGGTCTCAACACTAGGAGTCTTTTCACTGAATTGAACATGTAGGTTCTCTTCAACAATTCTAGTCCTCCTATTGTATACTCTAAAGGCTTTACTATTTGTAGAATAGCCTAAAAAGTATCCATCATCAGCTTTTTCTTGAAACTTGCCTAGGTAGTCTATGGTATTCAAAATGGTAACAGGACACCCAAAAGGTTTTAGGAATGCAATCATTGGCTTCCTATCATGTAACAAATCATAGGGGTCTTGTTATGAGGCTTCACTACCTTACTGCTTTGCACATAACATGCAATTCCTACAACTTCAAAAAAAGGTAGTTGGTAACTTAGATTCGACAACATTGTCCTAGCAACCTCAATTAGTGTTCTATTTTTCCTCTCGGCTACACCATTCTCTTGTGGTGTTCTAGCAACACTAAACTGCCTTTTCAATACCTTTAGCTACAGGTAACCGATTCATCACATCATTCTTAAACTCGCCCATTATCACATCTTATTACTTTGACCTTATGACTTACTAGATTTTCTATCTTAGTAATGAAACTCTTAAGAATCTCACTAGTTTCACTCTTAGTAGCCAAAAAGTATAACCAAGAAAATCTACTATAATCATCGGTGATAACTAGGCAATACCGCTTATGGTTCAAGCTTCTAACAACGGTTGGTCCAAATAAGTCCATATGAAGCATAAACAATGGTTGTGTTATGGTGTTTACTGCTTTGGTCTTACAAGAAGCTCTATGTTGTTTTCCTTTTGACAGCCACACAGCTCCTTACAATCAAAAACCTTTGAAGGTAACCTCTCACTAAGTTTCCCTTTACCGCTTTATTGATTGTTTTGTAATTGAGATGACCTAGCCTTCTATGCCACAATATTGACTCATCAATGGATGCTTTAGCAAACAAACATAAGGACCTATTTGGAAGAACATTTTTAAGATCAAAACAATATATATTTTCCTTCCTAGGTACCCTAAGTTGTATAAACTTCTCATCGTGCATCTTAAACTCGGGAACCAAAAGGTAAAAGCTCTTGTTGATCCCAGCTTTTCTTATCACACATTTGAGAAACACCGAATAAATTGTATTTAAGTCCCTGTACTAAATAGACCTTTTCAAAGTCTAGCTTCCTGATTGCTCGATTGTGCCTCCGCCAAGTATCTTTCCTCCCTTTGGATCATTGCCAAATGCCACATATCCTCCATCATAAGCTTCAAAATCTTCCAAATTGCTTCCATCCCAAGTCATGTGCCCAGAGCAACCACTATCAAAACTCCTTTATCTTTTAGCTCGGTTTGAAGATTGCCCGCACATAAGATTACACAAGTTAGTTCCTTTTGTGGACCCAAGTCAAGATCGACTGGGTCCGCTAATGCATCAAAATATTCAAATTTCGTTAGGTCCATTGATGCACGGTTGACATATGGTAAAACCTTTGTCTTAGGCTTCCATTGCCAACTCGATGAGGCCTTATAAAGATAAAATGATTTCCAACCACCGATCGCTTATCACCTTTGGAATTTTTAAAACTTCTTTTGAATCGGTGGTGATTTTTGGCTTATGAGTGGTTTGACACCGCTAGCCGTGTTTACATTTTTCTTAGCGATGGTTGGAACCCATTTAGGTGAAGCGGTGACAATAGATTTTGTATTCCCATTCCTCATCAAGACCGCTCTTGGAATCATGTTACTGTTAGGATGAGGGTTTGTGTTTCTTGAAAAGTTTTATGATTTACCCGCCCAATGATTCCAAACTTGTGGTCTGCTTTTATTACAATTTCTCTGTAAGTGTTCAAACTACCACAAACAAAACAAGCCTTATTAACACATTGAAACTCATCACCTAACTGCTTAGAAATTAGACCATTTAAGCTTCTTTGATTACCCTAGGTTTATATTGTTTCATTTGTTCCTAGAATTTCCCCATACTCTACAACTTTCTTGGTAACTTTAGCTCCAAATCTAGGTACAAGGTTGACTTGCTTAGAATCAACTTTCTTAATCAGAATAATTCTCATTTTCGTCACTATTCATTTTACTATTCATCGTTACTATTCACTTTTTACTATTCATCCCGTAAAATTTTATTTCACATTCTCGTAGGATAAACTATTTTAGTAATGACCCGAGAGTTCGACAATCGTTAGATCATTTTCGCAAAAGTTATTAGGAAAACATCGTTTTAAAGTTTCGCTTTGAACGGTACACCATTTAAACATCCCGCGATATCGAAAACCAACTCCGACAATTTTCCCGCATCGATAAATTTTAGATCACTCATGATTAATTTGAGAATTTTAAAATTTATTATTTTTATTTTACCAAATAAGCCCAATAATGAACAAAACTAAACTTACGTTTTAAACGATTCTACTTACATCCGCACTTAACGATTCTGCTGATCCGTATTTCCTAAGATGAATAGAAACTTTGTATTTTGGAAAAGTCAAACATATTTCCTCCTCCTTTGACCATAAAGAAATTAACCTTGTACGTTATACCTTTTTCTTAAATCGCGAACTTTTAGACTTCACGATAACTCGTAAAGTTATCCAGCGTCTGACGAAAACCAAAGTTTGACATCTCATATCACTTTTAGACTAATTTTAGTCTACTCTAAATAAATTCACGGTCGCTTCCACGAAATTTCGTTATTTTCGATAAACCGCGAATTCTGCTTTTTGACCGTATTTCCGCTTTTAAGCGGCTTTTGCACCCAATAAGACTTATCACCCATTTTATATTTTATATGGAGTATAATGATGAGTTTCATCATTCCCGCAAGTTTCATATTTTACGATACCGGTTTTACATTTTATGGCTTCGATTAGCATTTAACTGAACCAAAACTCACTCCAGAACCAAGATAATACCAAAACTATCCACCAAAGTCATCCTATCTTATCATGAACGAAATTTAGGGGAGTCATCACCTTGGTGTCAAAATCCTAAGCATGCTTCCTTTAGATCATTTACATGTGTAAAATTAACCATGGTTAGTTTTAACTCAATATATAGTTAACTAAAATCTCTAGCCTATAAATACCAAGCATAAACCTTCATAATTTCTTGCACCACCCTTCTTATCATCTAAAGTCCTAAACCTAAGGCATTTCTTATAGATCTTGTAAGAACATTCATGTGTTCTTGAAGAAAACTAGCGTTTGATCTTCGTTCTTGGAAGTTTTCAAGAAAGAGTCGTTATAATCTTCAAATATCTTCAAGTCTCCAAAAGACGTCGTTATAATCTTCTTTTCTTCTTCGGGTTCTCAAGAAGGCGTTGTTATAATCTTCTAATAGTCGTGGGTTTTCAAAGATTGCAAAGTCTACGTCAAGTCTCGCTAATATTTCATTTTTTCATAATATTCAAGCATTCTATTTTAAGGTAAGTATATATAACTCAAACTTATTTAAGTACTTATAAACTTTGTTAGTTTATTTATTGTATTTATAAACCTTAATATAGTATATAATCAAATAATTAAAATACATGTTTTACGTATTGAGCACTACAACACTAGGGAACTTCATGTGAGGGTTCATTTGGGTAAACGGATCGACGAGTTCTTGGATTTACGATTTAAAGTGTCCTAGCTCCTAACGCCATCGCATGACCTCCGAATTATGATGGCCCTAACGGTAGTACGAGATATACAAACTAAAACCATTTCTATAAACAAACATACAAATACTACGTCGTGATCAATTTAATGGCATATAAGCTCGTTCATGTTTTCTTAGGCATTATACCGAACCTAAGAGTTGACATCATATTCTAGGTTATACGTAGAGACTTCGGTGCTTATCCATCGATTCCGTTATATGTTGTGATATCATTTTAAGGTGAGTTCTTAGCCCTGCTTTTATATACGCTTGAAACTCTTTGGGGAGATACATGCTCAACTATTTTCATTTACTTTCACAAGTACTCTAAACTTTTAAGGATTACCGTGAGTTCTTAGCCCGCTTTTATACTCGTTTGAAACTCTTTGGGGAGATACATGCTCAAATACTTGCTTTTACTTTCATAAGTACTTTAAACTTTTAGAATTACCGTGAGTCATAGCCCTACTCTTTTAATACTTGTTTTACAAACTCTTTGGGGAGATACATGCTCAACTACTTGCTTTTACTTGCATAAATATTCAAAACATTATACTTGATTGTATTATACGTGATCACATTATACTTGATCACATTATACTTGGTTGCATTATACTTTATTACGTTACACTTGATTTCGCTTTACATGCTTGAAATACTTGCCTAAATACATGAATTGTATTTACAAACGCGTGCGACAATACTCTATGTCGTGTCGGAGAGGTATTGATAGTACTATAAGTCGGTATATGCCCCGCCCATGGTACCCGATTCATGACCATGGGATTAATATAGTACTATTTGGGAAGGTGCCCCCCCATGTGTACGGATTCTTGACCATGGGTGAATATAATCCGTGTATTGTGCAAACTATATTTTGGCAAAGGGTTGTGAACACACGTGTTGCAAGTTCTTTATGGCGGAACTTGAACCGAGTGGATTTACAATACCTTTGTTGTATAAACATTCTTTCAAGGCTTTTCAACTTATTCAAAACAAACTCTATGAACTCACCAACCATTGTGTTGACACTTTAGCATGTTTATCTCAGGTCAATAAGGCGATAGCTATTGCATGGAACTTAGAGTCGCACGACATGTTTTGAAGACTTATGTTTTTATCATTTACCATTCGAAACATTTATATATTATACTTTGGGACCTCAATGTTTGTAACTCTGATTTCATTAATCGAATGGTAACTTTTCAAAACGTCTCATTTAGAGGTCGCTTTTCTATAACTTGTACTTGTATTATGAAGTAGCACCCCAAAGTGACACGCCTTCCGCGGTATTTTGGGGTGTTACATTAATCGGCTCTATCTTTTCGACTTAGTTGATTCAGCCTCTATCATCCTCGAATCGATTCCCAATCTTCAATTATAGAGCACCAGATAACTTATCGAACTTATCTTAGGTGTTTCATCTTATTTACTTCAACAGTTTATTAAAACCGAATTCACTACTAAATGACAGTTCTTTAGCAGGTGGTGCATGTTTCATCAAGGGGGTGGTGGCATATCATTGTATCCTAAACCAGTACCATCTTTGAACAGTTTTTGACCTATTGGTTTCTGTACAAGATCAGAAGCATACTGTGTTTTAGCAACCCTAACTACATGTTTTTCTTTTTCCTCTAGGGCCTGTAGTTTTGCACTTTCTGCCTCTGCTAGTTTATCTTTAAGCATTTTAATCTCTCTGTTTTTAAGATCAATTTCACCACCTAGTATATTGATCTTTTCTACATACTCAAACTCACATTTAATACAGAATTTTAGCTTCTCTCTACACCTCTAAACCAACTCTATATCCTAAGTTATCTAGAGTCAATCTCTACTTCTTTTCTCATACTCTCGATAGCCTTTTGAGACTCTAAGTTATCGTAACATGATTTAAAAGAACAAGTAGATGTTTTAGAATCATTAGATACCCTTTAATCGAACCGTAAGATGAAGCATAGGCCATTAGAGCAAAGTTATGCTCTTTGAAGCTTCACTAGCAAGAAAAGTCGATTTGGACCTTCTTCAACTGATCACCCAATCATAATCACCAAGTCCATCCCGAGCAACCAAAGTCAAGAAATAGTAGGCTCTTCATTGTCTTCTTAATGCCTTCAAGTCTTTAGAGCTCGACATTCCCAGCAAAGTGACCTTTCTTCTTGCGCTAAAGCACTCCATCTTGCTTTTGTCGAATCCAAATCTTCTTTGACCATCATACTTAACCTGCCTTCTAGTCCTCCTCGAAACTTCCTTGCTTGGAGAGTCAACATTGCCATTTGCCATTGAAGATTAATCTCCTCAAGATCATCGGGATCAATTTGATCCGATCTTGATTCAAAGACAAGAACAATCGGTAGTTAAATCACCGGAAAAGCACGATTGCACCATCACCGACATTATCACTAACAAGGGTATTGTTTGCAATAGCCGTGGTTATACCATAGGCGCAGTGGATACATCTTGTGAGCCTTTGTGATTAGTGGAGACAAAAGCAATGTTTTGATTAGAAGAAGACGAGTTAGAAAAGGTATTCTCGACTCATACACCTTCAAGTTATCAAGAGATTGTCTAGAGTCATTGTAGCAAAGTCCGCCTTGTTTCTCCACACAATGGTATGAATAGCCCAATCGATGATAAGCTCCTTATGAACTTCAAATTAATATCTTCTTGAAGGAACTTGTAACCCAACGCCTTCGCTTGACCGATAAGTTTTGAAGCCTATTGTATGTACCATCAATCTTTTCTCCACTTCGAGCAGTGAAGGTTTCAAACTGATGCTTAAGCATGTTCATCCTTGACTTCTTGGTAGCTTCGTTACCAGCAAACCTTAATTCAAGAGCATCTAATAGTTCTTTAGCCGACTCATACTGATCAAAGTCTAATGCAAACTCATTAGGTATTCCCATGGAGAGAAGATTGTGAGCTTTGATCTCCATCTTCCTCTTAGCTTTATCAGGTTCACTAACAATGGTAATCTCCTTACCATCCTCCCCCTTCAAAGGAAGAGTGTCTCCTTTTTCAACAACATCCCATAGAGCATAATCAATCATGCGAATGTATTGCCTCATTCGCATCCTCCAAATTTGATATTCACCATGTTCGAGCATGGGCACCTTTGAAGCGCCACCATATGAGTTTCTTCGACATCTTAACTTACTTGAGTACAGTTAATGCACTTCTTCTTGATACAGCTTCTAGATCACAAGCTCGATACCACTTGTTGATCCTAGTTGAGCAAACGATCTAAAATAGAAACCGACTTGTAACAAAAGCTTATCAAGTATTACGCGAATTTAACACTTGATCTTAAGAAGAAGAACAATTAACATTCAACACCTCAATATTATTTATTAATACGAATACTCTTACAAGATTAGGGTTTTGCAACCTTGAAGTGTATCGAACTTAGATATAAAACATAATGATATCTAACCTAACCTAGGACCTCCTTTTATAGGCTAAGGAGTCCTATACAATATACAATACGTAACCTACAAGATAAATATCTTTTCCATATTTATCTAATACAATAAACTAACCGACTATAGAAAACTAGCAATTACTTACTACATACTATCGCTAGCTATATAATACTACTAGCCGCGGTTATCTTCATCCGTGGTTACACTCTTCATCCGTGGTTACATCAAGCTTATCCGTGGTTCCAGACATAGAGTAATTCATTATCAAAGGAACCTAAAACCCAATGTAAGGAGTCAAGAATTAAAAGAAAAGTAAAGAAAATGGTGAAAAGAAATAGCCTCCGATTATTCAACTTAGGGAAGACACCGGGTTCAACTCATATGCTACTGGTTGTCACTTGATAACACCGTATTGAAGATTAAAAGTCGTCATGGACCCAAATGACACATGCACTAAACCTTCTTAGCCACTCAAGTTTCTCTCAATAGAAGCTTGTATCATTGTCACGGGAACCCTACGATACTATCGGCTTTCTCTTAGAGATTGCCGGTATTGAAGAAAGATACCCTCTCCTAGTCTCCGCCAGAAAAACAAAGCGCACTATTGAATCTAGAGCCACGTGATTCATCAAAAGATCTCTTAGGTAAACTTGACATTTCATCATTTGTCGCTCAACAATAAGGACGCAAGTGATACATTCAAGAGTCCATCACGATCTTAGAAATCATCGAGAACATTTATGAGAGGTTCACATGTGATCCTCGGTGATTGAATGGAAACTCCCGCTGGGTCAACATCAAAAGCCCTGATAGCGTGTCACTTCAAGAACTCCTTGTGGGTTACGCTTAGTATGTCTCAAATGGTCTATCGTGGGGTGATGCTTGGATACCTCAATGAGTCACCGAATCAGTAGGTGTACTTCGACATCGCGTTATCTCACTTGTGGGACTCAGCTTCAGAACGACCTTTGTGAGAATTAGAGACGTGTTTTCACACTATGTTGTTAACACACTTAAAGTTCAAACTTGTAAGCGCTAGATTATTTCTAACCCATGTTTTATGTTTTCTTCTTATGGATGCTCGCGGGAGGTAAAGATCGTGCAGATTCTTCACATGCTCATACCAACAACAACACTAATTGAAGTCCTCTCAAAAGGCAACACAAAGTCAGAATGATTTTTCGTCAAAGTCAAAGAATCTACAAAGTTTAAAGACTAAGAGAACTACATCAGTACTGAAATTTAACGTTAAAGAGCGTGTGAGCATTTTGAAGAAAGACGTGGAGACACTGGAGAGACGAAGCGGACCTGATGCAGATAACCACAACATACTATCACTACCACCACAAAGAACAAAGATCAAAGAACAAAGAAAATCAAAGACGTCAAAGCATAATTGTAACATATTGGATTTCACATACACATCAAACCAAACACAAAGTAGGCGTACAAAGAGTTCTAGAGAGAGAAAGTTAGAGGTTTAGGGAACTTTAGTGAGAGAAAGAAAAGTCTTATTATGAGCTCCAATTCTCTACCTTGGAAGGTAGAGAGTATTTATAGTCTTTACATAAATCGCCACCTATCGGGTGTGGATCGTGCATACAGGGTAAAGACCCGTCTGTCCTCCACGGTGTTACTTAAACTAAATACTACTTAACTTATAATAATCTAAGACTACGAGCTTTCTAATGATTACATATACTTGAGGTGACCGACTCTTTAATAACTGGATTTACTAAATCCTAACAATCTCCCCCTAAGGGAGGTCACCTTAAACATATACTAAAATTACATTGAATACAAACAGATATTACATTAAAAAATTGTTCTTGCATTCTTGATGTAGTACTTTGCTCCGAAGTTCGTAGTCATCGATTCTTCTCATTGCATGTTTGGTTAATCCAAGTGGAGGTCCTTTTATCGATCCACGTGATAATAATTTTGAGCCGCCTTTTGAGATTATCAAGAACTATCAATCTCGACTCATCTATTGTGGTGTTGGTATTATGTGATGTTGTGACATACGGACCGACATGCTCACATTCGGATCATGAAATATTCTCATCGAGTAGCGGAAGCTTTGTTGATTCATGATATTGGCAAGCAGTAGTAGAAGCATGGAGTGAAAATATCGAGTCATTGATGCACTAATCATGATTTCTTTTGAGATGAATGTGTTAAGTGAGCATGCGGCTATGGATTGACCGCTTCATTCTCGATCACCGCAAATGTAGGGCGCATCAAAGATAAAACATTTAGCAATAAAGCGCACAAAATTGTCTTTGATCACTTTCGTTGAATTGAGGTACACGCCCACGGTTCCCGCTGATCAAGACAAGTACTACCGTGATCGTATATATTCAAGAATTTCCTTGATGGGTTTCGCAATGCTCAAGTCGTTCTCAAACCGAATGTCTCAAAGAAGACAAAGACGGAGTGAGTGAACCAAATAATAGAGATTCACCGATTGATGAAAAGAGATTTGAAAACAATCGTATTGCTCAATAGAAATTGTTTTGCAATACAACGAAGGTTTTAATGAAAATCAATTATCAATCATAAAACACCTTTGATTTGAAATATTCGTACACGGTCGATGTGCTAAAGAAAAGAGTTTTTAAGCACAATGACCGATTTTTCAAAGTTATTCGTCAATCCATAACTCGAACTGTGATTGATTCAAAAGATTGAATCGCTCCATTGTTTCTCGCTCAGCTTGTCACATGGTTGATCCGTTGAATAGATCTTACATGCCACCTACCAGAGCTTGTTTGATGTTGGCTCCGAAGGCTTTCCATCTTCATTGTGAATATTTTACATATCACTCGGATGTTCCGCAATACCACAAGGATAATGCGTGGGACTCAAGATATAATCTCTCTTTCCACATTGTGTGAAACAGAGAGTCTTCATTGAATGTATCCTAATGAGATTTATGGATGATCTCGTGGCTCTAGACTCAATTTGTGCATATTTGGATCCTGTATCGGAGACTAGGGAGAGGGCCTCCTTCTTCAATATCAACAATCTCTAAGAGAAAGTCGATAGATAATGTCGGTTCTCCGTGAGAATGAAACAAGTCCTTTTAAGAGGAACTTGAGTGGTTTGGGAAGTTAAGTGCAGTGTGTCACCGGGTCCATGACGCCTTGTCTTCAATACCGATGTTACCTTGGTAACCACCAAGAGCAAATGAATTAAACCCGGTTTACGCCTCTAAGGTTGAATAATTGGAGGGCTATTTGTTTTCACCCTTTTCTCATTCAATTCTTTTCATTCTTCAACCCCTTCAAGCTTACCGAGACTTCATAGCTAGAACCTTGTTGGGTTTATTCCAAGACTAGCTCGGACTCAATCGCACTTTTCCCATATCTCATTTTTCTCCTTTTTCAATATACCTAAGGACTTCTACACTATCTAGTGGATTGTCCTCGGTAGATCCCTCCGGCTCAGCGGATCATAGAAACAAATACCTAACCTTATCATCCTTATATCACCATACATAAAGTAAAGTTGGTGGTCTATTTTGTATTGTTCATCCGCCATTGGAACCAACTGAAACCATTTGAAAATCAATCCGGATACTTGTGATATATTATCAAAGCATTTTGTACCGAATTGTTTTTGATATTTTTAGAACAAGAGCTCCCTCAACATGTGCATCAAGTGTTTGAACTCGCTTTTGCACACGGAGGCAAGAGAAAGAATTAACTTCTTTGATTACCATTTTCAAAAAGTATCAACATCACTTCCTAATCAAATCAAGTAGATAAAGCATTTTGGGAAAGGATCGTTTTCATAAGCTTGTTCCCCTCAATATGTGCATAGATATTTGAAAATTTTTGCACATATTAGGAAAAGACGCACATTGAGATAAGTTGATCACGCTTTTAAATATTTGTGGTTTAAGATAGATGCTCCCCTCAACATGTGCATGGAAATTTTGAAATCGTTTGGCACATGTGGGAAGGAGAGCTTATACATCCTTATAAACCAATTACCGACTTATCGCTTTAAATCTAATTTATATCACAAATTCTCCCCGATCACAATTATCAAATCATTTGAGATTTGTGATCTCTGAGATTTAAATTGAATTTGAAAGCTTTTAAGGAGAATTGTGACTTGATTATGAAAACGTTTTAACCGATAAGGATCGGATTTTGAGACTTTAAACTCCATTGAATAAACATGCATGATTATCTTTTGAAAATAATTTTATGACAAATAACTTTTGATTTAATTGAAATCAATCTTCCCCTCAATCAATGACATAAGTTGTTGATTGAGAGATAGATATTTTGACAAACTTTTAAGTCCAGATGATTATCAAAAATAGAGTCCGAGTTATTTTTCAAAACAACTAGTTTTCATTAGATAGTAAGGATTAGTTGAAAGAATCAGAGCAAGAAATTTGAAAACCAAGATAAAGTATGGCTCTGTTCTATCTATGAAAAGCGGGTTACTGCCTGAAATGACAATAAACCATTGTTTCTCTTTCTCTCAATTTTTTTTTTTAACATTTGAACAGCATCTAAAGACCCGTGTCATTCTTTGAATGACAACACAAAATCCGTAGATGATATCGAACAAGGAAAAACATGATAAGATAATTTTTTTTTTTTTTTTTTTTAATATTTCAAGATTTTCTAATTTTTATGGATTTTTGAAAGTTTTATATTTTTCTATTTTGCTTTTTGAGGATTTTGTAATTTTGTATTTTGCTTTTCGAAATAAATATATACAAGAGATAGATGAAGGAAACCTTTTACTCCTCTTCTTCCTCTTGAAGACGTTTGAGTGTTTCTGGTTGTAGGCTCTTAAGACCCACCGTGGAAGGATAAACTCAAAACGTTCTCTAGGAAGGGCTTTGGTGAAGATGTCGCTAACCGGTATTCGGTCCTCACAAAGTAAAGTTCCAACACACCGCTTTCAACTTGCTCCTCGATGAAATGATGTCGAATGTCGATGTGCTTTGCTCTTGAGTGTTGTACGTTGTTGCATGAGAGAGCAATAGCACTTTATTATCACAAGATGTAGGGATTTTATTGAATTCAAAGCCATAGTCGATATTTGGGATCTCATCCATAGGACGATGACAAGGCTATGTATTCGCCTCTGAGAGGAAATAGAAGTACTCATTTGCTTCTTTGAAGACCACCACACAAGCTTATCACCCAAAACCGAGCACCTCCGGACGTTTCGACGAGTATCTTGACATCCTGCATGATCAAGATTCAGATAGGTCATTAGTGACATACCGGTGTCCTTTGGGTACCAAATTCCCATATTGATGGTTCCTTGAGATACCGAAGACCCGCTTAACCGCTTCAAGGTGCTTTTAGTAGGCTTTGCTCGTATCTAGCACACATGCAAACAAATAACAAGATGTCCGGTCTACTAGCCGTGAGGTACATCAAGGATCCAATCATACTACGATATTTCGCTTGGTCTATCATGATCCCCAGTGGTCCTCATCTAGTTTTGTACGCTCAATCATGGGAGTGTCAATGGTCACTAGAATCGAATCCAAATTTCTTTAAAATCTCATTTGCATATTTAGATTGATTTATGAAAATGCCTCCGGACTTTGTGAAATTTGTAATCCCAAGAAAATGACATTTGTCCCATCATCGACATTTGAAATTTTGAACCCATTTCATTTGAAAACGGTCACACTCATTGGGGTCACGAGGCAAAGATGATATCATCAACATAAATTTGAACATGAATTAAATGTTTGCCTCGACTTTCGGTGAACAATGTAGGATCAATCGCTCCTTTGTCGAAACCGGTAGATAGAAGAAACTTTGATAGCGATCATACCATGCCCTTGAGCTTGACTTTGAAGAATCATTTGCTCTGTTGCTCAAATCGAGGAAATCGTAATCTTTTGGCTCATAGAGTTCATCAAACATCTGATCAAACAATTTCTTCAAATCATCTTCATTGAGGTACATATGGAATAGTCGGAGAGGAATTTGGTACAAGGATGAACCAATGGACTGTTTTGAAGTGCGGGTCCAGAATCGGATTGTCCAGAGCCATTTGACCAATCACTCATCGAACGTAACGCGAATTATTTCCATCATATTTCGGGTTCTCTTGTTGTAGATTCGGTAACCCTTCTTGTTTGGTGCATACCCAACAAAACTCCAATATCTGCTTTTGCTCTTAATTTACCTAAATCTTGACCGTCATTTGTTGGATAGCACAAAGCACCAAACACACGAAGGTAGGAGAGATCAAGTTTTCGCTTATGAACAAGTTCATATGGAGTTTTCCATGAGAGGTGTGTATAAGGAACGATTTTGGGTGTAGCATGCAAGGGCAATGGCTTCACCCATAGAAACATTGGAACCTTCGAATAAATAACCATTGTTCTTGCGGCTTCTACAAGAGTTCGATTTCGTCTTTCAACTACACCGCTCGTTGAGGAGTTCGTGGAACACTTCTTTGATGACCGATTCCAATACTTTCATAAACCGAATTAAGTCTTTGTTGACAAACTCGTGCCATTGTCTGCTCGAACAATTCGATCGTATTTTTGAGTCGAACTCAAGTCGTTTGATTAGTTTGATGATGACATCCGGAGTTTCATCCTTTTTCTCAAAAACATTACCCAAGTAAATCGAGAGTAGTCATCAACAACTACTAGAATGTATTTCTTCCCATTTATCATTTGCACTCTCATTGGTCCGCATGCATCCATATGAAGGGTATGAAGAACTTCTATTACGTAATTTGTGGGCTTTGGTTTGTGGGCATATTTCGTGCTTTTACCTAATTGGCAAGTCGAACAAAGATGATCTTTTCATATTTTAACTGGGTAAGCCTCGACAAGATCCTTTCTCGAAAGATTGTTTATGGTGCCAAGTTCAAGTGATTGAGACGACGATGACATAACCAAGACTTTGTTTTGAAGCCTTTGATAGTAAGCGCATTGGAGAGGACTTCATTATGTCATCGATAGAGATGGTGTATAGGTTAGAACCTCGAGTTCCTCTTAATAATACTACACCATCAAGTTCTCTAACTAAGCAAGTATGTTTTCTAAAAGCCACTTCTAGATCGGAATCACGGAATTGACCAACAGAGAATGATTGTGACCAAGACCTTCCACATAATATACCCTCGAAATCACACTTTACCAACCACATAATCTCCATAACCCATAATAGCTCCAAAATGGTCGTTCCCGAATCTAATCGTCCCGATGAATTTACTTACGGTTCATGAGCCGCCACCGCCTCCAAATATATGCTTGGAAATACTGAGTCCGTATCACGTAATCGATTTGAACGATCCGCATTGAACACGCATAAGAATGGATAATCGATATTTGGGATCCCCATGTAAGAATGGGTTCCATTTGTTAGTGACAATGATTGGAACACCCACATCGTAAATAGAAACATTCATATCGAAATTGAATCAATGGAGTTATTATGAATAGATGTCGTACTAGTGTCCAGATTTGCCCTTTTTAAAGTATGATCACTTAAGGGAATAGTTCTACCAAAGAGGCATCCATTTTTAGTGGGCATTGTCTCGATTAACCTTATGACCAATGTGTATCCATTGATAACCTATCTTACTAAATGTTCTTCCCGGGCTTCCAATGCTTTTCTAACTTTCTTTAGCCTATGCCTTTTGCCTTCTTAGCATGATATTTTGCTTTAACAATGTTAATCGGAGATTTGACACTTTAGACAAAACATTCACACCACATTCATGATTAGTAATGTAATTCAAGCGGACATCATTACAATGTTTGCAAATAGTAATGTAATTCAATTAATTACAAGAAGCCTATGGCAAATACTAGAATCAACACGATTCGCTTTATTCAAATTTCAAACTTAAAGTTCCTAGGTTGGTCTTCACTCTCTTCCAAAGGCACATTCTTAGCTTGCAAGGTCCTATCATTCCTTGTATTGTCTTGAGACTTTGACCGCTTGCTTTAATGTCACCGACACTCTGTAGGGAATGGGAACATTAGTTGGTTTTGCTACTTTGCATCTCTTGTTTAGATGTGTTGGGATCCGAACTATATGCAGCACACTAAGGTTCACTTTCTTAACACAAGAAGTGCTGGATTTGTACTCCTAGGAGGCACACTAGAATTCGCTTTCTTAGTACTAACGGATCCGAATCAACTACTTGAAGGCACACTAAGGTTCACATTCATAACATTGGGCATTGAATGGATTTCATGCTTGGTACTAGGCATAGAACAAGGAATCAAAGGATTAACTCTCTCACCTAAGGACTTAGGGCATATTGTGATTAAACATTCTAGAAGTTCTTGAGATCGTTCGGCATATAAGCATGCATGCCCAATTGCATTATTAAGTGGTTTCTCTAACTTATCCTCTTCAACAATCTCACGGAGACATTCTAAACAATCCTTAAGGTATGAGAAATATGTTTGAATTGCAAGTTTGTTATTCCTAAGATGAGGGGGAACATATTTCACAGACAAAGCATATTTATTACAAGTGACCTTTACTTGACTCTTCAGATTCTCAATTTCCCTTTTACTTGACTCTTCAGATTCTCAATTTCCCTTTACTTGACTCCCCATTGGTCATTGGCATTTTCCCTTTTACTTGACTCTTCAGATTCTCAATTTCCTTTTGCAATGAAGCTATTTGTTCATTATTTTTGTTACGAGTGACCTTTATTGATTCAAATAACTCATTGAAATGACGTTTAACCTTTTCATTTTCTTCTAGAAAACTTTCGCTTTCCTTTTTAATGCATTTACTAAGTTTTGAAGATGAAACGCTTGAGAATTCCGAGAATCTAAAGGAGGAGGCATTTGGGAGCTCGTCACATTGTTCTTTTGACCCTTTAATTAAGAGATTTGGGCTTTCAATTTTCGATCGTGTTACAATGAGCTTGAATGCTTCATCACGCTTTGTTAATTTGAAAATCGATCAAACTCCGGAGCATCCGAGGATGTCTTGATATTTGAAGTTTTGACATTTTCTTTAAGATGTTGATATTTTAGTTGTAAATTAAAATGCTCAACCTCTAGTTTAGATAAATGTTTAACCAAATTGTCGTGATCATTCGTTCAATTTTCTCATTAAGTTTAGAATTAGTCTTTTCAAGCTCAATGACACGATCATGGGAGACTTTCAGGCAACAGATAATTCATGAAATTGAGAAGCATTAATGGAACAGTTTGTAGCGATGAAAAACACATCTTGAGTAATACATTCGTAAATAAGAGTCTCATTCAATGTATGCAAGTTCTTCCTCTCAATCTCATTATATTTTAGTGCTCGCTCATAGTCACTAACCTCAACTATCATTGCATCAAACTCCTTTTCCATTTCTTTAATGTCTAAGTTCATTCCCTTTTAAGACTTTCAAAATGATCTTTAGTTGTTTAAAGAAAGGTATGACTTCGTTAAATAACATTCTTTCATTTGCTCAAAACCCCTTCCCTTCGCTTATGCCAGCTGGTGTGATCCTTTTCATAAGTTTTCTCAAAATCAACAAATAGTTGAAAAATAACATATTGATGATTAATGTCTTACTTTTAGTGGCAATAGTCCTAGGAACTAAATGCATTGGTGTATTGGGAGGATACACAGTTGCTAAAGGCATTTTCCTAAAAGGGGGGTTTGTTACAACAAGATTCTCTGTTTTTTGCTTATCTAAATCCTTTTTCCAGAACACTTGTTCGGGAGTCCACAATGTTTGAGGCTTAAACATGTTCAAGGATATCCAATTCTCCTTTTTTTAGTCATGGGGTGTGATAATTATTTTCTTCTCTTTACATTTAGGATCATCTAGTTTCTTGTTCATCTTCTCCCTAGTGACTTCATCTCGATTTCTTATCTTCCTCTGTGCACTTAACACAACTAGGTTTTTTCTAGGTTTAAGAATCTCATTGCCATCATAGATTACACTTTGAGTGCTTTTGCTATCTTTCCGTACTCGTGGTTGGGTTTATCTATAATGGGAACACTATGCTTATCGCTAAAACTCTATGCTTAGTGATTAAGTGAGCATTCCGAATGGTATTTCCTTGTACGCATAACTTATTTTCAAGCTTGTTTTTCAAGGTTTTAGATTAGAAAAATCATTCAAAAGTTTTGATTCCTTAGCATCAATTCTTACTTAAGCATTTTAACATTTTCTTGAAGTTCTTGTTTTTGCTTAGCGCTTTAGAAAGCTTTTCTTGTAAGGAGTTTAACTCTTGTTTTAATACTTCTTCTAAACCTACTTTTCTAATAGTTGTACGCATTTGGTCATCCATTTCTCGCTCACGGGTGGTCAACTCAAATTTTGCACGTTGTTCATAAATAGCAACACGCTCTTTATAGGCATTCGCCGTAGATGATGAATCATCGTAAGCACATGCAGTGAATTCATTAAAACATAATCATTATTGATCAGAAGATGCATCACTTGGTACAATCTCACTTTCACTTTGTTTCACATATTGATCATATGGGACAACATTGATATTACCCATATTTTCAATATCCGATTCAATAAATACAGCTTGATTGTACTGTTATGTATCTTTTGCTCATCAACTTCATCGTATAATTTTAATACCTCGTAAATGATTTTGTCTTTGGATGGACCAGCTTGTGGTGATGAAGAGACTTTAGAGAGACCATTGAGAAATGCTAGCCATGAAAATGGTTTGTGCAAGGGTTCTTCATCAACATCGTAGTCGTATGCATCACAATCGCCTACTTGAAAGGCATTCGATGATTATGGCCTCTCTCCGAATTGGTTGCTCATCCACATCTCGCATCATATGTCTTAGCATTTCCTTCACCAAGAACAACAACTCCTCTTCATCCAAAGTCGCACCATTATCCCGAGCTTGCACAAGCAACATCTTATCCTCAAGTACTCGGCATTCTCGAGGGCGCTTTGCCGATTTGCGCTTCCTTGCAATGTGTCCTCACCTCCACAATTGTAACATTTGATTGGCTTTGCTTGACCCTAATTTCCATTCCTTCCCTATTATGATTTGCAAGATAACCTCTACCAGCTCCACCTCTTGCTTGTTCAGACTGTCGTTCTTGAACCTGGCCGCACCATAACCTTCCCATCTCCGATAAATGGCTTGATTGTGTGGATTGGAAGCGCTCGAGATTTTGTTGGTGTGTGGAAGAGAGTTCATGTTTTGACTAATCAAGAGAGCTAGTTGATTAATGAAGTTTCCCACGTGTGCATCAAAGATCGCTTGTTTGAACATAGGATCGTGAATGAGTTTGTGATTACCATTACCCATGGGTATGACTTGTGAGGCTTTGGTTGTGATTCTCGATGTTCGAGTAGAAGGCGCTGAATCATTTGATGAGCTTGTCTCTCCTCGGTTGGTTTTGAACCGATTAAGAATCCTTTTTCAAACATAGCATGTCTCTCATTCTCAAGGAGGAAGGCGAGAGTTGCTCATAGTTTGTATTCTTCAATCCTTTGGTTAGCTTTACAGAGGTGACAAACTTGTGCCATTCGGATTCATGTTGTTCACAAACTTTGAGTCCAAATGAATGTTTGGCATAGTCATTATGATGTTCCTCATATCATTAACAAGCTTGTGGAATCTCACATAGTACTAATAAACACTCTCATCCGGTTTCATCTTGAAGTGTTCAAATTCATCATAGAGTTGTGATTCTCTGCCTTCCATAGTTAATTCGAACCCGATAGAAGCATCTTGACATTATCCCACACCGCCTTGGCTTCGTTGTTGTGATTGATCGACTTGTAGATATCTTTTGAAGACCTTGAAGTACGATGTTAAAGCCCGATATCAACATCAAATCTCTTTTCTCCTTATCATCGAGCTCATCATATGTCTTTGGTCCATCAATTCCATAGATCATTGTTCCATCTTCACCGTATCAATTAAGTCTCTAGTAGTCTCAACCCGATATGGTCCTTCATCAATGGATTTGAGAATTGAATCCATTTTCCTTTCCAAGACAAGACAATATGATTCGTTGAGCCCAAGAGTCGTAGTCGCTATGTCAAGCATGGGTGGACGAGTATCTAAACCAAATTGCTTGAACATCCTCGCAACAAGTGGAGATGATTGTAGGAACGCTGGTAGACATTATGACAGATTAAACGGGATTTTATAACTCTATGATTAAACCGGGAAATAGATTCTTTCACGGATTTTACTAAATCAAGAGAAAACCGTATTACATGCATGAGTCATCCAAGTCGTTAAGAAAACTCGAACCAAGTCGCTAGTAAAATTTTGACAAAGAAGTCGCTAACCACCACGCCGCTAAGTTGTCAAGTCGCTAAAGAACAACACGCTAAGCACCAAATCTCTAGCAAAATTTTGACAAAGAAGTCGCTAAGTTGTCAAGTCGCTAAAGAGCAACTCGCTAAGCACCAACTCGCTAACACCAACTCGCTAACAAACTTAAGTACAAGTCGCTAACTTTCACCAAGTCGCTACCCGTAGTGGAGACTCCACTAAGTGTAGTATTTGTTGGCTTGTCTCAATAGACAAGTCGCTAGCTCAACTTGCTAAGGCTTTCAACTACAACTCGCTATCAAATTACAAAGCAAGTCGCTACCAAGAAAAACTTGTCCGTGGCTTAAGTCGCTAGCAAGAAAAACACATAAACATCACTTTTCAATCCAAAAACAACCCAACCACGATGATTCAAGCTTAACAAATCAACACCCAAGCACATACAATGATTCTAAACACAAAACTACACTCAATTTTCAAACTTTAACACTAGAAATGTTCCAATGATGCAAAACCACTAAACTTTTCAAACTCTAAAACCACCTAAAAGTCACTAGAAATCCAAAGATATGTAAGAGATGATCAAACCATGGCTCTTGATACCAATTGTAACATATTGATTTCACATACACATCAAACCAAACACAAAGTAGGCGATAAAGAGTTCTAGAGAGAAAGTTAGAGGTTTAGGAACTTTAGTGAGAAAGAAAAGTCTTATTATGAGCTCTAACTCTACCTTGGAAGGTAGAGTATTTATAGTCTTTACATAAATCGCCACCTATCGGGCTATGGATCGTGCATACAGGTGGGTAAAGACCCGTCCGTCCTCCACGATGTTACTTAAACTAAATACTACTTAACTTATAATAATCTACGACTACGAGCTTTCTAATGATTACATATACTTGAGGTGACCAAATCTTTAATAATTGGATTTACTAAATCCTAACAATAATACTTCAAAGGAATCAAGATCCCTACACTGGGGAGATTGTTCAAATCAAGACAATTCTTCTCACAAGAAAGAAGAATGTCAGAAGACGTCGAAGCTACTATTACATCAGCACCTACAACGTTTTTCACTCTAATCATTAATCACCAACACTTAGGGGGAGAGTTTTTGGAATCACTCCTAAACTAGATTACAAGTGTTAGTAATTAATATGTAATAGTTAGCTTAATTATGGCTTTTATGTTAGTAATCAAGGCTAGGCTCATGTAGAAAGCCCATGAGCCTATGCCAAAGCCCAATAAGGAAAGGAAGGGACTAGGAGTGTTGCCCTATCTCCCTCTCCTATAAATAGTATTGTAAACCTTCTCTTGAAGGTTGGTTGTTCATTTCAATAAATTTTCCTATGCCTAAACTCTTCTTAATATTCGTGTGTGTATTGTGTGTTCAACCGATCTCTTCTCTATATTTCTTCATATTGATGCTTGTGTTACATAAATGGGAACCTAACAACTTCTCAACTGTCTCCTCAGAATGGAGGCTAGAGGTTTAGCCTCACCCATTTTGTAAAGTAGTCGATTGCCACCAAAGAAGAACTTAACTCCCCGTGGCCACGTGCATAGGCCCTACGATATCAATTCTACACCGAGAAGGGCCAGCAGATGTCACACTTGTCATGTCCTACTTGGTAGTTTATGAACGCTTGAGTGTATTTGACAAGCTTCACATTTGAGAATGATCTATGCCGCATCCCTATGAATCGAAGGCCGTAGTAGCCTAACTTCATTATCTTTGAGACAATCGAACGGGTCCCGCATGAAGACCGCAGATCCTTCGTGGACCTCAACGATGATGCTCGTAGTCTGCTTGGGTCCCACACATCTTAACCAAGGTGATAGAAATGACCTTCTATATAGGACTTCTCCTATTAACCGATACTATAGGACTTAACCAAGATCCCTATGAATCGAAGGCCAAGAGTAGCCTAACTTCATTATCTTCGAGACAACCGAACGGGTCGCATCCCTATGAATCGAAGGCCGAGAAGCCTAACTTCATTATCTTTGAGACAATCGAACGGGTCCCATGAAGACCGCAGGATCCTTCGTGGACCTCAACGATGATGCTCGTAGCCTGTTTGGGTCCCACACATCTTAACCAAGGTGATAGAAATGACCTTCTATATAGGACTTCTCCTATTAACCGATACTATAGGGACTTAACCAGTATTTTTCTTGCTAGTTTGGGATCTGGAGGGAGAAAACCACTTATCAAATACAACCTGATGGGAGTCATCCATGTCTCTCCTTCTTCATGAACCACGTCCGTAACTTCCTTGCGGATGATGGACCGTTCAGGTAGGACTTCGACTAGTACTTCCTTAGTGAGATGAGCAAAGGCCATAGAGGCAAGCTTGCTCAGCGCATCTGGCTTCTTGTTCTGATTCCTATGAACAAACTGAATGGTGTAAGAATTGAAACTCTCCAGCATCTCCTTTGCCTTTTCTAAGTACTGTTTGATGACGGGTTGCCTTGCTTCATAGGAGCCTGTCACTTGGTTAGCTACCAATTGAGAATCTACGAAGACGGCAAGATCTTTGACCTCCATATCCTTAGCTAATCGGAAGCCTGCTAATAGGGCTTCATACTCTGCTTCATTTTTTGTGGCTTTAAACTCGAAACGAAGAGCATAGGTGTGCTCCTTCCCATCAGGGCTAACCAAGATTAGACTGCTTCCAGAACCGCTTGAGCTTGAGGTCTGCCTCAGTATAAAGTTTCCAGTCATCATGTGCTTCAGGGAGCTTAGTCTTGAGCTCTTCCTTTTTTGTGTCTGTCTCGGAGGGCGTTTCTGCCAAGAAGTCTGCAAGGATTTGTCCCATAATTGTGTTTCGACCTTTGAACTCTATTTCATGCTCCCCTAGTTCAATAGCCCATTTAGCCACCCTTCCAGAATTTTTAGGCTTCGACAAGATCTGTTTGAGTGGCTTGTCGGTTAAGACTGTGATTAGATGGGCCTGGAAGTATCGCCGAAGCCTTCTTGCTGCGTAGATTAGGGCCAATATTAACTTCTCCAATGTAGGGTAGTTGATCTCCGCTCCCTGAAAGACCCTGCTGACAAAGTAAATGGGGATTTGTTGTTTGTCCCGTTCTGCCAAAAGGACCGCGCTAATGCTCTCCATTGAGGATGCTAAGTACATGAACAACACCTCGCCTTTGATTGGGGATGTAAGTGTTGGAAGGATTTCAATGAACTCCTTCATCTTTTGGAAAGCAGCTTCTGCGTCCTGACTTCACTGGAAAGTCTTCTTATCGGAGCATCCTTTGAGTGTTTTGAAGAATGGTAGGGACCTGTCAGCCCCCTTCGACAAAAATCGACTTAGAGCAGCTAGCTTCCCATTCAGGATCTGCACATCTTTCAAACATTTAGGAGCTTGGATGTCCGTAATTGCCTTGACCTTGGAGGGATTAGCCTTTATCCCTTGCTTGGTGATCAAATGCCCTAGGAACTGCCCCTCCTCGACACCAAAGGAGCACTTTTTAGGGTTCATCTTCATGTTAATTTCTCGAAGCTGGTCAAAAGTTTCTTGCACATCAAGGAGTAGGTCTTCCTTTGTCTTGCTCTTGATAACCATGTCATCAACGTATGCTTCAAGATACCTGCCTATCTGCTTGTTGAAGGCTTTGTCCATGAGACATTGGTATGTTGCCCTTGCATTCTTCAATCCGAAGGGCATCTTCCTGTAATAGTATACACCTTTTGCTTGTGTGGAAGGCTGTCTTTTCCTCGTCCTCCTTTGCCATATGGATCTGGTGATACCCTTTATAAGCATCTAGGAAACATTTTAGCCGAAAGCCTGCCAAGGATTCTACCTTCTAGTCAATTTCTAGTAGGGGTAGCAATCCTTTGGGCATGCTTTGTTGATGTCAGTGAAGTCAACACACATGCGCCACCCTTTGTCGCTTTTTTAACCATTACCGGTTCACACCCAGTTTGGTTTTAAGTTCCTTTAGAATGCCTCGCCAGTCGGGCCATCAACTTCTTTGCAGTCGCAACTTTTCTTTCTTGGGCTAGGCTCCTTCTTTTCTATTTTATTGGCTCAATATGTTTGTATTCTTTGAGTTTATGCTCGCGTCAAGGGTCAGTCTGCCTATCGCCAATGTCCTTGGAACCCCGTCATGTCGAATATTTCCAAGAAAAATATCAAGGTTAGTCCGCAGCAGCTCATGAGCTTTGCCTTGAAGTTCACGGAGTTGCTTTCCTATCACCACCGCTTGTTCTGTGGTATCTAGAGTTAACTACAACCCGCTCTTCTTCATCCGCATGCCTTAGAATAACTATCGGAGGCTCCTCCAATTCTTCTTTGACCCTCTTGACACCATATACACCCTTATCTCGCCTATAATTAGAATGAATGCTCCTACCCAAGGAGGTCCGAACTTGATGGCGATGAATGGTAGAAACGACAATGCCCATCTTTTGCATAGCTGTTCTCCCTATTTTTAAATTATAAGGAGAATCTGACCTGACTATGACGAAGGTGAGTGTTTCCGTGCGGGATAAGGGGCCTTCGCCTATAGTGATGTCCAACGGTACCTCTCCAAGGGGCCATGAGTGTTCACCGGAGAACCCTACCAAAGGTGTTTTTTAGTCTACCCTTCGTGAGCGTATAGATGACTTGAGCTTCAGGAAACAATGCTCATAGATGATCTCGCAAGAACTTCCACAATCCATGTATGCTCGGTTTACCTCCTGCTTGAGACACGCACTTTGATGACCACGGGTCACCGAAGGTGTCTCGCCTGTGATGGAAGGGAATGTTATCTCCAATGCTTCCCAGCCTCCATCTCGCTTCTTTCCTTTCAAGGTACGATCCTTCATGTGCACCATTAGTATCGGAGTCTCTTTAGGGGTAGCCTCTTTTCTGTTTCCTTTCCATTCACCCAGTTGGGTGTCAGAAAGCTTGTCTTTCCCCTTCTTGATGCCTTTACCCAGGTGTGATAACTGTCCGGATCGTACAGCCTCTTCGATCTGCTTCTTCAGCTCCCTGCAGCTGTTAGTGTCGTGACCATGGTCTTCGTGAAAATGGCAATAATTCGACACGTCCCTGGCTTTGCTTCATGCTGACATCCGGGGTGGTGGATTGAAGGACTTTGCGGCTTTCTCGGTGGCTAGGATCTCCCTGGGAGATTTAACCAAGTTTGCCAAGAGTCTGTGGTTCGAACCATTGTTGTAAGGAGTAAAGCGGTCTCTGTTCTTCTTCCTATTCTGGGATCCTTCCTAGGAGGACCCTCTGGAGAATTTTTCAGAGGCTTCCTTTTGCTCTATCAGAGTTTCGTTTGCTGCTACTTCTTTAGACTCAATCCAAGTGTAAGTCTTCTCCATCAGGGCCTTGTAAGTGGTTAGAAGATCAGTGGATAAGAATTCCACCAAGCTTCGAGTTCGAAGGCCATGTACAAAACCAGAGATCCTCCGATCTTCGTGAAACCTGAATTTGCAAAGTTTCATCAGATACCTTGTAACGAAGGCCTCGCTTTCGTTGTCCCTTTGCTTGATGGTTTACACGGCTAGATGGGTCTTGGTTTACTTATTTTGTTGGCTAAAGTGTGACCGAACTTAGCCTTAAGGTCGCCTAGACTTAATGCTCCCAACTTCGTCCATTCCACCATATCCTTGCGGAATCTCGGAGCGTGTATGTGAACATGTGGCATGCTACGGCATGACCCACTTCGCATTTTGATAGCACCTTCAATAAATGTAAGTTATCGGATCTCCTTTCCCATCGAGGTGCCTATGCGAGTGGGCATCTTTACACCGTCAGTGAGGGTAGTCTTCGATCCACTTCACAAAAGGTGTGCGTGCTCCGAGGCTTCGTATAGTAAGGGTTATACGGAGGTGGATAGACAGTGTAGGGTTGTATGAGTTAGGAAATGGTTGTGTGTATGTAGGGTAAACCGTAGAAGGTTTATAGGAATGGTTTATGGTCACCGACTGTGTAGGGATGTGTCGATAGGGCATTTGCTGGTAACTCTGGTTAGGGAGAGAACCATTTAGAGGGTAGGTGTTATAGGTTTGAGGAGGTAGGTAGGGGTTCATTCCCGGAGGGGGTAACTGATTCATCCCTGAGTATGGAGGAGGGCCTCCGACACTCGAGACATATGATGGGGGTATCGGAGCCCTCGCCCCATCTCTTCCTAAGTGAGCGGCTAGGAGAGGTGATAGATTTACCCCTCCGTTTCCTACGGGGTTGCTTCCTCCATTAGAGTTCTCACTCTTTCTTTCACCTTGTACTCTTTCCCTTCTTCCCAGGTCTCCCACGGGACCTTCTTCAAAACCCACAGTCCTTCCATTAGGCCTTCTTATGGAAGGAGAACCATTTCGTAGGGCCGAATGCCCCCTATTAATCGGTCTAGGCCTCTCGTCTACTTCAATCTCCTCATCGTATTCGTCACTGGAATACTCTAGCTCCCTTCGTATCTCAGTGTTTCGAATTTGCCTCTTATGAGCCCTCAATAAAGACTCCAAGGCTTCAAAGTTTGCCTCAACGAAGGCGGGGCTAATTTCAAGAATAGGGTTAGCGGAAGTTGAGGCGTGATGTATGGGAGTGGTTTCCAAACGGATCGTGTAGTGAAAGTGGAGGTCAAGTATAGGGGCGAGATTGTCGGCACGAGATGCATTGAGAGGACCAGGTAGAAACCGGTGGAGGTGTATCTTCCTTCCGGTTCCATGCCTAAAGGTAGCGTAATCGGTTAAGGTTTTAAGACTTGGTGATTACGGGACTAATAGTATCGGTCCCACGGATGGCGCCACCGATTGTACAATAAATTGCACTACCGTGCTCATGATGATCAAAGGTATCGGGGTGTATGTTCCAGCCAAGATCGCCTTTTACCCGAGAATAAGAAATACGAAGACACTACGTTAAGTGATTATGCAGTGGTAGGACCTCGCGAACCACCTCCGCGTAAGAGTAAGTATGAGTTATGGTTGTATAAGTGTGTGTAAGTAAAGAAATGAGTGAAATGAGCATACCATAATCCATTGCCCGTCCAACCTATTTATAGTGGAAGAAATAGGGTTAGGGGCACTTCTGCGTGAATGTCGGAGAACATGGGGCGCCCCATGTTTGTGGGTAACCGCTAGGCTTAGTGACCCACGTTCTCAAACTTAAGGGAAGCCGAGAGAGGAGATCGTGGTTTGACCAAGTCGAGGTTCTCCTATCCATTATTCCTTCGTTAACCATATCATAATACAAATATCGCCATTAAACGTTATTTATATTTTTGATCTTTACCTAAGTTTTGTTAACGATAAAAGTAAATTTAATTTGTATAAAAGCTTAAAGCTTGTCAAGTTTAATAGATATTAAACAAGCTTTTTCAAATAATATCTTCATCATTTAAGCATTTACATTGTGACTAATCATATCTCAATACGAGTCTAAGCATAATGTATGATAGTAGTTTTTAGAATGTTTTAGTTTCTTAAAAACTAAACATTACTTATGCATTTGCATATCTCTAAAACTAGAAAGACAACACATGACATCATGTAATGCATCATGGAAATCATTGAAAGATTTCATTAGATATTTTGTGTGAATTTGTACTCTTCATATCTTACACAATCTTACATAGATATGGTTGACTTTGGCAAGATTTTGATATCTTGGTCGTCAGACTCAAGGCACCAAAATCACAACAAGCGGAACCCTTTTAAGGGGTCCGCGGTCCGTGGATGTTGCTGAGGGTTTTGGCTATAAATAGCAAAGCCAAACCAAGTAGTTTTTCATCCCTTTCTATCATACTCTCATACATATCTTCTCATACATATCTTTTCTCTAACCTTTCTAACTCAGTTTCATATCATATTAGTGATCTCTTTTGTAGCAAAGAAGATCAAGTAACATTCAAGCTTCAAACGAGAAGTTGGAAGTCTTGTTTGTTTAGTGTTGTATGATCTAGTGTTGATTCATACTTCATTGTTGTATTAAACCATCATAATCTTGTGAGTGTGAGTGGTTAGTATTTTAGTCCTCAAAATACATTGTGTGTGGGAGTAGTTGTACCCTTGGAAAGAACTCGACATCTAGCTTAGTGTCGGAAATAGTGTGTTTAAGTGTAAAGGTTTTCTCCACGGTGAAAGGAGCTTGTTGACTAGTAAGTTAAACTCTCGAGTGTGAGACTCGGGAGTGGAGTAGGGCAAGGAAAAGAGTCCTTGTAGACCGAACCACTATAAACAACTTGTTGTGGTTTGATCATTTCTTTCCTTATTTACTCTTTACATATTGCTTGCATATTTCATCAACATATCCAAGATCAATATCAATTGATCTTTCCGTAAGTTTCAAAACAAAGTTTTTAATTGGTAAACTATTCAACCCCCTTCTAGTTTTCTACAATTGGTACCAGAGCCTCGTTGCTCAAGAATTTCTAAAATAACTTGTATTTTATAAAACTTGAAACGATCCATGGATTCAAAGCTTTAAAGAAGGGAAATCTATGCAAAGACCACCACTCTTTGAAACCAATGGATTTATCTATTGAAAACCCGCTTTGAAACATATGTAAAATCAAAGATATAGATCTTTGGTTTATTATTGTTAAAGGGATTTTAGTTCTACAACAAAGGATATTTCGTTGATGAACAAAAGAAATTAGTTGCTAAAATAATGAAGCTAAAATGATGCTTTATAATGCTTTACCTAGAAAAGAATATGAAAGAATTTTTATGTGTGAAACCGCCAAAGATATTTGGGAATCTTTAATTGTTACACATCAAGGTAATTCACAAGTCAAGGATAACAAAATTGATCTTATTGTTCAACAATATGAACAATTTGTTATCCCCAAGATGAAACCATTGAGTGTGGCTTTGCTCGCTTCAATACTATCATTACATCACTTAAAGCACTTGATGAATCTTTTCGTAGTAAGAACTTTGTCAGGAAATTTCTTAGAGCACTTCATCCCAAATGGAGAGCTAAAGTGACCGCTATTGAAGAATCAAAAGATCTCTAAAAAATGTCACTAGATGAGCTAATTGGCAACCTCAAAGTTCACGAAATGGTAACGGAGAAAGATTCGGAGATCATCAAAGGAAGAAGGGAGAAGATCAAATCCGTCACTCTAAAAGCAAAGGCAGAATCAAGCGATGACGACGAATCTTGCTCCGGTAGTGAAGATGAAGAGTATGCCATGGCCGTTAGAGATTTTAAGAAGTTCTTTAAAAGAAGAGGAAAGTTTGTAAGACAACCTCGAGAAGAAAAGAAGCCATTCCGAAAAGATCGGGATGACAAAAAGGGTAAAGGTGAAAGAAAGTGTTTTAGATGTGATGATGCAAGTCATCTCATAGGAGAATGTCCCAAGCCACCTAAAAGCAAAACTCAACGAGCTTTTGTAAAAGGTGCTTGGAGTGATAGTGAAGACGATGAAGAATCAAGCAAGGAAGAGATCGCTCTAATGGCACATGAGTCAAACGAGGTACTTTCCGACTCTTCTTATTCTTCTATAGATGATGACACTTTGCAAAAACAATATAATCAATTGTGTGAGCTAAGTCTAAAAATCATAACTAAAAATAAATTTTAAAACCAAAAGGAATTTTGGAAAATGAAGTATATGAGTTGAAAGAAAAGCAAAACGACTTGAAAAGGAAAAGCAAATGACGATGATTGTAAATCATGTCAAGAGCTTAATCTTGAAATAGAAAACTAAAGCTCACACAAGAGGTTCTAATCGAAAATAATTCTAAGTTTAAAGGTTTAACAAAACATCGCTCTTGCCGATGAAATAGTTAAAATCCATAAAACACCAAGAGACATGAATGGGCTAGGATTTAATGAGGTATTAATTCCAAAGAGTCAAAACAAAACGGCCAAAAGGATGAACATTCATCAAAACCGCAAGAAGATAAAGAAGGATCGACAGAACCAAAATAAGGGTTCCGTCTGTTGAACAAAATGGTGCCGTGGGTACTTCAAGAGGGATGTAATGTTCGCAATACGGACCATACTAAATTTGTCAAAGTAACAAAGAAAACCAATGATAGTGTTAAACTAAAACCACTGTTACATCGAGTAGGACTTGCCAAAATGAATTTAGATCAAAACTACTCAACAACGATATAAAACACCTTTGCCAAACGCCCATTTCCTAAGAGCAACCACAACGTATAACCCAACTACCAACACAACGGTTGAATCAAAACTTTCCTAGACCATATCAAACTCAGACACATGTCATGGAACTCTTACCCATTGTTTCCATACATGAATCAAATAAATGGTATGTTTAACCCAAACGGACCCATGAGATATTGGGGACCAAATGCTTGAGTTATTTGCTTTTTAGGTATGCTTGAAAGTTGGATATGAATGGATAAAAGATAGTGGACGCTAACGACACATGACGGGCAACAAAAGCCTTTTCTCATCATACCAAGAGTATGACGGAGGTAATGTTACTTTTGGTAGCAATCTCAAAAGCAAAATTATTGGCAAAGGTACGATTGCCCATAACTCCCTAACTATTGAAAATGTTGCTCATGTGGATAGGTTAGGATTTAATCTACTTAGTATTAACCAATTATGTGATAAAAAGTATAAAGTACTATTTGATGAAAATGGTAGTAAAATACTAAAAGATGGTATCACCATAGCTAAAGGAGTTAGGAAAAATAACATATACGTCATGAAAATAGATAAAACATCTAATGACAAACTTTTCCTAACAACGTTCGACGATAGCTCATCTCTTTGGCATAGACGCTTAGGTCACGCTAATATGAGACTTATACAAAACCTATCTTCAAAAGAGCTAGTTAGGAATTTACCAAAACTAAAATATGACCAACACTTTTGCGACGCTTGCAAAACTGGTAAACAAACCTATAGTAGTCACAAATCTAAAAATATGGTGTCTACATCTAAGTTTCTAGAATTATTACATATGGACTTGTTTGGACCATCCGCTATAAGAAGCTACGGAGGCAACTTATACACTTTGGTCATAGTAGATGATTACTCAAGGTTTACTTGGACGTTGTTTTTGAAAACCAAAATGAAGCTTTTGATAAATTTGAAATTTTAGCAAGAAAATTCAAAACCAACTAGGTGTTAAATTGTGTCGATCCAAACGGATCATGGTCGTGAATTTGACAACGAAACTCAATTTGGAAAATTTTGTGATACAAATGGTATAACACATAACTTTTCCGCCTCCACTAACACCTCAATCAAATGGAGTAGTAGAACGTAAAATAGAACAATTCAAGAAATGAGTAGAACAATGCTTAATGAACAAAACATTCCTCAAAGTTTTGGTGTAATGCCGCTGACACTTCTACATATATTTTGAATAGAGTCACAAAACACCATATGAGCTTTATAAAGGTAAAAAGCCAACGTTAGGATATTTTAGAGTCTTTGGTTGTAAATGCTTTATTCTTAATACTAAGGATTATCTCACCAAGTTTGACCCAAAGTCTTATGAAGGTGTATTTCTTGGTTATTCTCAAACTAGTAAAGCTTATATTGTCCTAAACAAAGAAACAATGATAGTCGAGGAATCGTTGAACATAACATTCGATTTAAAGTCCACCTCCTCTAAGACATCGCTTTTGGTAGATGATGACTTAGTTGAAAGTCAAATGATAGAAAGTCAAGAAATAATTAATAATAACAAGGAAGATGAACCATTAAATAAGGAGATTGTCAACATCAAAGAATCTAAAAGTCATCCTTTAGAAAAGGTCATAGACAACTTAATCAAAGAACCTTAAGGTCACAAGCCCAAAATCAAAGTAATTATTTTTGTTTTGTATCCACCATAGAACCGAAAAACATAAATGAAGCAATAAAAGATGAATCATGGGTAATTGTCATGCAAGAAGAATTAAACCAATTCGTTAGAAATGATGTTTGGAAATTAGTTCCAAAACCTAAAGATTAAACCATAATTAGAATGAAATGGGTTTTTCAAAATAAAATGGATGAAAATGGTATAATATCTAGAAACAAAGCTAGGCTTGTTGCACAAGGTTATAATCAACAAGAAGGTATTGATTATGATGAAACTTATGCTCCGGTAGCTAGACTCGAATCTATTAGAATATTGCTTGCTTATGCATGTGCTTATGACTTTAAATTATTTCAAATGGATGTTAAAAGTGCTTTTCTTAATGGGTTTATTAACGAAGAAGTGTATGTTGCTCAACCTCCGGTTTCACCGACTTTGAGAAACCACATCATGTCTTCAAACTCAAGAAAGCATTGTATGGTCTTAAGCAAGCACCAAAAGCTTGGTACGACCGACTTAAGACTTTTCTTATTGATAACAAATACACTATGGGATTAGTAGATAATACTCTTTTACCAAGAAAAAGGAATCACATATTATCATTGTTCAAATATACGCTGATGACATTATATTCGGATCAACTTGTCAAGAGCTATGTGATGATTTCTAAAATCATGCACTATTTAGTTTGAAATGAGTATGATGGGTGAGTTAAATTTCTTTCTAGGACTTCAAATTAAACAACTAGAAGATGGCATATTTTTAACCAATCTAAATATATAAAAGACATGCTTAAGAAATTTGGTGTTGAAGATTCCAAACCAACTAAACACCCATGTCCCTGACACTAAACTTACCAAGGACGAAGAAGGTGAATCCGTAGATAACACTAAATATAGAGGAATGATTGGTAGCTACTCTATCTTACGGCTAGTAGACCCGACATTATGTTTAGTGTTTGTCTATGTGCTCGCTTTCAAGAAAACCCAAAGGCATCACACTTAGAAGTCCGTAAAAGGATTTTTAGATACATTAAGGAACAACATGTTTAGATTATGGTATCCCAAAGGAACGGGTGTAGAAACCATAGTGTATGCCGACCGGATCATGCCGGTGATTATGTCGATAGAAAAGTACAAGTGGTATTTGCACTTTGTTGGACATTGTCTCACCTCATGGTTTGCAAAGAAGCAAACGGCCTTAGCTATCTCAACCATCAAGCCGAGCACGCCTCACCGGAAAAGTATGTCAACAAGCTCTTTGGATGAAGCAAGCTCTCGAGATTACGGAATTCATCTCAACGATATTGTGATACTTTATGACAACAAAGGAGCCATCGATCTCAGAAGAATCCTGCTCAACATGCTCGCATAAAGCATATTGAAATCATTATCATTTTCTTCGCGACAATGTTCAAAAGGAAACATCTCAATCGAGAAAGTATCCTCTCAAGACAACATTGCCGACATTTTAACTAAGCCTCTTAAACGAGAACCTTTAATCTTCTTAGACTTGGTTTAGGGTTAATGGAACCAAACATGTAGGATAAACATAGCCCAAAACATTAGAATAGTCAAAACAAAAAACTTTGTCTTGTACTGCCATCAGAGCCACGGCACTAAACGACAACACGCATTTTAACCAAAATTTTGGTACCGTCGTCCGTGGTGTCTCATGTACAAAACCGCTATATACAAAACATCCTCTTCCTCAAAACCCACTTTACCAAAACTTGTAAACATTAAACCAAACTCATTATTGATACCTTCCCACTCACTAATCATCAAGATAACATCATTTTAAGTATCCTAACTACATTTTATCTCTTAATTCGAGTCTAGGATTCTTATTTATGCACAAAACTATCACAAATCATTACATGGGGTTTTATGTATGCTTTTATACCAAATATGAATTCAATTGGCAAAATGCATAACTAGTCATTGAAATTAGGTACTACATTATCATATTGCATAAACAAATCATGCTTCGCACTAATTAATAGATAATGAATATAAGGCTTTATTCAAACAACCAAACACCCCATGTTAAAATTTTTGAAAAGCTTCTCACTTGTAGGAAAACAATTTTTTCATTGTTAATACAAATAGAAACGTTAGATTTTCATCACTTGCATGCTCTTGAATACTAAAGGTATTGCATAACTAATATGCATTCCGGGTATATTCAAATGAAGCCACATTGAATTAGGAGCATCTGGGTTATCTCATGGTATTTGCCAAACACCCCACTAAAACCATTTTTGTGCATAAATGAGTCGAGATAACCGCAACTCCAAATCGCTTTTCATATAGGCACACTAGAACCAAAACATTAAAGTTTAATCCTATTTTTAACATATTAATTCTTGTCCTTAGGAATAACCATGGTAGCCGCAAGATTCTATAATCACAAAGACACCCTTGGCTATATTCCCAAACACTACAAAACCATAGGACTTTCCAAGGAACAAGTAGAAATATTTAGGGGTCTAGAATCTAGGTATTTCCATGAGGGTAGAACCATTCACTCATCCTTCCTTGAAAATACCAATCTCCGTGAGGAACTAGCCGTCATTCAATTCGATTGTCTTCTTGACATCGATGAACCAATTTGTCCTAGGTTTGTGTTAGAATTCTATGCTAGTGTGACCGGCTTTAGTGATGAAGAAGATGATGAATTTTGTCTTAGGTTTAAAATCAATCAAAACGACTACACCATCACCTTAGCCAACTTTGCTCAAGTGCTAGGAATTCCCAACCTAAGGACTTGTGTCTACTCGGATAAGTGGTCACTCACTGTTCTTGATGCAATCAATGACTGCACTCCTCCCTACCAAACCCGTTTGGCCGATAAGGATGTCATCCGTGAACACCTTTTAACCCAAAGGGTGATACAACCCGAGTTACCCGAAAAGGAAAAGAGGTAAACCGAGATCCATATGGAATGGAGCTAAATGAACTTAAGCCCGAATTTAAGAAATGGAGGAGCTACTTAGAGCCAACGCTATTAGCACCATAGGAAATAGGGATCACATAAATGCTTGCCTTTGTCACATGCTCTACAACTTGTCCACTGACAACCATTCAATTTAGCCTACTACATCGCTAGAGAATGATTGATATTCCAACTCAAGGATCGGTTGCTCTTCCGTGACGGGATGCTTCTCACCCGTCTCTATAGAAACTTTGCACCAATTCCACCAACCCCAAAAGGGATACATCTTCACTATGAACTCATCCCTCACATCTTTGTACCTTTGAGTGATGAACGAGTTGCTAAGACAAAAGGCAAGAGAGCAAAACCTCCAAGTCCATCATCATCATCATCAAATAGCTCCGAGGATGGTCTTCCAAGCTCTCATCTTCCACCTCATGAGTATTATGCGTCTCTTCCCGAGATCGAGAATGAATCAGCGGAATTCAAACAAACTAAGGGAATGTTCAAGTGCCTTGGTAGGATGATGAACAAGATTTACAAGAAGTTGGACAAATGAGGGTACTTTAAGGAGTGTTTGGAACAATACATTATCTCTAATATTTGATACTATTTTGTTGTTTTTATCTTGTAGGATGATAATATAACTTCTAAAACTGATGTATGCTAACAATCTTATGCAGGGGGATAGCACAAGTATGCTATCAATTTTACCCATTTCACTATAATGTGAAAATCAAAAGTCTTTCTCAAAATCTATGCTCCACTATGTTTATACATGTGTTATTTATTTTCCTAACTAGAAATGTTTAGTGTCACAACTTTTGAGAAAAATTTCGTGTTTCGAAAAGTCCCCACACCTAAAAACATACTGCCTAGTTTTCGTGACTACGGATCCGACGGCACCAACGATTTGGTACCGTCTATGTGAATTGTACCGCCGCACTGTGATTAGTGACCAGCCGCACCCTTTTAGGTTCCGCCGTGTACATTTTTGGTATCGTGGATCCTCCGTAATTTTCTCGAATTTCGACTCTTTCGTGATTCCAAATTACCATCCATTACTTATAAATCAATCTTAACTAGTTTATACTCTTATTAGAACTAGTATAATTCACTTAGGTATATAAGAAATCCATTTCCCACCAAAATTCAAAAATTTGAATGAGCCCTTATATAAAGGAAGGAACCAAACTTTTGGTACCTTCAAATCGTGGTAACTGATTGTTAGAAATTCCACCTCATTAGAACACATTTATTGCAAATCTTTTCTTCTTCACTCCATCTCTCTGTATGGATTGATTTGGGTGATATGACTAGCATTCAACCCACTTCCAAATCATTAGGAACCTCATCTCTTCAATGGTTTAACATCAAATCAAACACATTTCTCCATAATTTTCACTTCTATAAATTGAGAGGTTTTACCATGATCATCCTCACACCTTCTTCATTCTTACTATTATCTAGCAAAGAAAACCCAAGTCAAAATGATAAAATCTCTCCTAAACCTTGCAAGAAAACCGCTAGAATTAGTGTGAGGCCTTGTTGCTTCGTTAACCTTAGCTCCTCATCCGAGTCTTCTCCACTCACGATCTCATCTCCCATCCGAGATGATACAAGCCTTACCATGGCTACACCTACTCAATCACACATTGTGATCACCACTCCACCACCTACAAAAACACCAACTTCACCTCCACCGGTACCCATCCAAACATCCAAAACACCCTCACCACCTTCACCACCAAGGTCTCCAACTCTCACTCCACCAACTTCACCAAATCCTTTCGAGGACTTGATGACTTGCCTCCTAGGCCAAATCATCCACCACCATTGCCATCCTTTGGCACAATTGAGCGAATAGCTCATGAATCACCAAGGTCATCTTTGACCCAAACGCCCCACTAGGGCCAAAACCTCTTCTCTTCTACCCATTCACAAAGACATTCATGGTCCTTTGTATGGGACCATCCACTCCAACATCAATGTCCCTCATCTGAGGACATTGAGGAGTGCATGTGGGATGCCAATCCCACTGAGAGGAGATTCTGCGGAACTCCACAACCTCTACCAATTCAAAGGCATGGTGGATTCTTACCTTAGTGAGACTATGCAAATGCAAAATGCTTTCCTAGCCTCCATCATGACCACCCCAAACATCCCCAACACCACCAACACATCTACCATTCCACCACCACAACCTTCCCAAACATACTATCCTCCAAGGCATGGTTGCTCAACTTGTGAGCAAACGGCCCAAACGTTGAACTGACCCGGGTTATGGTCCATGACTTTCAAGAGGAAATGAGGTTCATCCTCAGTCACATCCTTGAGCGCCTCAACGCTCTTTCTTATCGACCATCTCATTAGGATGGTCATAGACTAGCATTTCTAGTTTTTCTTTTCTTAGGATTATCTTTATTTTCTTGTACTAAAAACACATCATTGTGTTCTATTTTCATGATCTTTATTCATGAAAAATTTTAACTAATGAATGATGTTTATTATATTGTTGGTGCCATTACATAGTGTTTGGAAATGCTCGAATGATCATTATTACTAACATTTTTTTGTAGCTTTATTTTCACAATCCATGTATCTTCCCATTAAGAACCCAATTTAAGGGAGCTGATCAAGGGGAGATAATGGCTCAGCTCATTACATTCCGATCGCCTCTTCTTTTGTTGAGACAAAAGAGGAGAAAATATAGAACTTGAACTTGTTTACATTTGACTTTTCCGAAAAGTCAACCGCATACATTGACTTTCCGAAAAGTCAAACATGATAATTATTGATAATACTTGACTTTTCTTAAAAAGTCAACTACATACTTTAACTTTCCGAAAAGTCAACATCATGCATCAACTAGTGAATACTTTGACTTTCCGAAAATTCAAACATCATACACTTGCATTATCATTTCCTTTCAAGTTCTAAAACTAATATTTTATAACTCTTGCACAAACTTTGTATCTTTTATAAAAATAAATTTATATTTTGTCCTCAACAAAAGGGGAGATTGTTAATACAAATATCGCCATTAAACGTTATTTATATTTTTAATCTTTACCTAAGTTTTGTTAACACAAAAGTAAATTTAATTTGTATAAAAGCTTAAAGCTTGTCAAGTTTAATAGATATTAAAACAAGCTTTTTCAAATAATATCTTCATCATTTAAGCATTTACATTGTGACTAATCATATCTCAATATGAGTCTAAGCATAATGTATAATAGTAGTTTTTAGAATGTTTTAGTTTCTTAAAAACTAAACATTACTTATGCATTTGCATATTTCTAAAAATAGAAAGACAACACATGACATCATGTAATGCATCATGGAAATCATTGAAAGATTTCATTAGATATTTTGTGTGGATTTGTACACTTCATATCTTACACAATCTTACATAGATATGGTTGACTTTGGCAAGATTTTGATATCTTGGTTGTCAGACCTGGCGGCACCAAAATCCACAACGGGCGGAACCCTTTTAAGGGGTCCGCGGTCCGTGGATGCTGCTGAGGGTTTTGGCTATAAATAGCAAAGCCAAACCAAGTAGTTTTTCATCCCTTTCTATCATACTCTCATACATATCTTCTCTCTAACCTTTCTAACTCAGTTTCATATCATATTAGTGATCTCTTTTGTAGCAAAGAAGATCAAGTCACATTCAACCTTCAAACGAGAAGTTGGAAGTCTTGTTTGTTTAGTGTTGTATGATCTAGTGTTGATTCATACTTCATTGTTGTATTAAACCATCATAATCTTGTGAGTGTGAGTGGTTAGTATTTTAGTCCTCAAAATACATTGTGTGGGGAGTAGTTGTACCTTGGAAAGAACTCGACATCTAGCTTAGTGCCTGAAATAGTGTGTTAAGTGTTAAGGTTTTCTCCACGGTGAAAGGAGCTTGTTGACTAGTAAAGTTAAACTCTTGAGTGTGAGACTCGGGAGTGGAGTAGGGCAAGGAAAAAGAGTCCTTGTAGACCGAACCACTATAAACAACTTGTTGTGGTTTGATCATTTCTTTCCTTATTTACTCTTTACATATTGCTTGCATATTTCATCAACATATCCAAGATCAATATCAATTGATCTTTCTATAAGTTTAAAAATAAAGTTTTTAATTGGTAAACTATTCAACCCCCCTTCTAGTTTTCTACACATACCTTGAAGGGCTTAAGGCTTCGAATGGCGAATTCCCCGTAGGTAACCTTCGTTCTTATGAATGGTTTGACGCCTATGGATATTCTGGAATCCTAACTTGGGCCTTCAAATAGAAGGGCTTCGACACGTCTCGAAGGAGTGTCCTTCGAGCTATTCAGAGGGTACATCATCAGTAGTTAATTAGTTTCAACCTTAAATTCATATTAAAATCTTTGACACTTAGACTTAGTTAAAATCAGCGCACATAACTCTTGGGACGACCTCGATTTTACCGAATACTACACTACACACGACTGGGTACACTGCCCATTAGTGCATTAAGGTAGACCATAGGTATAATGAGACTATATAAATATTAAAACCTGGTCAAGAAACCCGTGATCAATGTTTGATGGCCATATTCCATGAATTGATTGAAGATAGCATGGAAGTCTTCATGGATGATTTTTCGGTGTTTGGAAATTCCATCGACCTTTACTTATCCAACCTTAGGAAGATGCTAAAGCGGTGTGAAGAAACCAACTTAGTCATAAATTGGGAAAAATGCCATTTCATGGTAAGAGAAGGAATTGTCTTGGGACATAAGGTCTCCGGAAATGGGATCGAGGTCGATAGGGCTAAAATCGAAGTGATATCTAAACTACCATATCCTACTACCGTTAAGGCCATCCGAAGCTTCCTTGGTCATGCGAGCTTTTATAGGAGGTTTATTAAGGACTTCTCAAAAATTGCCCGACCAATGACGCAACTTCTAGTCAAGGACGCTCCTTTTGAATTTTTGGAAGAATGTAAGGAAGCATTCAATCGCTTGAAGAACGATCTTACTTAAGCTCCTATAATGGTTACTCCTGATTTGTCCCACCCATTTGAAATCATGTGCGATGCTAGTGATTATGTTGTAGGCGCCATGTTAGGCCAAAGAAAGGAGAAGCATTTTCAACTAATTTACTATGCTAGCAAAACCATGAATGTGGCGTAAGAGAATTACACAACCACCGAAAGAGAGCTTCTGGTTGTAGTTTTTTCCTTCAATAAATTCAGGCAATATTCCGTCCTTTCCAAAACTGTCGTCTTCACCGATCATTCTGCCTTATGATACTTGTTCTCCAAACAAGATGCGAAACCCCAACTTATTAGGTGGATTCTATTGCTTCAAGAATTCGACATTGAAATTCTAGATGAAAAGGGGGCTGAAAATCTTGCTGCTGATCATCTATCGCGATTGGAAAACCCATACTTAGAGGAATTAGACCATGACTAGATTCGTGACTCTTTTTCTGAGGAACGACTGATGGCCATTAAGGATATTGAGCGATGGTATGCGGATTATGCTAACTATCTATCCAGTAGGTTCTTACCAAATTACATGACTAGTCAAGATAAAAAGAAATTCTTTGCAGCGCTGAAATACTATTTTTGGGACGAGCCCTTCTTATTCCGTATATGCCCTGATCAGATCATTCGACGTTGTGTTTCTGGAAGGGAGATTGATCAGATTATGAGAGAGTGTCACGCGAGACCATCTGGGGGGCATCACGGTGTAAATGTCACGGTATGAAAAGTTTTCGATGCCGGATTCTACTGGCCTACTGTTTTTCGTGACGTTAAGAGGTTAGTTCAAACGTGCGATGCATGCCAACGATCGGGGAACATCTCGAGAAGGGATGAAGCACCTCAAAACTATATCTAAGTCTACGAAATATTTGATGTTTGGGGTATCAATTTCATGGTACCTTTTCCATCATCCAAAGGAAATGAATACATTCCAGTTGCCATTGATTACGTGTCCAAATGGGTGGAGGCACAAGCCCTTATGACTAATTATCCAAGGGTAGTCATTCATTTTCTTAAGAAGCTCTTCGCACGATTTGGGATTCCTGAGGCATTGATTAGTGATAGAGGAACCCATTCTTGCAATGCTCAAGTGGAAAAGATAATGAAGAAGTATGGTGTTCCGCACAGGTTCTCTACTGTATATCATCCCCAAACTAATGGGCAAAAAGAGAACACAAATAGAGCATTAAAGCGAATACTTGAAAAAAATGGTCCACTAGAACAGAAAAGATTGGGCATTCAAACTAGATGAGGCACTATGGGCATTCCGAACGGCTTATAAAACGCCCATTGGGACGACTCCTTTTCGCTTAGTGTATGGGAAAGCATCTCATCTCCCTATTGAGCTTGAGCAAAAGGCATATTGGGTACTTAAGGCTTTTAATATGGATTATTCTGAGGCAGGGTCAAATAGCTTCTTACACCTTCAAGAGCTGGATGAACTAAGACTTGAAGCCTATGAGTCTTCGATCACATATAAACAAAGGGCGGAAAGATGGCATGATCAACGAATAAAGAATCCTAAAGAGTTTGTGGAAGGAGATAAGGTGCTCTTGTATAATTCAAGGTTGAGATTATTTCCAGGAAAACTCAAATCAAGATGGTATGGGCCCTTTTCAGTAAAGAGGAAAATGAGCAATGGAGCCGTGGTATTATTAGACAATGATGGAAAAGAATTTACCGTGAATGGACAACGTGTGAAACATTATCAATTGGACAACAACCAACTAATCAATGATGAAGATATTGTTTTGGAAGAAGATGACGGCAATGAAGTCACGTAGGGGCACGACTTCGAGTCTAGCTACAAGACTCATAAATAAAGAAAAGCGCTTCATGGGAGGCAACCCATGCTTAATTGCTTGTTTGTTTGTGTGTCATATATCTTTTCATTGTTGTTTATTCTCATGTTTGAATCCGTGAAAATGCTTTATTTTGTCTTTGACCTCGTCTTAATTACATACAAAGGTATTTTACAAAAAGGATAAGTGTAGGGAGGATTACACACGTTTTTAAAAGAACGTGAACATGAGAATTATAATTAGTGAAATTGATATATATGTGTGTTTGTAGAGTCAAATGCTTTTATCAAGTCATAATGGATGTTTTGCTGGAATTTTTCCAGATTCTAAAGGTTTAATTTTTCCGAATTTTTCCGTAAAAACGCAATGTACCGGTTCGTCAGACAACTGACGGCCAGATTATAACTCGACGATGTCAAGAGGAGCGAAATAGCTTGTAAAATTTCTCTCTCGTTTCATGCTACTTATAAATTTTTGGAAATCTTCAGGTCTTAATTTTCCAGAAAATCTCTAAACATCCATTCCACAAGCATTATATCCTAGTGTAGTTAAGTCATATATAATTTTACTGCCGATTTTACGCGAAGGTTTTGTCTATTTTCTTAAAGTGTGCAGGTTTTATTCATCAAGAAGAAGAAACATAATATTGGATGGAGCTTATCATGCATACATTCTTCTTGGAAAAGAATTTAACCACTACTTCACACCTAATCCCACCGAGCTAATCAAGGGAGTACTAGTGTCTTTCTTTTAATTACCTTCCATTATCATAACTTTGATATTTTCGGGAACATGGGGACAATGTTCGCTTTAAGTGTAGGGAGGAGAAAATGGGAACTTTGAAACTATGTTTATCCTTGAATATTTGTCTTGTCCTATTTCATTTGTGTAATAAGCTGTTACACCCGTACCCCGTCAAGGTATTATTAAATGAAAGTATTAACCTTTTTGTTAGAATGTATAAAAATGATTCTTAAATATTGTAACTATTAAGAAAGATTAAGAACTATTGTGGCCAAAATATAGAATCCTATTATAGAGGGACTAATGTTGTCATTTTGCCTAAGTAGAATAAATATAAAAAGGGAAAGATTAGTCTCATTTGAGACTTATCCAGGTTTGAGGAGGTTACCTCAAGGTGAAGTAAGGGTTTGAGAAGAAAAATAAGAAGGTATCAAGATCATCCTCAATTGAGTTAATTTAGGGCTATTGTGGTGATTATTAAGGTTAAGAGACCTTCAATTTCATATCCCTAATCAAGTAAGCAATTTCCCTAATCTTTGTAATTAGGGTCTTGAATTTTAGAAGTTTAAAGTAGTTATAGAGGATGGCCAATTCATTGAAATTACTAGTTATAGTCTTTAATTAAGGTTAATTGTTGTTTAGGAAGCTTAAGGAAGTGGTGACTCTACTTGGTAGAAGTCCTTGGAATAATTGAAGGTAAGTATATTGGTTTAATGTTATATCATGTTGAAATATGAATAATTGATTATGTTATAGTTGTTGGAGCGTGATATAGTTTAGCTTGGATCCATAGCTTTGTTTGTCAAGTAGCGTAAATACCAATTATAAGGTATGTGCTTATGTTATAGACGCTCCATGAATTTTTATGTGTTGTTAAAGTTTTAATTTCATTTGACCCATTTACTTACTAAGCATTCGCTTATGTTATAATTGATGACATTTTGTAGGTCCTGACAAGGAGGATAAAGGGAAGACTCAAGTGTATAATGGATTTTGCTTGAGCTCATAGTTGAGCTTGTCTTTTGGAACCAAGGTGTTAAAATTGGAAGCCCTGAAGAGTCAAGTCACGTTTTGGTATATTTTCAAGTGTCTTGGTCTTCTTTCCGTTAGTAGTTGTACTTACGTTTATGTTCTCTAAAATGTTAAGTCAATGTGTCAAGTTCTTGTATCTATGGGTCATTGAGTTAGAAATGATGTTTGGCGTAAAGTCAATTACTTGTTTTGAAGGTTAAAGTGTTGGGATTATTAGTGATAATTGCGTTTACATGAGCTACAAGTTGTTTACAGGTTTTGTGGTAATGTTCAAAGTGATATGTAACTTTTGTTGGGTCTAAGTGCAGTAAATCTGCAGGTTTGGGCTCCTGATGGCGTCGCATTTAGAACCCGACGCTGTCAAGTTAAAAACCTTCTGAGCCGTCAGGCTATGTTGGGTCTCAGACGGCGTCGCATTTCAAAGAACGATGGCGTCACGTTTATAACCTGACGCCATCGGGTTAAAAACCTTCTGAGTCATTAGGCTATGTTGGGTCTCAGACGGCGTCGCATTTCAAAGAGCGATGGCGTCACGTTTATAACCTGACGTCGTCGGGTTAAAAACCTTCCAAATTTTCCTTCTTTTGTGGTCCATTCTATGGGATGTTTTGTAAAAACGTAATGTGAGTCGTGTCGTCCATGTCAATAATAAAAGTTTCAAAATTTCTGTTTTGTGGGCGTAACATAAGCTATGAGAAATATTCGTTAGGGCAATTTTTGCACCAAATTTAAATTTTTTTATAACATGTACGAGTGGGTCTTTAGTCTTAAAAAAGCGTCCCATGGATAGGACTTATATGACTAGCACAAAAACCGTTTACCACTCAAATTCCACCCCCAAAAAAAATTTGAGGTTCGCCCCTAGATCTATAGGAATTAAAGCATTCACCTTTAATGCTTCGAGAGTGTACCGGTAGTATAATAGATTCTAGAACTCGTTTTATGATGCATTCCGAGATCGCTAGTGAGACTACACTTGTGTAGTTAGGAATAACTAAATGATAAGAGGAATTAGGATAACCCTTATTTGATACCCGTATTAAAATTACTTCTACCACATCGGTTGAGTAATTACCCCACACCCTTTCAATGTACTCATCTTTAGTACATGATACCCCTAGTTAACCCCTCAGAGCCTATCCTTTTCGCGGTTCTCATGATGTTTCGATTTTCTAGAATATCAATGAAGGGCATTGTTTACAATCCACCCCCAAATGTACACCCAAATCGCCTTAGCCAACCTTGTATTCGCTCACCTTTAGTGCATTACTGTTATCATACTAAATCCTTAGTTCAATAATCTAGTTACTTACAAGGTTTCTAAGTCGAGTCATATCTTTTGTACACAGTTTTGGGATGATTAGGACTCATGGGTAAAGTAAAATTTTATGGAGTGATGGGAAAGAACGTTACATTCAAATTCCCTTTACTTAAGTAATAAAATGCTCCAAGTGTTTTGATCTTTTCAATTCGGGTCAAATTAGTGTTAGATTAATAAAAACTCAAGTGTAAGGATGCTCCTATAAATCCCTTATATTTTAATGTTATCGTAGAGGATGGTAGAGTAAAAGTGTATGAAAAAAAATAAAGAAAAAAAACATACGGGCTACCATCCTACATCTATCTTTATATTTATGTTTGTTTGTTTCAAGTTATCTAGAGTTTAGTGAGTCGAGTCTTGGCTTAGCAACGCCATTCTTTTCATGCTTGTAACATAAGATTGTTGACTTGCCACCACTAAATCGCCTATTCAACCAAACCCTTTATTTCGATACCGTAAGCCTAACATTACAACCCTTTAAAAGACCTCTTAGATAGTTGTTCCTAGGTGCTTACGCCAAAGTGGTGGAGGTTTGATCTAGTCTCAAGCCTATGGTAATCTATGTATTATGACTGGTTAATGAGTGTTTGTCTTTCATTTCCATTTACTATATTTCATCTACACCCGAGAGATGAGAGAATCCAAACACCCCTTGTGAGGTGCTAGTATATAATTTCCGTGCTTGTATGACTATTGCGGTGCTTTTACGTGTTGTGAATTATGTTAAACCAATGCTTCATGCTCCCTGACTTATAAATTGATTGGCCAAAAGCACATTTGCTTGAGGACAAGAAAATACCAAGTGTAGGGATATTTGATAAGGATTTAAAATGTACACTTTTAAGGGGTCATTTAAGCCATTAATCGCCCACTTTTATATCCGTTACTACTTAATTTCGTTCCTTTTCACTTTTTAGGTCTCTTGGAAGCAAACTGCAGGAATGATGCATATTTGGACGAAAAGGAGTGAATATATGAATAAAATGGCTAAGTCAAGATCGAAGACACTCAAGCTGCTGGAATTGAAGCTGACGGCATCACAATCAAAGGGCGACGCTGTCCCTTTATACATAATAAAACTGTGATGACTCAAGAGACTTTTGCTAAAATACCGACGGCGCGAGCTTTGAAGAGGAAGGGCGTCACGAAGACTTTTCATCCTGCATACCTAGATCCGTAATCGACGACGCCATCACCGAAGTTCGGACGCGCCACAACTACAACATGATGCCGCCTCAACGATTACTTGTCCAAGCGAAACCCTAATGACAAAGAATCGACGGCGTCCCACTCTATAAGGCGACGCCGTGCAAAATTAAAATATATAGAAATCGAATTTTTAGAATTTTAAGAGGTAGAATTATGGAGTAAAAACCCTAAAATTTTAGTCCGACTTGGACAGTATCTTAGGGTTCCCAAACCCTATTTTACATCAAGATAAGTGTTTTACTTCATTAATTTCATTGTGTCTTCGATTGAATGTGTGTATGCTTGCGTGTTTAACATGTCCGGCTAAATTTCTTGTACGTTTGCTTAGATCTATGAAACCTGGTTATTAATTATTGATTGGCTGTCTCTTATCTTAATTGTAATTGGCTTAGGAGTGCAACTAGACCATCGTTGTGTTTAAATGCTTGAGTAATATTTGTGAACCTTAGTTTGTAAATCACTTAGCGGATTTCATAGGCTAAACATCCACGTATAACCTTAAAGTTAGTTTATGAATCTTAGAGAATTTCAGTAGGCAATAACCTTAAGGTAGTCTCAAAGAGTTAGGAAAAAGGCACCCCACGACCTTAGAAAACACAACGCGTTAAGAATAAGGACGTGACAATTAAACCACCAATAAAAGATAACTAGGAAGTAACAATATCTAGGTAGACACATTTTTAATCATCATACGAGCACACATCAATAGACATAAGACTACTCGTAGTTTAGATAATTAGATAGTAGAGTAATCGGTAGAAGTACCAACCCCCCAAATCCAAACCCTGAGATTTTACCCTTAGCTTTATAAAAAATATAAAAAGATAAAAAAGAATCTTCCTCAACCTCAACCTTAGCGTAGTACACTTCTTACAAGCATTCCTATTCTCCTAGAGAACGATATCAATACCCGAGGCTTACCCAATACTACACTACAACGATTAGGTTCACTGCCTAGGGTGTTGAAAAACTTGCTCGACGAAAAGAAGTTCCTTTGACCCCGAACGCGCCTTGTACGCGCATCATAATCCTAATGAAATAGCCTAGACAATTGGACCTAGGATTGAGGCCCTACAGTCCTACCCTAAACTAAAGGCGTGTTTGTTAAAAGTAGCAGTGAGCAGTAGTCACAGTTCACCGCTTCTTAAAGACATGTCATCTCTAGACGCGGAGTAGAGATGGATCCTAATAAGATTCAGTCTGTTCGCGATTGGCCAAAGCCTACCACTCAATGTCAAGTGGGAGGGTTTTTAGGGCTCTTCAGTTATTTTAGGTGATTTATTAAGGGGTACGCGACGTTGGCGGCACCATTAACTGGTCTTTTATGGCAGGAGGGATTTAAGTGGGGAGTACAAGAGGCGACTAAATTTTGAGGAGCTTAAACATGAATTGTCTTAAGCGCCTATTCTAAGTCTTCCCAAGTTTGATCAAGTCTTTATTGTGGATGTAGATGCCTCAGCCACGGGAATAGGGGCGGTTTTGTTACCAAATAATCATCCCATTAGTTACTTCAGTCGTGATTTGGGTCCTAGAATGTGTATGGCGGCCACATACCAAAAAGAGTTATTTGCTATTGTGGAGGCGGTCTATAGATGGCGTCAATATTTGGTAGGTCAGTGATTCATTATTCGGACTGATCATAAAAGTCTTAAGGAACTTATGCAACAAGTAATTCAGACTCAATTGAGAAAAAGTATGTCCGATAGTTGATGGGTTTTGATTTTGTGGTTGAATACAAGCAAGAGAGCGCGAACCAGGTTGCAGACGCTTTATATTGTTTGTATGAGGACGAGGAGGCGGTTACCGTCATTTTTATGGCTTTCAGTCAGCCCGTTGTGGGTTTGCTTATCGATCTGAGGAAGGAAAATGATACATTGGAGGAATTCCTAAACTTGCATCATCAAATCAAAAAGGAAATGAGCCGGAGGGGTTTCGACAGGAGCAAAGGGTTTGTGATTTTTCACGATCGATACTATGTGGGGAAGGAATCAAGATTGAAGTTGTTATTGTTGCGTGAATTTAATGAAACGCCTAGTGCTGGACATGGAGGAGTTAAGAAGATGTTATTTTGGTTATCATCATTGTTCTACTGGACGAGAATGCGTAAGTCGGTGAAGGATTATATGAAACATTGTTTAGTTTGCCAACAAACTAAGTATTCAACTCAAGCATTAGGTGGCTACCTACAGCCCTTGCCAACACCTTCTGCAATTTAGGAGGATGTGTCCATGGACTTTACAGTTGGTCTACCAACCTCTAAGGGGTTAACGGTTATACTTGTGGTAGTGGATCGTTTCTCTAAGTATACTCATTTTGGACCGTTGCGGACTAGCTTTAATGCGCATAAGGTGGCAGAAATTTGTTTAGACATCGTGGTAAATCTTCACGTATTACTAAATACCATTGTGTCAGATCGTGACCCTATCTTCATCAGTAAGTTCTGGACGCAATTGTTTGGCCTTAGTGGTATACAACTGAACCATAACACCGCTTATCACCTGAAGACGGACGCGCAAACGGATGTTGTTAATCGAGGCTTAGAACAATACTTAAGAGCTATGGTGTCGGACCATCCTCATCAATGGGTATGTCTCCTTTATTAGGCTGAGTATTGCTACAATACTAGCTACCATAGTAGCATTAAAATGATGCCCTTCCAAGCACTATATGGAAGATTACCATTAACCTTAATACCTTATCCGCCATGATCTTATAAAGTTGCAGGCATTGATACATTGTTGGTAGGACGAGATGCGTTGTTGCGACAACTAAAGCAGAATTTGCTAGGTACTAAGAATTGAATAGATGAGCAAGCTAACCGTAAGAGGCGTAACATTATGTTTAGCGTTGGATACAAGGTGCTCGTTAAGCTTCAACCTTACCGACAAATAACCCTGGCTAAACGCCTTTCCAAAAAGCTAGCCAAGAGGTTTTATGGGTCGTATGAGGTAGTAGAGCGCATTGGAAAGGTGGCCTATCGTCTTGCTCTATTCACTACAAGCAAGATTCACCCAATATTTCATGTATCAATTCTCAAACCTTTTACTGGAACTGGTATCAAAACGTCTTCGAGAATAATTCCAAGATGGGCAACCAATGGAACAACCTTTGGCAGTATGTGATTCGCATTTGGTGTTGAAGAATGGAAGTCTCGTTCAACAATTATTGGTGCAATGGGTAGGTCGGTCTCTAACGGAAGCCACATGGGAGTGGTTTTTGGATTTTCAAACTACCTATCCTACTTATAACCTTGAGGACAAGGTCATTTCCAAAGAAGGATGGAATGTTACAACCAAGGCGGATCGGTTAGGACGTGGGAAGAGAACCAAGGTTGTGCCATCGTGGCACAAGGAATACGTGATGGATTAAGAGTTGTCCATCATACTTGTTTGTTGTTTTAGGATATATGTTTGTGTCATTTTAGGATAAGTGCCAAAGTAGGGTGTCTGTGATAAGTGTCAAGGTAGGGTGTCTGGTGATAAGTGCCAAGGTAGGTTGTCTGGTGATAAGTGCCAACGTAGGGTGTTTGGTGATAATTGCCAAACTAGGTTGTCTGGTGATAAGTGCCAACATAGATCGAGTCATTATAGGATAAGTGTTATCATTGTAAGGGTTATCTCAACCAGTATATATGTGTTTTTTGGGTAAAGGGTTTCCCCAGTAAATGTATTACTCCAAAAAACGTTTAAGTACAAAGGATATGGGTGAAGTCTCATATCTCAACCCGTTACATAGGCAAAAGAGATTACATAACAAGAGACTTCCTATCATTTATGTTGGAATCACTCCTAACTTGTATTTCAAGTGTTAGTATTTAATATGTAATAGGTTGCTTAAACTAGGCTTTTATGTTTGATATTAAGGCTAGGCTCATGTAGAAAGCCCATGAGCCTATGCCAAAGCCCAATAAGATAGGAAGGGACTAGATGTGTTGTCCTAGCTCCCTTCCCCTATAAATAATGTTGTAAACCTTCACTTGAAGGTTGGTTGTTCACTTTCAATATATCCTACGCCTAACGTTTCTCTATAATCATACGTGTGTGTTTGTGAGTGTTCAACCGATCACTTTCTTTCCTATTTCTTACATATTGATCCTTGTGTTAACTTATGGTGGCCTAAAAATTTGAATAAGAAAACAAACCACTCCTCATTAGGTTACATAAGACACCTACCAAAACAAAATCACCACCTACCACGACCTTGAAGCTTGATATCATATATTTCATAAAAAGCATCCAATTGCCCTGGTAAATCGTAGACCTGATCCGCATAGTCATCATAGTAATCTTCAAGCTCATGCCCACCGCCTGTCAAAGCGAGAAAATTAGCCATAGGATTATCCGGTGGAAGCACCTCCTCATCATCACTGTCCAAAACAACCACTTCCCCTACCTTAGAACATAGGTTACCCACCTTAGCATACGGAGAATAAGAGGAACTAGGCTTTGAAGCCGCAACCTGCTCCTTTTCTTTCAAGTTACTCACAAGCTGCTCTTGTGAATCCTTACCAGTCTTTTTAGACCCATCCACCTTAGCTTCCTTTGTTTTACCCGGATAATCAACCTTTTTTAGAGGATGACCATTATCATCCACAAGAGTAGCTTTTCCATCAATAATTAGCTTTTTAAGCTTCCTAATTTTCTCAACAATAGGAGTAGGACAAGGAATACCATTCTCATCAATATCATCGATAGCAAGAGCATCAAATGGGTTTGATGTAGCAACTGTCATCCCACTCGTACTTGCCTCATTATTAATTTTCTCCTTATTAGCATATGGCTTCTTCGATACAGCTACATACACCTGCTTAGGCTTAGAAGGCTTAAATTTAGCCCCTTTACCCACATCAATACCATGAGACGGCTGTTTCTGAGGCATTTGTACCACCTAAACAGGCCGTATCATAACATACATAAGAACTCCCGTCAATGGGTTATAGTATCATCAAATAAACTGCTCATTATTTTTTTGAAAATTATTATGGCGGAAAAAATTTGTGGCCCAAAAAAATGATATGACATGATGATGTGGCAGGTGACACACACATATATATATATATATATATATATATATATGGGACTAACCATGACACATCACTAATGCTTACATGGCACATTAATGTTGACATGGAACATCTATGATGACATGGAAATGCTGACAAGGCACAACATTCGGCTACATAATTAAAAAAGATTGTCACTTGCAAGATTTGAACTCGGGTTTAGACACACAAACACAAGCGACCCAACAAGTGGAGCAGAGCACAAGTTGTGCTACAAAGTTACATTCCCTAACTGATAACTTGCGTCTCCTCATCAATATATCAGTCAAAAACTTTGTAACCGACTCCCCTTTTCACACGCATTTCCTAAAGCAATTCTCAAATTACGCTCCTCCTTAAAATCAATACCATGTTTAGGTTGTTTACTTTTTTGGATATGTAATTGTCAAATCAAATTCAAAACCCTAAATCATTCAATTCCTCATTTTCATCCATCGAAACTTAAACCTTAAACCACATCTTCAATCACCGTATAGGGTTTTGATTAACAAGTCATTGTTTTCAATTCGCTAAAATGAAGGTTTTTGAGAGATTAATTATGACTAAATGAAGGTAATAACTTACTTTTACGTTTGTTATATAATGTGTTTTTAGTCATGTTTCTTCAAGTAATCATGTTTCTTTGTTTAGGAAGGCACAAATATAGGAAACCTATAGTGTTTCTTTAAAGGTTGTTGAGCTTTATGATGGCAAGTGTAGTTGTTAATTTTTATATGGATGCTAAATGTAAATAGTTGTTTCAGTTATACTTATCCTACGCAATCTTGATGTTACATGTGTTAGTGACGGATGGCAAAGTGTTCTAACTGAATGTATACAAACAATGGTCAAGGAGTATATGTGCTCCAAGGCAAGTGACATTATTGATTTCTATATACGTGTGTTGCTGCATGTTTGCTATAATTTTCTTTTACTGCTAGACATTGTTACAATTCTTTCACTAATTTATAGCTTTTAACCACATTATTACAGTTACCTGACACCAAAACCTAAAATATTATAACATTAATTAGGGAATTGCACAAACGCATACACTACTGCTGGATCTTTTGTTGTCACACATTTTAACAAAACCTGTAACTTCAATAGAAACAAGTGTGATTTTGATACAAACCAAACCATCGATATTTAGTTTGAATATGATTTGATCCAATCCAAAATATAGAAAGAGTTTTAATGCTGGGAAGGGTGTTATCATGTATATGAATAACACCCATGTATATGAAGTATCTGCTCACCATCCCAACAAGATTGCGATAGAAAATTGCATTGCACATGACCCTTATGCTAGAGGGTATGTCTTTTGTGCTGCCTTTGCTAATGACCCGCATGTTTTTCTTAGACACTTTACACTTGTTTAGGTAGGCTCTCAGGTGACGGAAGCGAACTTTTTGGTCTATCTTGATTCTCGACAATTGTAAAACCTCATAAACGGGATAATTATATGTTTATAATATACATTATAGTATACAATATATATTATATATTTATAATATACAATATATATAATATAATTATATGTTTATAATGTATATTATAGTATGTCTAACATAGTATTTTTTTTCTACCAGGGGAAGTAAGTATGGAACAAAGCAACGCGGTTGAGCTACTTAATTCATTTGTCATGGAGAGCTGGTATAAGTTCCTTAACCTTAATTCATATGTATTTACACTAAAAATGAGCTAATTTGTGTTATGTTTTGCCTCAATTGGGTGCGACAACTGCGATAAACAAATATCGTTGAAAACTTTATCAGGTGGAAATCTCCCAAAGTGTATATTTTATGCATAAATCATCTAAAAAAAATATTTATTCGTTAGCTGTACATTTATAAAGGAAAAGGGTGGAAAGGGTATCATATCTACCAAACCAGCCCATTGTGACCTTTACTAAAGGAACTGATAACCACTTTGTGTTGGCCATTTTGAAACCAAAGGTAAAACAAGAGAATGTCACATTTATAAATTCATTAGTTTAATAGTTATTAAATGTCGATCATCACAAGTACTTGATATATTTCTTTCAGGGAATTGAGAGTTCAAGGGTCAAAAGGTATTGGTCACATCATAACAATAAGAGTATCGTTTCGATGTATACGCCATGGTTCCCGTGGTATCCTAATGGGTGATGAGCATTTCTTATTAAATTTAGAGTTAATTACATAAATGGTCCCCGTGGTTTGCTCGGGTATTACGGATTTGGTCCTAAACTTTTTTTTTTATGGATCTCATCCCCATGGTTATGACCACACGGTTTGGTCCTTGACCAAGATTTCATTAGTTTGACCGTTAGTTAGCTAACCTAGTGTTGTAAACCATGGGCATTCTTGTCATTTTACGTTTGCCTATCACTTTTAACACATACTTTAACACACACACACAAACACAACCACAAACACAACGCACAAAGCATAAGCACAACAACAATGAGATGCATTCATTGTGATCCCATCAATCATTCGCACATCATGGACTTCAATTAATCCGTGGAGACGTTTTTATTGTTGTTCTAAGAGTGTGTTATCTTCTTTGAAAACCCCAAATTAAAAGACCTAATTTTACCTAACTTATCTTGTTTGTAATAGTGTGGGATTATTGATTGGTACGATCCGTAAATGTGTCAAAGAGTCAGGCAAATCATTCCCGGTCTCCTACGTTCTATGAATCACCACAAGCGATTTGCACCAAAAAGTGTTGAAGCTAAAAGGGTTAAGAAGATGTTGGTTCTCAGTTTGTTAATCTTTGTTGTATTGTACTCTTTTAAATGAATGTAGTTTGTAGTTTGGGTGTATTTTGGTGGATCTTGACATGTTTGGTTGTATTTTGGAGTTCTAACTGTAGTTTGAAGATGTAATAAAGAGAGTTGTGTTTTGGTATTGAATGAGGATGTCAAACATCACTTAGCAATATTGTATTGTACTCTTTTAAACTGCAATGTTGTTATTCAGTTTCAACCTACACCTAGCAAACCATATGAAGAAGTGTTAAGTATTGAATGTAGTCAACTTCATTAAACCATATGCAGAAGTGTTAAAAATAGTGACATAAATAGGTGCAAATGTTTAGTAAGCATTCACACACAATACTTGACCAAAGTCTAATACAACCCATACACAATAAAAGATTAAAAGTTGAACATAGTCTATTACAACCCATACCAAATAAAACTTGACCATACACAAGTCTATTGCAAATGTTTTATGACCAAACGGATGCCACCAAAACACAAAATACCACAAGTACAGGGACATACGTAAAAGAAAGACTACAAATTACATTGGTTTTGATGGTGAAAACCTTTTGCACTTGACTTTGTAAACCTTGTTGGTGAAGACATACCACCACTTGCAGCCATGCTACCACTTGCAGCACCAGTTGCAGCAGTAGGTTGAGAAGAAATAGGTGCAGCCATGTTACCTCTTGCACCACCACTTGCACCAGTTGGTTGAGAGTAAAAATGTGCATCCATGCTACCACTTGCACCAGCACTTGCACCATTTGGTTGAGAAGAAAAATGTGCACCCATGTTACCTCTGCACCAAAGACTTGCACCACCACTGAGACTTGTTGAACCAAAGAGACTTGGAACCACCACTTGTCTTTGCACCAGCAGACTTGGATGCACCGGACTTGGTTGCACCAAAGCAGACTTGGAACCACCACTTGGCTTATCCTTTGACCGAATAACTCCTTTGGTTGTGCCCAACTTTCCCACACTTCCCAAGTTACACTTTTACCTTCCTACTCAACTCGACACCTTTAGTCATACCATCGCCCAACTCAACCATAGCTTTCCTTCTTTTTCCTTGGTCTACCAGGTTGTGGGGTATGATTGGGTGGGGTAACTATGAGTGGGACATTTGATTTAGGCCACTTATCTGGTCCATCAAAAGGAATGATTTTGAATTTGTACATTTCTTTCCAAGTAGTCAACCAATAAGATTGGTGGACATATGACTCAGGAATGCCAGTTTCTATTCCATTACTTGCCATATTCCATATGGATGCAACTGCATGTTTGCATGGTACTCCTGTCAACTCCCATTTCCTACATGAGCAAACTCTATCCCTCATATTAACAACACACTGATCACCCCAAGGACCATTAGCCTGATACATGTCACCCCCATTCCATTCAACCTACCAATGTAAACCTTACTTTACAAGAATGTTTAAATGAAACTTAAATATAAATTTTTAAGAATTCTGATAAGAGTTATTACCTTTATTTGTGCAGCTTCCTTCAAAATCACATTAAACAACCTTTCAGCATTTGGTGTAAGTGGTCCATCACACTTGTTGATAACCTTTTGAACATTTACAATTCTTTTTATAAGATATGCTCTTATGAACTCCAAGCAGGTTACAATTGGCTTATCCCTTCCATCCACAAGCTGTCTATTCAACACCTCACACATGTTGTTCAATAATATATCACAATGAGCCCTTCCTGCATTTGTATTTATAATAGGACAGTCAAATATACAATATGGAATACAATAGTTCAGTCTAATATAGTATATGATAGAGATTACCAGAAAAGTGAGACCTAGCCCAATGTTGAGGTGGAATTAGCTTTAGCCAATTATAAGCTTCTATGTTATGGTCTTTCAGATCCTCCAATGTTGAGGTGTCTACCCAGTTTACCTTACCACCCTTATATCGAATGTTAGGAGGACTTGTCAATGCACCTCCATGGTTTATCTTGAGACAAAACACAGTTGGGAACTTGCCTGTTCATTAAAAGAGAATAATTAGTGTTAGATACCACAAAAAGAAGATTATGACAGATGAAGAACCTAAAAGGGTTGTATAAACACTTACTATAATCATGGTACGGGTCTGATTTTGCCCCCTTCTTACGCACCCTCCACTCACACAACATGGTTTGCGAAATCGTTTCCTTTAAATGATGATATTGATTTCAGTATCAGTAACCCTATGGTTTCATTAATAATTAAGGGGAGATGATGGGTATGGTGCTTTGATTGTTTTATCAGTGATTAGGTTGGTGTGTAACCCTAGGGATGAATTGTGATATCACTGATGGAACAAACCCTTTATAGTGATAAAAAGAGCGCCAAGTAGGGAGTTACCAAAATGCCCATCATGTGACAGTCATGTGATACCATTTTACGGTCAAACTAACAGAAATCTTGGTCAAGGGACCAAACCCGTAACGGGTCATAACCATGGGGACGAGATCCGCAAAAAAAAAGTTTAGGGACCAAATCCGTAATACCCGACAAACCACAGGGACCATTTATGTAATTAACTCTTAAATTTATTTATAGATAACAATTTTAACAATAATGAACAAGATGTACAACTTTTTATTTTAAGAAAACCCATGCTCTCACTCCTATGGGATTTGTTGAAGAGGATTTTGCCAAAGTTTCCTACTTCTTTGACCTCGACAGAAACCTTTATGTGAAGTTCAAGGGTGAAGCTCAAGGTATACCAGATACTTTTATGTAGTTCATTATATCTATTAGAATCATAAATAAATGAAAACCCTCTTAGACCATTTATGATATGACACCTAACGAGACTAGGTCAATTTTGTTTAGTGCTTAACGAAAATGAGTATCGCTGTAGCGTATGATCCAAGTTGAAGTTTTCGCTTCCTTCGTATTGCCGCTAAATGTATGAGATCCGATTAATTTATTAGTGGTGTTTGCCTTTGTTTCTATTATCATCTTTCTTAGGGTAGTTTACTTTAAACTCATTATTAATTTGGTGATTAGTTACACTTCTGCCCATTACTTTTATAGTTATTTTCTAATTAATTTTCATTATCCAGTCTTTGCACAAAATGGTAATTCTAATGTTGGTATCTATAATTTTGCATTTGTTTGTCATGTTTCAAAAGAACTGTGGCATTGCAGGCTTGTTCCTCCTGCTGACCAAGTTCTATCTGTCTTGGGTAATAAAATTAGATTTAAAAGTGATGATCATGTCTCACCTTGTGACATCTGTCACAAGGCCAAGCAAACTAGGGAACATTTTCCCTTAAGTGAGTATAAGTCTTCTTGTGTTAGTGATTTGGTTCAATGTGATGTTTGGGGTTCTTACAGGGTTGTAAGCAAGGATGGGTACAGGTATTTTCTTACTGTGGTTGATGATTTTGGCAGATTTAATTAGGTTTATTTACTTAACTCTGAGATTAAAGTTGGTGATTATATTGAAAGCTTTATAAAACTTATTTATACTTAGTTTGGAAAAAAGTTTAAATTAATAAGGTCTGATAATGGTACAAAGTTTGTGAATAACAATCTCTATACTTTGTTTAATAATCTTGATATATTCATCAAACTTTTTGTGCTTATATACCTTTGCAAAATGAGATTGTTGAGGAGAAACAGACATATTTTCAATATTGTTAGGAGTCTTATGTTTAAGGAGGGAGGGAGTCCTCTGTCTATGTGGCCCGGATGTGTGTTAACTGTTGTCTATCTTATTAACATGTTACCCTCCTCAGTGTTGTCTAGTGCTTCCCCCTACTTTCTAGTATATGGTAAGGATCCCAGAGTCTCTCTCACATGAGATCTTTTGGGTGTCTGTGTTATTCCAGTATTTTAAATAATAACGATAAGTTCAGTGTGAGGTCTCAAAACGGTGTTTTAATTGGTTTTTCTAGTGTCAAAAAAGCTTACAAGTTGTATGGTGTTGAACTTTTGATAGTAAAATTGTTTTCTATTTTAGCGATGTTAGGTTTTATGAAACTATTTTTCCTTTCAAAATGAATTATAAAAATAAAAATCTGTAAAAGTTTTTGATGAGTTTAATCATATTTTTAATGAGTCTTATGAAATTTAATAAATGTCTTAAACTTTTATGATGCTCAAGGATCTGAAAGACCTAATGATGAAGAGGTAGACAACACTAATTTGGAAGGTAATGGAACTGCAGTTTTTGATGATTGTGATCACACAGTTGAGGATGAAACTGAACCCATGGCAACCCAAATAGGAGATAATGTCACCTCTGAGGGAAATATTCAAAATTATTTAACTGGTGAAGGGTTCAACAATATTGGGGAAGAACCATACATAGTTTTGAGGAGGTCTTCTAGTCAAAGAAATTTTCCTTCTAAATTGAATGACTTTGTTGTTGGCGGTAGTGTCAAGTATGGTCTTGAAAAGCAATCTAACTATACTAAACTTCATGTTGCCAATTTATGCTTTGCTGCTACTCTTAATAAGTCAATTGAACCCAATTCATATTATGAAGCATCTAGAAAGGCTAAATGGATTGAAGCAATGAATCTAGATAAGGAAGCATTGCATAGAAACAATACTTGGGTCTTATCTGATTTACTTGTTAGTAGAAAACCAAAGTCTTTAGGTGAGATTGACATATATAAGGCTAGGCTTATGGCTAAAGGTTGTAGTCAAAGGGAAGGTTTAGACTATGAGAAAAGTTTTAGTCTAGTGGTCAAAACGGTTACAGTTAGGTGTTTGATTGGTTTATCTGTTTCTAATAATTGGCCTTTGCTTCAACTGGATGTGAATAATGCTTTTTGTATGGCAATTTACATGAGGAAGATTATTTGGCTTTACCACCTGGGTATTATTACATAGGTGAAACATAGGTTTGCACGCTAGTTAAGTCTTTATATAGGTTAAGCCTCAAGACAGTGGACTGAAAAAGCTTACCACTGCTTTGGTTGAAAATGATTTTCTTCAACGTAAAAATTATTAATTTGTGTATGTTAAGAATAAGAATGGGCTTTTTGTTGCTCTTTTGGTATAATTGTCATCACGGGTAATGTTATAAATGAGATAGAAAGTTTTAAATAGTTTTTGGGTTCCAAATTTATGATAAAAGACCTGAAATTGAACTTTTGGAAAAGATAATTGGTATTTGTTTGTCTTAGAGGAAATATTGTTTGGAAATGTTATGTGAGTATGGTTTGCTAGCTCGCAAACCCGCCGTAACTCCTTTTGTAGAAATGTGGTGCTTAATCATAAGGAATCTAAAATGATAAGTATCTTTTGAACATGACTGGATATCAAAAACTGGTGGGTAAATTGTTTACTTATCTATTACTAGGTCTGATATTGCTTATGTTGTTCATGTTTGAGTCAGCATATGCATTCACCTTTTCAATCTCACTTTAAAGCTGGTTTAAGGGTTTTAAGGTACATAGAAAATGCTCCTGGAACAGGTATTTAATTCAATAAAAATGACAAGTCCAGTATTTATGCTTTTTCAGATGCACATTAGGCTAAGTATCCTGTTTCTAGAATGTCTATATCTGGTTTTTTTGCGTATTTTTGAAATAATTTTATTTCATGGAACAGTAAGAATCAAGCCACTATATCCAGGTTTTCAGCTAAGGATGAGTATAGATGTCTTGCGTCTGCTACTTGTGAGATTATTTGGATTTCTAAGATTTTTAAAGACTTAGGTGTTGAGGGTTTGTTTCTTGTAAATTTGTATTGTGATAGTAGTTCTACAATTCATATTGCTGTTAATCATGTTTTTTATGAATAAACAAAACACTTTGAAATTGATTTTCATATGGTAAGAAAGAAAGTATCATTTAGTGTAATTAAAATTGTGAAAGTTAACAAATATTGTAGATGTGTTTACAAAGGGGTTGAGCATGCTCAACCTAAGTTGTTTTGTGAAAGGTTGGGTTGATTGACATGTCTAAACCATGAGCTTGAGAAGGGATGTTAAAAATATAATGTCATTTTGCAATAAAGTTGCTCCTGGAACATGTATTTAATTCAATAAAAATGACAAGTCCGGTCTATATGCTTTTTCAGATGCAAATTGGGCTAAGTGTCTTGTTTCTAAAAATTCTATATCTATTTTTCGTGTGTATTTTTGAAACAATTTTATTTCATGGAACAATAAGAATCAAGCCACTATATCCAGGTCTTTAGCTGAGGCTGAGTATAGATGTCTTGCATGTGCTACTTGTGAGATTATTTGGATTTCTAAGATTTTTAAAGACTTAGGTGTTGGGGGTTTGTTTTCTGTAAATTTGTATTAGCAGTTCTACAATTCAGATTGATGTTAATCATGTTTTTTATGAATAAACAAAAAAAATTGAAATTGATTTTCATATGGTAATAAAGAAAGTATCATTTTATGTAATTAAAACTGTGATAGTTGTATCTACAAACAATATTGCAGATGTGTTTACAAAGGGGTTGAGCATTGGTCAACCTAAGTTTTTTTGAGAAAGGTTGGGGTTAATTGACATGTTAAAACCATGAGCTTGAGAAGGGGTGTTAAAAATATAATGTCATTTTTCATATAAGTGTAGAGACTTGTCCTGCACATTTGGCTAATAGTTAAGTTAGTTGTTCCTGTGTTGTCATGTTTTATACTTACAAGGGTTGAAGTGAAAGGTTGGGGGTTATATATTCCCCTCTTCCCAGCTCTAGGGTTAAAAGTAACAATCTCATTCTCTTGCTCTTGTTTACACACGGTCTTCATTCTCGCTCTATATATATAAAGTTTTTTATAGAGTTAGATCATCTTGATCTTGACTTGTTACTCTGGTATTCTGAGTGTTGTAGTAAGGAGATTTGTAAGATTGATTTTTTCATTTCTTGTGTTGCATCAATTTGGGAACAACATGTTTCTTTTGTATGTAGTATTGCACTCGATTGAGCATAATACATCTGATTCTATTTAGTAATAAAATAAGCACGTAGAGATGTTGGTTGAGTGCAATTGATGTGTTATGTTGTTTAGATTTTTTTAATGTTAATATTTTTTCTTATTAGTTTTAGACAATCATAGTTGGTTGGCTCGATTTCCAGATTTAAATGTGAAATCATCAAATAATAACTAAGATTGAGATTTGTTTTAATCTAGACTCTCTAACTTTGCTTTCATTATAAGCAACTCAAAGTTTCAATAGTGTTTCGTTGTTGCGAAATTTTTATGTTAGAGTGACTTGAATAGAACACTTCTTAAAATTGGTTATTATTCGTGATTATAATTTTTATTTAGAATTGCATAAATTGGTTATACATAAAGTTCGTTACGAGTAGTTATTTTCAGCGGCAAGTGTTTATTATTAAGTTACAACCTCATAATGCATCTAAGGATGTTCGGGAGCTAGTGGTTATTATTAAGGTACAGTAGATTTAAGGTACAACGTTATTACAAGAATGAAACAAATTTAAAACTTTGATTGTTTTTATGATTGATATCAAGTTTGAGTGATCTAACTAAAACACTCGTGAATTTTGGTTACCCTTAAGTAACATATTCCTTATATTCCCTAGATTTACTAATAATTTTAATGATATGTTAGCTATTTTTTGGGGTAAAAGGGTTAAATACCCGATAGGATGTTCATAAAATAGATAATACTCACAGAAACTGAAAATCAAAATCGAATAAAACTGACCAAAATTTGTCAAAATTGAATCACACTAAATTAAATATTTGGTTTTCGGTTCGGATATGTTTGACAAAATGTAAACGAACCGAACGGAAAATTGTATTCTCATAAGGAACATGATTGGCAAACCTAAAATATGTAACTAATTCCAAGTCTAAACTTATGTGATGTGATTTTGTTGATTTGTTAAAAAGTAGGTCATTTGACTCCAGCCAACAAAATAACGTCATGCAGTTTTAGACATGAATTTAAACATATCTTTCTTTAACTTCCCAATCACTTATTTTCATATAAATATATATTTTACAAATTTATAAACATTAAAAAAAAAAAGCCATTAAAACTCTGTACTAGTAAAAATATAACAAAATTTGAAATTCTTATTTTTGGTAAAAACTAAAGTGAAGAAAATATCTGTGGCCTAGTGGGCCTGTTGATCCAAACCAATGAACACTTGAACATGAGCAGTTGTGCCATTAAATTGAGGCCCAACAAAGCATGAGATGGGCTCTGCCTATGATCCATGGCTAGGAATTTTTGGGACGTGGATGAATCGTGTCATTCGATTTTATTAGACTTGAAAATCGTCATTTTCATAAGTATAAATTGTAACTAATAAGTATACATTGTAACTAACTAGCATATTAGACTTGAAAATTTAATTGTCATACGTAAATTAATAAAATCTCGCTAAATTAATAGAATATCCCGGTCTCAACACTATTAATTTATAGAGGTTTTACTGTAGATGAATATTATCTTTGTGATGTTACATACACATATACGCTAGAAGTGACTTTCGTTGTAGATGTGCAATGGGTATTAAACATCAGAACTACTTTCAATACTTCAAAACAAATAAATAAATATTTAGAGTAAACGTATATACCAAGTCTTTGCTAAATCATTCCAAAAATTTCTAACTGTTAAATAAAACTTATTTGTAGTAGAGTCTATACGACCTTTTCCGAGTCAAAATTTAAAGATTGCATTATCATAGTAAGATCTGTTATGACTCGGTGATAACATTCTTATGTATAAATTAAAAGATGGACATTACAACGAAAGTTAAATAATACATCATACCCAGACTATACACAGAATAAAAACTACCAGCTAAATAACACGACCACAAGATGCAAAGCAAGAAAACACCATCACAAATCGATATGCCCTCCCGAGTTTGGCCTCGGTCCATTCCATGTGACGTTTTGCCACCATATGATCATCATCCAAGTTCCATATGTTCATAAATCTTTTTGTATTCTTTGATGGCTTTATTTTGAGAGTTAATAGTTTTGTCGAATTGTCGAGAAGATGACATCAATCAATTGATTCATCAAGCAGCTTCCTTTTTTAAAACAAACGATAACGTCCTTTCCTTATGTATATAGTATGGTGTAGCTCATATTACCAAACGACACACTACACTCCATGTACACGCACCCCATTTCCATTCGAGACAGGAATGAGAAAGTTGATAAATCAGACCATCGAAGTGAGTGCATGAAGCAATTTTAAAGAACAAATAAGGGCGTGAATCAATAGAAATATTGGTTTTAGCTAGATAGTAACTCCTAGTTGCTTAAAGAGATGAAAGCAAAATATAATTGAGTACATGAAGCACATTATCTATGAGGTATGATATGTTAAATGCCTAGGTTAGTTGTTCCAAACTTAATTACATGTTTATGGTTCATTAGGTTTCAGGTTAAGATTTTTTGTTTACTAATTTATGTGTTTATTATAAATACATATGCAATCTTTCTTAAGTACAAAAACACAATCAATAATATTTTTCTATTTGCTATTTTATATGGTAGCGCGGCTGTAGGCTCAACCCACCACAAAATAGTTATCCTCCAATCACCGGCTTCTCACCGATGATTCGGAGGGATCCCGATTTATCTAATTTCTTTCGCTTTTTATTTTCATTTTATTAGTCATTTCAGCTCGTCCAAATCATAAACGCTAGGACACAAAAACTCTAGCCATCATAAGAGATCTCATATTATGTTGATTTGGCCATCAATCATAAACTCACCAACATTACTTTTTGTTTTACCGCCGGAGATCATTGTCACTTTTAAAAAATAGTTGGTCAAAAAATTGGCGCTCCTACCTAAAGGCAAAGCAAGTAATGACTTAAATAAAGACGTCACGCAAAGGAGAAAGTTGCAAGCAGTAAACAACTATGCCGCAAAAAACAAGTATACATTCACTTGAACAAACAACAAAGAAGATAATAAGTAAAGAAAAAAAGAAACGACTTTTAACATTTTCAGTTTGTCTGTCTGGAAGCTTCCTGTTCAAACAGCGAGAGAGTGTTAGATGACTAGATTAGTTGTCCTAAGTCTAATTATAGGCTTATGGTCTAATAGGTTTAGGGTCAAATTGTTGTTCACAAATCTATGTATTTATCGTTTATAAATTTGCAATGCTATATACTCGAGTAAACATTAGATTAAGTTAATGTTCCCCAAAATATTACATGCCTGATCAATCTTTTGTATTATCAAGCATTTCGAGTCAACCCTTTGTAACATTATAATAGAATTTTGAATACATGTAATTGGTCAAGCCGAGCAAAACTTAAAAGTTTCATGTAATTAATTTATTAAGCTCGAGCTTGCAAATGAAGACTCAACTGAGCTCAAGTAGGGGGTTTAGTGCTTTGAGTTTGAAAGTCAAGCTCGAGCTTGAAAGTGTTGCTCTTTTAAAACGAAATTGACTTCCGCTTTTCGTACAACAGACTTCTAGTATTTTTTGCTATAATCAATGTTCCAATGATGTTATATATGTTTCACAGTTGCGGAACATAAATTGTTGGGATGAATCATGTCACTTGATTTTATTATTCGTTAGAGATATCGATAATTTATATAGTTTTGCAGATAAATGTTATCATTATGACATTACATACACATATACTCTAGACGAGAATTTCATTATAGATGTGCAATGGGTCTAGAGATCAAGACTTTTGGATATTTACTGGGTTACAAACCATTTACCCAAAAAAAAAAAAAAAAAAAAAAAAAAAAAAACTTTGGTTTTTCAATATCTCATGACAAAAAGCACGAATTAATAATAAGTCAATCTAAATTTTTGAGTAAGAGCAAATCGATACGATTGATTGGTCTGTGCGCCTTTCTTATTACTTTTTTGTATTCCCCTGTTCTTCGGCCTGCACGACTCATCCTAAGTGAGGCTCAGCGAACGACACGTGCCTTTGGGGGTTTGCTTGGCTAGAATGAGAAAGTCTTCGGCCTAGCTCGACTGATATACCAAGTCTTGAAATTTCAACTCTTAAACGTAGTTGTATATTAAAACGTATACGTAGTAGAGGACTAGAGTCTATGTACTACTGCCTTTTACGAGATATAAATTATAAGATTGCATTATCATAGTAAGAGTTGATATGACTTCGATAGCGAGATTAAAATGATCGATGTTAAGCCAGAGACGAGATTTAGAGGATGTTCAACTAGTGTTCATCTTTTAGCTTTTAATCATGTGCGTTATTGAGAAAGATGAATAATATGTTTTCAAAACTGTTAACATTTAATGTATTATAATCTCAAAAATTGTAACATTTAATGCATTATTATAACACTAATAAATGTTATTTTTAAAACACTCATATAAAAAATATAAAAAAATTGCTATTATAGATATTATACAAACTAATAAAACACACAAATCTTCATACAATCTATACGCAAACAAATTGATAGACATATGGTCTGGGAGGGGTTCCCGAGAACCCCATTGAATATTTCGATATAGTATTATTTTTTAAAAGAAACGCCGATTTCTCCTATAATGCATCTTAAATGCACACGGTCCATCGAAATGTGTTTGGTCCATCGATTTTAACTCTATTATATTATGATTCAAAAATTTTTGTGCACCCAGTCATGTTTTGTCCTGGTTCCGTCCCAGTATTTGGTTTTAAAAACAGGACAAGACCAACGGGTTCAACCGGTTTTACCAGGAACCGGAGTCGCCACCTATTTGGCTAACCAATAAAAGTTGTCCGGAAATGAACTTGAGAGGATCATCGGAACCGGTAAAATGGGTGAGCTGGGATCATTTTCTTCTTCTTTTTATTCTCAGGCAAAGCAGCTTGTCATTTATTTTGTTGATGCCTGAGCTTTAATCGTCGGTTATCCGCCACCGCAACATGCGGGTTCTCAATTTTTGTTTATTTTAATTATAACTTTTTATTTTTATAATATCCTTCACTCAATGAAAGTAATTTATTTTATCTTTGTCACCTTTCTCAAGTCCTAGGCTCACTTATAAAAATTTAAGTTGATCTCCGTTTATTTAGAAAATAAATTTGTTTGCCTTACTAATTTTTTAAAGTTAATCTAACTTAAATTACCATCATTCGTAAGTTGCCGTCACAAATACGCATACAACGAAAAACATATGCTCCCGCCTTCCCAAGTAATGCATAAGCAAGATCAGGACTAGAGGGGTATGAAGAGTAGGCCGCATTGCGGTGGATACCCTATATTCAAATAAAATGGAACTTACTATATGTTTGTTGTCTGTTGCAAACTGAAATGAAATTTAAATTACTTTGGGACTTAAAGGCGTAAATCAGTTTGGTTTCCAGGTCTATTGGTTTGTTCAATCCAGGTTAAGGTTGGGTACGTAATGGCAAAACCAAAACCAAACCAAACCCGTTTTAAACTAACCCGACTCGAATAATCTAAATTAAGATTGAGTGCGTAAAAGGCCTCATTTCTCGTGAACCCGCATAACTCCACCCGAATAACATTTATACGAGTCGGGTTAACTCAGGAGGGGCAACACAAAATATCGTTTTTGAAATTTATAAAACATCAAAATCTGAATAGTTATCTATTTTTAAGTTTCAAGAACCTTAAATATTCAAAAGCTTTTATGCAAAAAGTAAAAGATACTGAATTTATAAATATAAAAAAGAAGTGTACGATGTATGTTGATTGGGTAAGTAGGCCCCTTAGCCGTTTTTTCAGACACTAGGCTAGTAGTAGACTGCATACAAATTGACTGGGCCGTGAACTCCATGCCCTTCATTTACCTGCTCAATTTTACCCTCTTCATATTTTACCTCAAGCCTTTTATAGATATTTTGAACAAAGCCCCTTATCCTTTTGATTTTTCAGAAGGAGTGAAAAATTAATTGTCGTATACCACCCAAGTCTTTTATAAAAATTCAGTGTCGCATACCACCCAAAAAATTAATTGTGTTAAGGCCAAGTAAAAAAAAAGAAAGTAAGGTCGTAAACGTGCAACATTTGTTCATATTGCAATTTTTTATAACGTCTAAAATATCAATAGCATTGCTATGACCTTCGTAACTATTTTATACCCTGTTTAATATTCACAGTGACCACCTTAGCAGATAGGTATCCATCATCTTTCATAATATGAAACTCATGTTATATTAATAAGTTCACCCTCGTTATAAAAAAAATAAATAAATAAATAAAAATAATAAAAGAAAATAAATAAATAATGTTAACCAAAGTCATTTTTAGTGAAATAATGAAGATAATAAGGTGATGTAAAAACTACGCTATGAAAAACCAAATAGTACTTTAGTCTAAAAATGGAGCAACAATATTGTATTGGAACCACAAACATCTGAAATGAAATTTCGTACAGCAGGGCCATGTGTGCTTAGTCTATACCACAAACATCTGTAATTCTGAAAAGCAAAAATGATGGGAACCTTTACAGTTTGTGACTTCATGGTTGTTCTATTTTGCATGCTATCATGCACCACCATGTACAAAGTGGCATTTCATTGGTAATAAAATGGATATGGTTATGATTTTATATATGGAATTGATCACACACTACATCTTTTGATCACGTCATAATTTATGGATAATAATTTGTACCGTATAATATCAGAATGCACAAATTATGACGACGATCAAAACGCCACGTTAAGATCACCCTTTTATATGGGCAAAAACAAATCGAGCTCAAACTTATAAAAGATGGGGCTCGGTTGGTTTTAGATTTACTAAGCTCGAGTTCAACTTGTTTCAAGCTTTATATTTTTCCTCGAGATCGGCTCGTGACACGATCTACAAGCCCAGGCTCGAGCTCCTTTGAAACTTTTATTAACTCGATCTTTAGTAGCTCACGAGCAACTTGACTTTTTAAATCCATGTTTATCTAGTATAAATCAATGTTTTGAAAACCGGGTTTTAATCAACCCGGTCAAGTCATCGGATTCGGCTCAACTCGCTCGACCCGGGTTAACCCGGCTTTTTATTAAAAAATCAACTCTGTCACCCACTGTTAACCCGATTTTCTATTAAAAATGAAAAAAAAAAAAAAAAAAAAAAAAAATCGAACCCGGTCCGGTTTCGAGAACCGGCCGACCCGAAGTCACATAAAACCCGGTGGGTCTAACCGGTTAACTCGTTTTTAAAAACCCAATTTTTTTACTCGTTTTTCTGGCCGAAACCGGTTCAACCGGTTAACCGGCCGGATCGACCCGAGTTTAAAAAACATTGGTATAAACTACATGATACTAACTTTAATATAATCGATCATATCGCAATTACTCATTACAAAGATTTGGACTTCTCGCGTCGCTTATTTTTTATCGACAACGAATGTCGTCGATATAGGTCCATTAAACGACAAAAAAGATATAGTTTCATAGCTTTGACTTTGACTTTAACTTTCAGCGTTGACCTATAACGACGACGATGTCGTCGTTATAAATATGACGATGGGGCTGTATTTTTATCTTGGTCAAACAAAAGTTTCCATCCTAAGAAAAGGTTTCCAACTAGACTTTTTGCGATGAGATTGTTGTCACTGTAAATGAAATGTCGTCGCCAAAAAGATTGCATTATTTAAATATTATTAAAAACATAATTAATTATTATATTAATGAAAAAATTGAACTAACTAAAATAACAAAGAAATTTAATTAAAATATTTTTATCAACGAATTAATGTGTGTCATTCCTTTACCATTCTAATCATAAATGAGCGGTTATGTCGTCTGTTTACTTATGATTGTTTACGTATGGTAGGTAAATTGGTTTAGAGATGGAATGAGAATAGTTTTGTTGTTTGGTTTTCCCTATTGAACGATAAGGACCCGATGAGATTGATATAGATCAAGAAGTTCGAGCAACACTTAAACAAGAACCATACTTCACTGCTGTTAGGCAGTATTTGCCTAAGTGTATGAAAACTTTTGTGGTGTTGTGTGTTGCTCTCCTTTTATAGAGAGACTTGTAGGGTTTAGAGATAAACTCTTCGGGAGTGATCGACGGCCACCAGGGTGCTAAGTGTCGATCATCCGAGAGTAGACAATGAGGACAGATGTAATTTGTCCTTTAGCTCGTAGTGGTGTTTATCGTGCGTCCCTATTGTGCAATGTCTGTGGTACATCTTAACCGCTAGTTACAGTTGGGGAGCAGTAGCTTTGTCCTTACTCAGTCAGGCCTGAGAGGTCTTTCTAGGCTTTGCGTAGCCTGGGATTTAAGCCGAGCATTTATCAAGTGTTGATTAGGCCTTGGTGATGGCCTTGATCCAAGCGTGTGATTAATAGGCTTAGCCATTAATATTGATACGCTATCAACTCCCCCAGTCTAGTATTTGATCATGAACTAAGATGTGATACTGGAATTTATTGTACTTGAGTCCCCCGGTCCGCGTCTGCACTACCAGGGCTCGCCCCAGGCCCTTTATTGCCAGGCTAATGGTCACATATGTCTTTTGCGATGATGAGTAGATGCATGCTTTTCGCCTCAATTAGGGTTATAAGTTGAATGTGTGTACTTAGTATTTTCATGGGGAAGTGTAGGAATATCATGCTTCAGATTTATTTTCTATCTTTGAGATTTGACGCGTCTTTATTGCCTTTGAGACTGTAGACGGTGTCTTCCTGACATATTCTTGATCGGTGTGTATAACGCGTCTCCTCAACTGTACCTGAAGTATGTGTAGACGTCAACGGTACTTGCATCTTGCAGGGTGTTTACCACATGCTTCATTAAATGTGTTATAACCCAGTGGGCGTTTACCAAGTGTCACTCGCCGATTCATTTTCTTTGCTTATAAATAGGGCTAGAAAGTTTGGGAGGTTACAACTTGGAATACTTATAGCCTTTTTTCCTCTCATTTTTTCACATCATTCCTAAACCCTAAAAACTTCTTTCAAAAAGGTTTTTTTGTAGATGAAGATTAGTCGTATTGATGGCGAAGACACTTGGGGTCTGGGACCCTTTATCCGTGTAGGGGGTTTGGATATGGAGTTATTTGCCCCTCTTTCATCCTTCTCTAACATTGCTAGTCCCTAGGAGTATGTTGATCCCGTTAGAATTTCGCAAATGATTGTTGGGATGGAAGGCGTGGAGGGTCTTGCATCGAACTTTTTATCATGGCTTAAGTTCTATCAGGGTGATTTGGTTCTCCTAATGAGAAACTTAAATTTAACACCATATACTCAAGGTGGGCTTGGCCACCTTGGGGTGAAACTTAAATGTTTCACCATACATCCATGGCGGGGTGCATCGACCGCTATAGATGGACTCTCCATCAATGACACATTCTTGCACATGTGTATCTGCGTGGCCATAATAATGGCTAACGCCTGATTCAAGGTGGGCAACGATTCTTAAATAGCAATGACAGAGAGGCTGAGGGTCGCTTCCGAGGTGGCCGTCCAGGGACTAGTTGCTCCCGGTGGACGTCCATTCTTCTACTGCGGAAAGCGCGGTTGCCTCATTTTTTTGTTTGCCTCCTGGGCTGTGTTGTGACATTTTCTCCTCTTTTTGAGTCGTTGCCCAACCTAGTATGTCTTTTTGTGACAATCTGGTTTGGGTTTGTTGGCTGGCTGAGGGAGAAGATATAAGGTGGGTGACTTGTTTGAATCCCAGGCTTGTCGCTCATTATTCGTAAGTAGGTTGGAGCCTGATTTTTCCAGGTCATGTTTTAGATACTTAGAAGTTTTGGTCACTTGTTTGCAATCCCTGATGTATCAGGATTATTTTGTAGAATGTACCAGGCATGTAGAGTCAAGGGTTTTGTAATAGGGTGGTTTACCGTGATGTATCAGTTTATTATTTTGTATTTACCAGGCTCGTGTAGTCTGGGTTTTTAGTTAGGATGTTGTAATTTTGAACTCTTAGTGAAATTAGCTTGTCTAGCCAATTTATTGTATGTGACCAGGCTCGTGTAGGACTGAGTTTTTAGTTAAGATGTTGTAACCTTGAACTCTTAATGAAATTAGCATTCAAGCCAATTTATTGTATGTGTTGTTATTCTTATGTTTAGTGATTAGTTAAATATACAGAATATATGCAGTCAAAATTTTGTTTAACTTTGACACGATAACAAGTACTTGTGTTTTGCAGTGCACATTATAACTACCACTATTGACTAGCTACCTTTCAGCAACTCGCTCATAGCAAGTTTTGGGTATGTGTGTACCTTGGAATAGGCTTGCGCGATGAAGTCGTATCCAAGGTGTCGTCGGGTGTACTCCCCGCTTTTTGGCTCGTAGGCACCTTTTATTCATGAGCATGTTCATAAAGGCTAATTTACGTTTGAGTAAATGTTTTCTTGTGTGAATAGTCAGTTAAATGTAACATTTTGTAAGAAAAGTGTTGGATTTGTCATTGCATATTTATATAAATAGTACAGATGAGCTATCCTGGCTATTATAAGCCTTGATGAAAGGATAAAAAATCCACCAAAGTGTAGCATGCCAATCGGGTTGTATGCTTGCCATTAGAGGGGAGTGTGACCCCCTTAGGTGGTGCCTAACAAGTATGGCTTGTTTTTCAAGTGCATTAGTCCGTTGTTAGATGTAACATCGTTTGAGATAGAATGAGTGCCATGTTAGAGGGATGTCATCCCCTTCAGGTGTTGTTAACAGGTAGGAACCATTGTCGTTTTCCTGAGGCATGATATATGGCCTTTCCCAGTTGGGAGCGAGCTTGCCCTGACCTGCGGCCTTGCTAACCTCGTTTCTATGCATTACATGGTCGCCAGGATTAAAAGACTCTGGGCGGACGCGTTTGTTTTAATACTTTGCCATTTTGTTTTTGGAGTGTGCTAGGCGGATGGCGGCCAGGTTGCGCTTTTCTCTGCTAGCACTAGGTCCAACCTGAGGGAATCTTCATTTTCGTCCTCGTTGATCATAGCAAAACTTTTCGTCTTGATGAGTAATTCAACATGTATCACGGCTCAGGTGCCATAGACCAGGCTGAAGGGTGTTTCACCTGTGCTTTCCTTTGGTGTGGTTATGTATGCCCACAATAAGCTTGAGAGCTCGTCCACCCAATAATTTTTGTATTACTTTATCCTTTTCTTGATGCCTTTCACGATCTCTCTGTTGGCTATCTTTGCCTGACCACTATCCTGAGAATAGTTGGGAGACGTGGTAGCTCTAAAGATACCCTATTTTTGGCACCATGATTTGAATGGTTGGCCGAATAATTGGGTTCCGTTGTCAGTTATGAATGTTTGTGGCATGCCGAATCGAGTGATGATTTAATCGTAGAAAAAGTTTAAAACTTTTCTTCAAGTGATGGAGGCTAGCGGCTTTGCTTCGACCCATTTGGTGAGGTAATCTACAGCTATAATCATGTGTTTGACATTTTCAGGGGCAGCTGGGAATGGTCCGCATATGTCGATGCCCCATTGATGGAATGGCCAGGGTGCAATATTGAGGATTAGGTTATGAATTGACATGCGTTGAACATTGGGGTAAGCGTGACATTCTTGGCATGTTTTGAGCTTGGCCTTCACATCTTGATTTACTGTTGGCCAGTAGTACCCCATCCTGATTGCTTTGGTTGCTACCGTGTGACCCTGATTGCATGCTACACATTCCATTATGTATGTCTTGAATGATTGTTCGTGCCTCTATTGGTCTGACAAATCTTGCCATTGGACCTTTGAACGTTTTCCGGTATAGAGTGCCATCCCTGATGGAATACATGATGGACTTGCGCTTGCTTCTCAGTGCATCCACTTTGTCAGGTGGCAAAATACCTTGAGATAGCCAGTTATAGATGAGAGTCATCCATGTATCCTCTGTCTCGACCTGTGATACCTCTGCAGGCTGGAGGATGGTTTCTCGTTGATGATGTTTACTAGGACCTCCTTTTTGAATGTTCGAAAGTGAGGGCGGCCAGTTTGCTTAGAGTGTCTGCTCGTTGGTTCTGTCCCCTAGGGATCTGAGTGATGGAGAAGGATGTGAAGTATGGCAAGATATGGTTGACCAGTGCCAAGTATAGCTTCATTGGCTCCTCTTTTGTGGTGTATTCACCGCGTACTTGTGAGGCTACAAACAATAAATCTACTAATATTTTGATTCTTTTGACTTCTATTGTTTTGGCTATTTGCAAACCTGCTAGTAGCGCTTAGTATTCTTATTTGTTGTTCAAGGCTTTGAAATTGAACTTCAGGGCATATGTGAAGTCGTGCCTTGATGGGCTTGTAAGCACTATCCCTGCCCCTGAACCTTGTTTACATGATGCTCCGCTAGTGTGTAAAGTCCAGATTTCGTTATCGTGACCCATGGGTGTTGGTTGTGTTTTTTACTTCTTGCCTGGTATTGCTGGAGGCGGTGTATCGACTTTGGCTAGAAAGTCTGCCATTATCTGCCCTTTAATTGAGTGCCTGGATCCAAAGGTGATTTCATGTTCACTCAGATCGATCGCCTATTTTGATATTCTGCATGTGTACTCGTGGTTTGATAGAACCTGTTTCAGGGGCTTGTTTGTTAGGACATGTATCGAATGTTCCTGGAAATACCTTTTGAATCGCCTGGATGATAGTAGTAGGGCGAATACCAATTTTTACATTGGAGGGTAGTTGGCTTGTGTGTCTTGTAGAATTTTGTTAAAGAAGTAGATTGGCTTTTGGACCTTGTCTCATTCCGCTAAGAGTACTGACCCAATTGCCTCCTAGGATGCTATAGGGTACATGGTGAGAGTTTCCCCTGGTATTGGAGCCATCAGGATGGGTAGTTCGTTTAGGAACACCTTGAGGTCTTGAAATGCTACTTCATCCTCTTCCGTCCACTCGTATACCTTTTTCTTGTTGCATTCGATTAGTACTTTGAAGAATGGCAACTACTTCTCTGATGATCGTGAGAGAAACCGGGTGAGAGCTGAGAGTTTTCCATTTAAGCTTTGTAGCTCTCTCAGGTTCTTGGGAGGAGCCATGTCTAGTACTGCCTGATTTTTTTTAGGGTTAGCCCTGATTCCCATGAAGTCAATTATGTGGCCCAAGAACTGGCCCTCTTCTACTCCGAATGTGCATTTGGCTGGATCTAGCTTCATGTTGATGTGCCAGAGATTTTGGAAGGTTTTGATGATGTCGCGCAATAGGGCATCTTTCAAGTCTTGCTATGATAACCATGTCATCAATGTATGCCTCAAGGTTAACGCCTATCTAAGATTTTAATTCTCGATCTACCAATGCTTGGTATGTGGCACCTGCGTTTTTTAAACCAAAAGGCATTTTGGTGTAACCGTAGAGACCTTGATTGGCGTAGAATGTTGTTTTGTCTTCGTCAGACTCCTTCATTAGGATTTGGTGATATCCTTTCATGCATCAAGGAAGCACTTGTATTTGAAATCAGCTAGAGACTTTACCTTCTAATCGATGAGAGGTAAAGGGTAATTATCTTTTGGATATGCCTTGTTTAAGCTTGTAAAGTCTACACACATGCGCCATGTGTCGTTGACTTTCTTGACCATGTCTGGGTTCGAGACCCAGGTTTGATATTTGACTAGTCGTAATATGCCTGCCTGGGTTAGGTTCGTGACCTGGGAATCCATAGCATGAGATGGCTCTAGAGAAAGATTGTGTCTCTTCTGTCTAATAGGTGGTGCTTATTGGTTTAAACCTTTCAGTTCCCTGGGAATACCTGTCATGTTTGAAGTTTGCCAGGAGAATACATCTAAGCTATTCGCTAGTAGTTGTACTAGTTGGTTATGAACCTGAGGTCAGAGGTCGACTCTGATTGTGATCGGTTGGTCTGGGTATTCGGGATGCATGACAACTTTTACATGCTTGGGTTTGTCTCTCGGAATGGGTGCCCATGTGATCTCTCCAATGTTGCTTTCTTCAACCGTGGCTGCCAGACTCGCATCTTTACCCGGTAGTCAATTTTTACCTTATCGATTCCTCCTTGTGTTCGGAATTCTACTAACGACCTAATGGTGGAAACTTTCATGCTGAGATTTTGCAGTGATGTCCTTCCGAGTATGACATTATATTTGCATGTGGATTTGACCACGTGAAATTGTAACAGGATTGTTCTCAACAGCGGTTATGTTCCCATTGTAAGCTCTAAAGTAACTACTCCTTTTGGGTAAGATCTTTCCCCTGAGAAACCGATTAGTGGTGTGGTTGGGTGTAGCAAATCATATTTTTTAGGTCAATACCTCCTTATAAAATCACAAATATTTATTTTGGAAGTTTACGTAATTGGGAAACGGCTTTTACTATAAACCGGCAATATACAACGTTAAGTTTACATAAAATATAGGTCATATGACTACTTCAATCACATTTTATAAGTTTACACTTTTTATTTTTTCAAGTTTCACGTAAAACACTCTTATTACGCGTTTTATACTTACATGCATGCAACACTTACCCATTACCTGCGCTACCTTTAAATTAACATCTTTTATACATTATATACATTCAAATTAACTCATTTCTCCCCATTATATCACCAAAAATCAGCCACAACTTTAATAATACACAAAATCTCAAAAAAAAAGTCTTACTATTTGATTCATTTACTAACTAAATCACCAAAAATCTAGAAAATCAACAAAAAATCTAGCACTTGGTCATTTTTTTCTCATCACCCATGACTTCCCCTATCCTCTCTTACACAAACCCACGCCTAACATACCCCTCCCCATACTCCTCACCTCACCATGTCATATCTTTGTCTCGTATATATATTAGAAACTAAGTAGTTAACTTGATTTTCAAAGTTCTTACAAGATCTCTTACACAAACCAACTCTCCCATCTTTTCCTTACACCTCCCCACACCACCACCTCACTTCTCATACTCATCACCTTAACTTGTCATTCCATGTCTCCATGGTTTTCCAAAACTAGCAAAACTAAACTAGTTTTTCTCCTACTTTTCCCTAAAAATATACATACTTTTCTACTCATTTCACCACAAATAAAAACTAAACACACTAACTCTTTTCTCTCCCTCACATAATCAGCAGAAAACACAGAAGAATAAGGGGCACAATTTTGGGCGTTAGCTTATTGGTTAGCTTATTTATTAGCTTATTTGGTAAAGGGTTCAAAGTTAATGTTTTTGGAAGCTTAGTTAGGTTATTATAGTTAGTTCTTGATTCTCTTTTCACAAACAATCCACTATCCTTTTGTTAGCTCTAAGAACTTCTTTTCATATATACAATTACTTATTTATTCATGCCATATTTAGTTTAGCACTTGAATATACTTGTAGTATTGCAAAACTTTAAGAATAAGTTGCTTATTTTACTCAACTTTCTGTCCATTTTGAACCAGTCCCTAAATTGTCCTAGGAATCATATCTAGACTCTTTTATATACCTTTCAAATTTTGTTAGACCTATACAAATGTCTGAGTCAATTTTGTGCCTGAGTCAATTTTGTTCCTGAGTCAATTTTGAGTCAATTTTGAGGTTGCTCGTCCTTTATGTGCGACACTGTTTGTCGCGGATGTTAGAGATATGCACGAGATGCGAACATGAAAAATGTAAATGACTTTTTGTTTTGGAAAATTTGTAGAGCGGGCCAGGCTTCTACGTTTCATTAATGATTAGAAAACGTTACAATAAAAATGAAAAACATGAAAATTAATGCGGTTTCCCCTGTCGTCCGGATCTGATCCGTGATCAACTTACAAGAGATGGGGAAAACCTTCCTATACTTACACATAACACTTCTTCAGGTTACGGATGTTCCATGTTCTTGGGAGCGTCGTCCCCTCCGTGTTTCGAAGCCTATACGTTTCGCTTCCTATTGCTTCCACCACTTCATACGGCCCTTCCCATTTTGGGCCGAGTTTTCCTGTATCCTCCGCTCGACTAGCATCGTTGCTGCGGTAGACGAATTCTCCAGGCCTGAATGCCGTACTACGTACCTTGGCATTGTATTATCTTTCCATCATCGCCTTGCTGCGCGCTTCCTCAATGGCCGCGACTTCCCTCCTTTCTTCCAGGACGTCTAAGTTTAGGCGGAGGTTCTGGTCGTTGGAGACTTGGTTTACGGCCGCATCGGATGCTTGGCATGCCTATCTCGACGGGATGACCGCCCCGATCCGTAAGTGAGGTAAAATGGGGTATCCCCGTTGCTTGTCTTGATCATAGTTCTATGAGCCCAAAGCACATGCGGCACCTCTTCTACCCAGTCCTTGCTTCCTTTCTCCAACCTTGCTTTAATCCCTTCTCCCAAACTTCTGTTCGCGCTTTCTACCAACCCATTTGCTTGCGGATGCTTGACTGAGGCAAATCATTGTTTGATGTTGAGCTTCTCGCACCAGTCTTTAAATGGGTTGTCGCGGAACTGTTTTCCATTATCTGACACTATCTCTCCTGGCAAACCGAATCGACAAACTATGTTGTCCTGCATTTAACTTTTTCACTTGTCTTCTGTGATGGAGGCTAGAGGTTTAGCTTCAATCCATTTGGTGAAGTAGTCTATCGCTACAATCATAAACTTCACCTTGCCGGGTCCTTCTGGGAATGGTCCGCAGACGTCTATACCCCACTTGTAGAAAGGCCAAGGAGAGAAGTGATTGGGGTCAGATTTTGCTGCGGATTCTTTGGTACCGGTCGGTGGACTTGGCAATCTTCGCACTTCTGTATTAGCTCACGAGCGTCCTTGTGCATCGTCGGCCAGTAATATCCGGACCGAATTGCTTTTTCTACTACCGCCTGGGCTCGAGTGCATGCTACACGACCTTCGTGGATCTCTCGTAGCGTAGTTGGCTTGGGTGGGGCCTACACATCGAGCCATGGTTCTAGGAAAGATTTCCGGAATAGGATTCCGTCTCTCAACGTGTACTGCCTTGCCTTGATCCGTAGTTTTCTAGCCTTGTTCTCATCCGCCGGTAGTATCTCATCTCTCAGGTATTCAATCAGGGGTGTCATCCACGTATCCCCGTCTTCCTCCACGATCGCCAGTACCTCCTTTTCTTCGATGGATTTCTATTTTAAGACTTCCACAAGGACCTGTTTTGTCAGGTGGGCGAAGCTGGTGGATGCAATCTTGCTTAGCGCGTCTGCTTGTTTGTTTTGGCTCCGGGGAATCTGCCTGATGGAGAACGTCCGGAACCCTTTAATCAACACTTTGGACTTTGCCAAGTAGCGCGCCATGCTCTCCTCCTTCGCCTCATATGCTCCGTTTATCTGATTCGCCACGAGGCGGGAATCAACATTCGCTGATAAATCTTTTACCTGCATTTGTTCGGCAATCCTCAGTCCTGCGATCAGTGCCTCGTACTCGGCTTCATTGTTGGATGCCTCAAATTCAAAACGTAGGGCGTATGTGAATTCCTGTCCCTCCGGGTTTGTTAGGATTAAACCTGCTCCGGACCCTTCCAGGCATGAAGATCCGTCCGTGAATAGTCTCCATGGCTCCGAGTATTGTTGCTGGTCTTCTTCCTTGTCAGGAGTTTTAGTTTCTGGAATTTCGGCAATGAAGTCCGCTAGCACTTGCCCTTTATGGTCATCACGGTCGAAGGTAATGTCATGTTCGCCGACTCTATTGCCCATCCGGCCATCCTTCCACTCTTCTCTGTTTTGGTCAAGACTTGCTTTAGTGGTTGGTCTGTGATGACCGCCACTGGGTGTGCTTGGAAGTATCGCCGTAATCTGCGGGATGCATATACCGCTGCAGACAAGCTTCTCAATCGGTGTAATTTATCTCCTGACCCTTTAGTATGCGGTGACGGCGTATATCTTGGTGTTGTCGCGACTCTCCTGCAATCAAGACTTACTTCTGACTTCTTCTGACGCCCAAGTACATGATTAACTCCTCCTTTGGTTGCAGAGCGATGACCATTGGCAAGTCGGCAATGTGCTGCTTCATTTCCTTGAATGCTTGCTCCGCCTCAGTTGTCCTGTAAAAGTCGCTCTTTTTAATGCATTTCTTTAGTGTCTTGAAGAATGGAAGGGACCTTTCCGCTGATTTGGAGATGAAGCGACTGAGACTGGCCAATTCCCATTCAAAGATTGCACTTCCTTTTTGGTTGTCGGGGATTTGAGGGTGACTACGGCCGCCGATTTGTCTAGGCAAGCTCTGATGCCCTCCTTGCTCACCACATAGCCCAGAAACATCCCCTGCTCTGCCCCAAATGTGCATTTTTTGGGGTTAACCTTTGATGATGTACCCTCCGAGTAGCTCAAGGACACCTCTCGAGACGTGTCGAAGCCCTTCCATACGAAGGCCCAAGTTAGGATTCGAAATATCCATAGGCGTCAAACCATTCGCTGGCATGAAGGTTACCTAAGGAATTAGCCACTCGAAGCCTTGAGCCCTTCGGGTATGGTATGGACTTTAAGGAACAATGGATAAGGAACCTCCGACTTAGTCAAACCCACGATCTCCTCTCTCTTTTGGCTTCCCGTCAAGTCTCGAGAACGGGTCACTAACCCCTAGCGGTTACCCACAATCATGGGGCGCCCCATGATCTCCGACAAAATGTACCTTGATAGATCTTGAGCTCGTGGATCGTTATATATGCCTATGTAATCACAAGCACAATAAAAGACAATCTCTACAACTTATATTTATCGTGAATATAAACACAAGTAATAACTAAGAACTTTTGATCCTCTATGGATCTTTATATTAACTAAACCGAAGTTTTCCAATCGGTACATAACTCATTCTAATGTGTTCCTTTTATAGACAAGGAACCCTAAACAATATCGCTAAACCGCTTCCCAAGAAACGATAATCATAAAACTAAATAAGATATACTCAATCACTTCCTAATAAAGCTCATGTATATCCACACTAAATAAACTAAACACGGAATAAACACTTCATGTAAATGACTATTAACTATTATACTTCAAGAGATTATGTCTTCAAGAGAATCCACTCTATCTTCAAGAGAAACACTTCGCATTAATTTCAAAGATAATCCGGACTTCACATAATTCCCAACAATCCTCCCTAAACCGAATTTGACTTGGTTAAGTTCCGGCTCGATAGATCTTTAGCAAAAATAGCTCCAGAGGATTGTATACGAACAACAACAAAGAAAGAATCCAAATAAGAACATCTCTATGATGTAGAAACTCAAACACCATATCTTTGCAAAGAATAAATGACAATAGATACATCAAAACAAATTAGTTTCATACTATTCTCATCACATCCGGTGTGTTAACTCCGTGAGAGGTGAATCATTGAAAATAATGGATTTGATGTCTCTTTACCAATAGCCATCACTACTTGGAGTAGCCATATGTTTAAGTTCGTAAACCATGGTACATCGATAACCATCCGATTTATTGGCAAACCAAAGAACCATATAAACGGATTTGAAATGTCTTTACCGTAGCCGCTTGCTCGGGACTAGTCAATTCTTAGAATTGGTGAATTGATAACCAAATATGGAATGCCACCGCCTTTACCACAAGCCATATACATGTGGCTAGCCAATTCTTGGATTCCAAAAGGAATAGACCATGGTGAATTGAAAACCATACAACACTCAAGAATGAAGCATAGGTGGTTGCATACCCTATGATTTTTAGCAAACCATTACGACTATCAATGATTTGATGTGTCTTTACCAAAGTCGCACTTTGGACTAGCTAACTCTTTGACATACACAAGGTATATCCGTGAGTCAATAACCAAGAAAAGTATACAACAAACAAACCTGCAAGAAAAGTGAGATAAAACCAAAAACATTTTTTTTTTTTAACTAAGAAATAAATAAAACAAATATTACAAAATAAACAAAAGATTACAAGCAAGATGAACCTTGATGTGACATAAGTTGATTTTGAATCAAACCAACACATTGAGAAGCATGAAGTTCATCATTGCCAATGTGATTAGGAGACACTTCCAACTTCGTCTCAAAGAACCTTTCCATAAAAGTAACGTATAAAGGATAAAGCTTATCGGATAGCATACACAAATCATCCCACATGTAGTTTGAACTACATGAACACAAGGCGAGGATAAAATCTCCAACTCTCAATCTCCCACTTATGAGAATTCTTCCAAATAGAATATCCTTTACCATTTGGAGAATGAGAATCAAACATAACCTCAAGATCACCCAACAAATATAAACCGTAACCTGTTTTTGAATGAAACTTATAATATCGAATGACATGTTCATACAAAGATTTTCAAATCATGTCTAGTCACCAAATGAAGAATGTCCTTCAAGAAGTTGAACTCAATAACAAGATTATCCAACCTATAAATGTTGTTAAGCTTTCCAGCTTTCCAATTAACCAATACCACATGAGTTCCTTCAGGAAAAACTTCAACAGGTCCAACTTCAAGAAAGGTAGATTCATCAGCCTTGAGATCTAAAGCAGTATTCCTTGAAGAATGTGTCTTAGCCAATCTGCCAGACCTCCTTTTAACCAAGCTCTTCTGCCTCTTACCAACACTATGATCTGTATCAATCTTAAGACCATCATCCTGACCCAATAAATTACTCAAATCCACACTTGGCAACGCTTCAGAAGAAACCAAAGAAGATTCAGCAGAAACAATCACATCAGAAGAAGGAATAGCATCAGAAGTTGTTTCAGAAGTAACCACGGAAGAGATCACCAGAGGCAAAACTTTATCAAAATTATCCACTATGTCAACTGTTTTCTGTCTCTTAGCTTTAGGAACATCAGACATTGAATCAATTCTTTCCAATTGAGAAGAAGAATTAGAACCAGAAGAAGAAAGCTTCATAACCATATTATACTTTCTGATCAAAGAATCATCAGACAACTCACTGATTTGCTTCATAGACATCCCAGAATTATAAATAGCAGAATTCTTCACAACTCTCCTCATATGATTCCTTTTCTGAACAACAGTCATAGGTTTGTCTCTTTTAGCTTGATATCTTTGAGCAATAAGAGCTTGCCTCTTTGCAGCCGCCTCTTGCTTTCGTAGATTACCAAGAGTCACCATTTGATCCATAAAATTCTCATCATAAAAAGATGCTCCTAAAATAAGTTTTGCAAGATTTGGATCAGATGCACCTTGAGTAGTATAAGCATCCCATTGATCATCAGTAATCTTAGGAAATAATACATCAAGCTCTAATTTCCTTTCAGGAGACAAATTAGAAGCATACTGATCTTGAAGAAATTTAGCAACAACACGACTCTTCCGTGATATTCTCATAATCAGCAAATATCCGAGCTCCGAGCTTGATTTTCTTCTTCATCACTATACCGAATTAAGCATATCATCTATCACAGATCCTGTCCTTCAAGAGATGGCTCAAGAACCAATTTCAGAACCAATGCGAGCTTCAAAACCAATGTGAGCTTCAAAACCAATGAGCTTCGAAGGAACAATCAATCCCACATCGTAGGAAACAGGTTGAGACAATTCCTCAACAGTGTAGAGAAAACTTCGAGGAAGAATTCAACTTATACATTCTCCCAAAGAATAAAACCTCTTCATCATCTCAATGAAGATAAAACATTTGATTGTTCTTGTATGATGAAGTTTGACCAAGATCGAAGCAACCTCTCAACTAGAACATCGCAGATGCATCAACCACATTAGGCTCCTTAGAAGTGTCACAGATACCTTATTCAAATATTGTCTTCTTCTTTGCTAGCATATATAATAGGCTCCTTGCTCTTGAAGATTTAGCAACAGGAGAAGAAACATCGATGTAAGTGCTACATCGCCCAATATTCCAAGAGATGCATGAAGATTCTCTTCGTCCTCCTCCTCGTAAGAAACCAAACTTCTTTTTTACCTTTCTCGACTTAGTAATTCCTCCAAGTGCTCAACTTTAGTCTCCAATTCCACAATCTTATTACCAAGAATAGACTTGGATTCGCAAGTTCTTTCTTAAGACCACCACCTCACCGTAAGTTTGTTCATCGAGCATATAATGAGGTAAGTGTAAGAGGATTATCATCAGATCACCGATTGCTCGATTGAATTGGAACTTCATTAGACTGCTCAGAGTAACATTAACTGATCAACATTAGAACAACCTTCACCAAATTGAATTCTAACAGACTAGGTGTAGGCAATCTATCAATATTAACTCGAACTTCATCAATATTAACTCGAACCTCATCAATATGAACTTGTACCTCATCTGTAGGAACATGTGTAGGTGATTGACTAGGACATGGTCTAGGTGAAGGTATAGATGCCTCAGCAACAACAGAAGGACACTCATCAACATCAACTAAATTATTACCATCAGTAATATCAGAAGAAGGTAAGACAACATTAACTTCATCAGCAGTCTCATTCTCCTGAGGCAACATGGCAGCTAACAAAGGAAAATGTGTCCCCGCAAATTTAGTACTCATCGTGGCAAACAACTTAGGAGTCAAAACACTTATGGGATAAAAAGCTTGGGTTTGTGTAGAAACATTCAATATCATCTGTAAGAACCTAGGGTACATCAAAAACTTATCCTTTTTCCTAGTTATATTTTCTACCATATTATCAAAGATAAACTTAGAAAATTATAAGTCAAACCCTTAGATAAACAAACAATACCACATCCCATTTGTGTTGAAAATCGATCCCATCCTCTAGACTTATTGCTCATACACCGAGCAACGTATGAACCAAAACCTCCACATAGGACAAAGCTTATTTTTAACCACATATCCGTCCTCGTACTTTGATATCCAATCGCCCTAAGCCCTTCAAGTACCATCGTAGAATCGAATGATAAACAACATTCTCATCATCCAAGCGGTTGTCTTCGATCGCCTCCGCCACCACATACTCTTTTCTATCAACACTTGCAACTATCTCAAGATTACTTCTTCTTCTCGCCGACGCCCAAAATTGAGTAATCAAAGATTCATATATAGCATTTGGAGAATGCGTCAATGCATACCGAATCTTTGATCTTTGTAAGAATGAAATCATCGCCTATACAACTCATCTCCCGAAAGCAGCCCAAGAAAAGCAACCTTATTATGATCATGTTTAAATTGAAGCGCCATGAGAGATTTTGAAGATTAGGGTTACGATTTTGCACAAAAGGAAGTGTTTTTAATGAGAGTAATAATCGAATCACTTAATGTGGAGCGAAAATATGCCAAGATAGAATAAATAGGAATTTCCCAATTTTGGTCAAAGTTGACCAAAGATGACGTGGATTTCTACCTTTACTCATATTCACTTTTAACTTCCGGTGAAACATAAACCATTCTCATCAAGTAGAACAATCAACAGAAATGAATACTTCTTCAAGAAGCTTCAAGAATATCTTTTACCGCTTCACCCACACACATTAATTCTTTTACCACTTGAACCCGCCTATAAAACAATCCCAATGCACATATTCTTCTTCATCAAAATCCCCAAATAATATTTCAAACCCTAATTCCACCAATACTCCAAAATTAACCATAATCAACATGAGTACCAAACCTGAGATCATAGATCTCACAACAACATCCTCATCATCATCATCCTCATCTAGTGAAGATACCAATCCATGGTTTCATTACTTTCCAAAACCATATCCACTACCAAAGAAATCACCCTTTCTCTCTTCATCAGAAGATGAAAGTGTGGTAAATCCAAGTGATTCTCACCGATGATTCTCGATGACTCCTATAAGGAGGGAACATCTTACTCTCAACCCCAAAGACCTCGGCCTCAACGAAGGCCACGAGCCAAAAATCCACCACTTCCAAAAGATAGAGAGTGGTTCTTGGTCTTTCTGCATCGTGTTTTGTGCATCATCACATATCGTATAAGGGAAGAACTTAAAGAGAGTAGATGGGTTGCATTTGGTTGAAATACATAGATGAAGCACAAAGGACACATTGTTTTCTCCATCATCAAATGTGGTCATTGTCATCATCAATCGCTTGCATCAATCCATCCTCTCCATTTTGATCCTTAGCATCTGTTAGGGTTGGTTATGCTCATCACAAAAGCATAGCCAACATTTAGTGTGAAAGATGTGAGCGATCATGCATATCCAACACCTGTTAGATGTTGGAACGGATGATATGTAATAGATTAGGATTATTAGATCATGTAGATGCATTTGATGTTGCTAATTCTCCGTAACTGTAAGTCAGAATTTGAATGAATGAATTATCAATTTGCTTCATATTTCTTTTGATTGAATCATCTAACTTCAAGACATTATCTTCGAAGAAACAATTGACAAACTTCAAGACTTTAACCTCAAGAGAAACAAGCTTTAGTACTCCAAACCAAATCTCAACCGAACAGAATAACCACTCGCAAGACAAACAAACACAGAGAAACACACAAACCAACAAAGAAACACTAATATTACATGAGCAAAGTTAAAGTTAGTTAAAATCAACCAAATATACAAAATTACATAGCAAAATGCAAAGTTATACACAAATCCTCCCGAGGCATATGCCTCCCCGAGGTTTATGCCTCCCTTAAACTTTGCGCTAAGGGTTACATGCCAATATGGACCACAAGGTGTTGAAACCTTGGTCCTTCAAAAGCCTTTGTTAACAAATCGCCACATTATCATCAAGATGAATTTTGACCACATTTATCAAATTTTATCATATGCATCTCTTATAAAGTGGTGCCTCGATTTCAATATGTTTTGTTCATCGTGAAAAACTGGATTTTTAACAATGCATATGGTACTTTGATTATCAATAAAAATTGTTGTGTTCATGAAATTGTACCCATAATCCAACAACCGATTTTGAATCCAAAGAACCCGTCCACAACAATTTGCAAAGAAGAACATACTGCTTCAAGAGATGAGGTAGCCACAATAGTTTGTTTCTTGCATTGCCAAGAAATCAATCTCTTTCCAAGGAATTGGCAACCTCCAAAGGTGGACCTCCTATCCGATTAGCACCAAAGATAGTCAATATCACTATAAGCTTCCAACTTAAAAGGAGACTCTTTGGGTACCAAAGACCTAGAAAAGGTTGGCCTTTGAGGTACTTAAAATCTTCTTAACAAGATTGAGATGGGAAGTCATGGAGTAACTTGATGTCGTGAACAAACACTCACAAAGAAATGTAATATCGGGCCCGAAGTCGTTAAATACATCAAAGACCCAATCATAGACCCGCATAAATGAACATTCACGTGGATCGCCTTCATTGTTGGTCTTTGTCTTTGAGCTTCATAAGGTGTAGTGGCGATCCTTACACCCTCCATACCAAACTTCTTCAAGATGTCCTCACATATTTGTCCCGACCGATAAAGATACCATCGTTTATGCCGAACTTGAAGACCCAAAAGAAAGTCATTCTCCCATTGCACTCATCTCGAAACTCTCCTTCATAAGCTCCTCAAACTCCCCGCACCAAGCTTCCTTTGGATCCAAAATAATGTCATCCACATACACTTGCACAAGAATTATGTCGGTGGAATTCTTCTTTAGAAAAGAGTCTTATCAATTGCACCTCTTCTCAGAACCATGCTTCAAAGAAATGTAGAGCCTAGCATACTGTGCCTGGGTGCCTCGATGTAGTCCATAGAGAGCTTTGACCACCTTATAAACATGATTAGGATGATCCGATCTTCAAACCTTTAGGTTGAGTGACATACACCTCCTCTTCAATTTCACCATACAAGAAGGCTCCTTTAACATCCATTTGATAGACCATAAAGCCCATATAGGATGCATAAGCTAAGAAAATCCAGATAGCCTCAACTCTTGCCACGGTGCAAATACTTCATCATAATCGATCCTCCTCTTGTCTATACCCCGCAACTAATCTAGCTTTGTTCTTAATGACAACACCCGAGCATCTCTCTTATTCTTCGTAATCCATTTAGTCCCAATAGCATACTTACCATCGTGTAGTGGTACCAATATCCAAACCTCACGATTTTGAAATTGTTGCATCTCATCCTGCATTGCTTCAAGCCAACTTGAGTCTTCAAGAGCCCGAGTAACACCGGGTTGGTTCCACTTGTGAGAGAAAACAAGCAAATGACAATGTTGATAGTCCGTGTGATTGTCTCTCACGATTGAGACATAAGAGATAAAAGCCACCGACCATATTTAGAACGCGCCACGGTACCTCTTGTTCTAACAGTGCATTAGGATCACCAATTATATTAGACTGTGGATGAACATTGTTGATCCTTGTAGTAGTGGTGGTGTTGACATCAATGGAGGAATCAAGATTAGTCATGAGGTTCAAAGTCGATATCATAGGAAGGTGTGTTGAAGATGCCCGCTTTAGGTTGATGATGACCAAGATCTCAAGGTTTTGGAAACCTTGTATAAGGTTCTCCAAGGTCCGTTGACACTCTAGTAGAAATAGGAGTAGAGGCAACATGTCTTTCAAATTTAATTGGAGAGGTGAGGAGAAATGTAACCACTTTCAGTGAATTGAATGTTCCACCGATTGCTTCACTTGTACTATTTTCAACATTCCTCTCAAAGATCTAAATTGGTCGCATACTCTTGTTTCTTCACCTAGCAAGGTCCTCAAAGATAATAGAATTCATCTTCACCCACATCAAGATAATCTTTAGAAGTGTCACCTACAAAATTGTTAGGAGAGAAGGAAGGTACTACAATGGGTTGTTCATTATCATCGCACCCACCGCCGAATGAGCTTCCAAAGTTTCGCACTAGTAGTTGGAGATGCTTCAGAATCGTGATTTTGGTTAGCCATATGTCTAGCATAACCTAAGTAATCATCAAGTAATCAAGATCAAATGACCAAACATGACCCCGCCCTTGAACATTAGGCTTGTCTTCAAGATACCTCGATTCAAGGTCTCCTCAATCTTCTTAGCGTATACATTGTAAACCATGTATGCCTTACTATGAGCGTAATACCCCACAATATAACCATCATCGCCTTTCTCATCAAATTTGCCCAAAGGATCACCGGTATTCAAAATTGTCACTGCGACCAAACGGTTTAAGGTAATGAATAACAGAATTTTCCCAAAAGAAGTTCATATGGTGTTTTAAGGTGTGGTCTAGTAATGGACACTCTATTTAGAACATAACAAGTCGTACTAACAAATTTCAAATCCAAAACATGGTAGGAAGTTTAGAGTCCGCTAGCATTGATATTGCACCTCTATTAAGGTTCTATTTTTCTTTTCGCCACCCCATTTTGTTGAGGGTTCTTGGAGTGCTATAGTCCCTTTTGATTCCTTTAACCCGCAGAGTTCTATTAGAATGGCATTTTTGAACTCGTACCATTATCACACCTAATTCCTTTCACCTTTTGTTCAACTGATTCTCAATAAGGGTAATGAAGTCTTTCAATATTTCGATGTTTCATCTTTGGTCCTTAGAAAGAATACCCAACAAAATTTGCTATAACCATCGCTGATCACCGACACAAAATATTTATGATCAATGCTTCTCACTTTAGTTGGACCAAACAGATCCATATGAAGCAACCAAGAGGTTCGTAAATAATGGTTATCACAGTAATAGAACACCTTTGTATGAGGCTCAGGTCGCTTTCCTTTGTTGCATGCAACACGCTTATGATCATTGGTGAATACTTTGGCGGAAGACCTTGAACAAGGCCCGCTTTTGAAAGTCGGTTAATGGTCTTAAAATTGACATGGGCCATCCTTCATGCCATTTGGTGGACTCATCCACGATGCTTTAGCCACCAAACATGTTAAGTCACCGGTTGGACATTAGTTAAGTTGAATGTATAAAGATTGTGATCATGAGGAACCTTCAAAGAATTGAAGTTTCTTCCGGGAGTTTGAAGTCTTTAGACAAAGACAAGACATTCATCCTCTGTGAAGAGTACTTTGTTCTTAGTGTCACATTTGTGAGACCGAAACAAATTAAAGTGTTGAAGTTCCTTTACATAATAAACATTCTCAAAGTCCAAATTGAGGTGTTTTGATGGTCCCTTTTCCAAGAATTGGTCCATCACTTCCTCCAAAGGTTACATTGCCTCCTCCTTCAATAGGTACAAAGTTATGCATCATGTCCCCTGCTTCCGACATACTTCTAGAACAACCATCACAACAATTCCAACATCTTTATGCTTAAGGGATGATCCTACAACAACAACAAAATATATGTAAAATTAGTACACTATGGAGGCTCAAGTCATTGCCGACTTGAACCCCTTGTGGATCATATGAGTTGTGCCATGTAGAAGTATAAGATCCACTATTGTTCTTGGGTTTCCAATGAAACTTAGGTCCCTGTTATTCCAAGAACAACTCACGAGGTCTTGACAAAGAGCCTCCCAATACCCTTTCCCATCACCATAGGGTTAACATATCTAGGCCAAAACCATGTTTAAAATATTCACTAGTTGGTTGAACATATGGTTTTACAATTGATTTCCAAGAAAAGGAGTATTATACTTTGTAGCTTGTGGAACATAAGGTGGTATGTCATTAACATTTGTCCACATTGGTCTAGATTTCCTAGAAGCACCACACCTACTCATCCTTTGCTCATGATAATCACAATCCTTAATTAAATGAGATTTACTTCCACACACAAAACATTTCTTCCGATTAGAAGATTTATTTAAACCAAAAGAAGTATTCTTACAAGCGTAAGTATTCAAACCAAAACCATGAAAAGAATTGTTTTTAACAAGATTATTATGCAAAGAATTAAAATGCAAGTCTTCGTGAGGCAACTGCCTTGGAAGTGGATTCTCGGCAAAGAACTCGACATGCTTATTGGTAGTCTTGGGTGCAGGTGGTGAAGACTGGGAAGGTCGACTTGGGAAGGTCAAACTTGTCATTTGAATCACACTCAGAGACCCTTGCTTGGAGGACTTGTCATCATAACACAAGAGACAAAGTCATTAGTAGAAGTATTAGGTCCGCATGTCTCTTGACTTATTGCCATACGATGGTGTGATCCATCAAAGTCTTTAAGAGTGGAAAGGTCAATGGGCATGTGCTCACCTCTAATTGGTCCACGACAAGATGTAGGTCACCTTCTTTCACAAAATTAGCTAGGCCTCAACGATGTAGATTTACGTGTGTCATCCCTAGCTTCTAAGCCTACATATTTCTTAAAGCCTAAAGCCATCAGAGAATTGGGAGCTTGACTACTATAAATGAGACCACCTAACTTATTACCATTCATCATCCATTCTTTATGCCTAGCAATTTCCTCCTTAAGTTTCTCCTTAAGCTCTAGATTTTCCGACTCTACATCCGCTTAACTTCTCGCACCATTTTAATTCATTTGTAGCACATTCGAGATCTCTTTCTAAAACACCTATTTTCTCATCATAAGCTATTTCATTCTTCCGAAACCAAACCTTTGTCTTTCTAGTGTTTTAAAGCCTGCTTATAAGCTTCTACTTCCACATAGCATTCATTATATTTGGTTCCATAATATCATAAGCTTGTTTGAGTTCATTATAACGCTCACTACAACCAAACACACGCTTTGTACCGAGAGATGCCCATCAAGGCAATCTGATCATGCCTATCCTCCTCAAGTACAAATTTGCAATCAACCCAACATTATCAAGACCATCATTATCATCCTCCTCATGTTGCTTCCAGTCCACATTGCTATCCAGAGTGACCAAAGCAATCGAACCCTTTGAAGTTCCTGCATCCTTCTCGACATCACGATAAGTAGAGTATCTTGTCTCATCACCGCCTTTCCTGCCTTTGCATTCTCTAGAAAAGTGACCCATCTGTTGACATGTGAAGCATTTAGCCTTCCTCTTGTCAAACCTTCTTGGATCGCGTCCTTTGAATCCAAACCTTCTTCCAGCTTTGCGCCAAAGTTCTTGATATCCATGGAAAGCATGGCCACTTGCCACCCCGCCTTCATCTCTTCCATCTCAATCGGGTCCACCGATCAAAATCCTCATAAGCCGCCTCGCCGAGGATCATAATCAAGAAAGAAGGATCCAAGTACATCTTCCATAATGTTGCTTGATTTAGAGTGAGAACTTGATGAAGGAGCAAGATTAGATGATGATGGATATGGGCTTGGACCATAGCTAGACTTTGGAGTGAGGCTCCAACAAATGCAGATGACTAGCGTAAGAAGATGATCGAAAAGGGCTTCTTACATCATGTTCAAGAGCTTTAAGTTTGTTATAGAGCTCATCAAAGGTCATCATGTCCAAACCACCTTTAGCTTTTAAAGCTATGCTTACATGTAGCCGTGATGGAGGTAATGACCTCGAAACTTAGAGTTACAATCATCATTATCCGGCTTTGCACAGAGTGATTCAACCGACTTAAGATCTTGTGAAACTTATCATAGCCCTTGTGAATTCCTTCCTCTTCGAGATTTGAAAGTCCCAAACTGTTGTCTTAGCATGGACTTCTTCGCCTCCTAGACTCCTCATTCCCACCGAACTTCGCCTTAATTGCTAACCATATATCCTTAGCATCTTGCATGAAGTGAAAATCACTCAAGTGATCCTCGTGAATAGCTTGCGTAAGAATAGTTCGACCTTGGTTTCTCTCTCGAATCGCCAAGAACTCTTCAAATAGCTTTGGGAGGAACATTCATCATATTACCAAAGAAGATCCGTGGTAGTTCTCTTCAAACTGCTCCCTTCATTATTATCGCCATAGATTCCAATCAATGTTGAGATCCAGCTCGCATCTTCATCGCCCAAAGATCATATTCCTCCCTTTAAGGTAAGGAAACTTAGCATTGCTATTAGAGAGACTTAGTTGTTGCAGATGGGTGGAGTTTTGGTTGTTGGTGAGTTCAAGATCAACATCCGAACCGTGCATGATGATTTTGTTATGGTTGTATGGGTGTTTAGAAAAACTTGTCCTTAGTATCGTAGAGACTCTCACGAGGCTCGATACCACTTGTTGAAACAAAGCATGCACCTTGATAGATCTTGAGCTCGTGGATCGTTATATATGCCTATGTAATCACAAGCACAATAAAAGACAATCTCTACAACTTATATTTATCAGTGAATATAAACACAAGTAATAACTAAGAACTTTTGATCCTCTATGGATCTTTATATTAACTAAAACCGAGTTTTCCAATCGGTACATAACTCATTCTAATATGTTCCTTTTATAGACAAGGAACCCTAAACAATATCGCTAAACCGCTTCCCAAGAAACGATAATCATAAAACTAAATAAGATATACACAATCACTTCCTAATAAAGCTCATGTATATCCACACTAAATAAACTAAATACGGAATAAACACTTCAGTAAAATGACTATTAACTATTATACTTGAAGAGATTATGTCTTCACAGAATCCACTCTATCTTCAAGAGAAACACTTCTGCATTAATTTCAAAGATAATCCGTACTTCACATAATTCCCAACACCGACATTCAAGCGTATGCTCTCAACCCTATTTCATTCACTATAAATAGGTTGGACGGGCAATGGATTATGGTATGCTCATTTCACACTCATCTCTTTACTTTCATACACTTATACAACCATAACTCATACTTACTCACGCGGTGGTTCGCAGGTCCCACCCTGCAAGATCACTTAACGTAGTGTCTTAGTATTTCTTATTCTCGTGTTACAAAGTAGTCTTGACTAGAACACACACCCCTAACTACTTTGATCCTCATCGAAGCCCCGGTAGTGCAATCTTTTGCACAATCAAGGCGCCATCCGTGGGACCACAACTATTAGTCCCAGAATCACCCAAATCCTAATACCTTAACCAACCACGCTACTTTTAGGCATGGAACCCGTGAAGAAGATTCACCTCCACCGTGTTTCTACTCTGTCCCACTCACCACAACTAACACCGATAACCTCGCCCCCATAACAACCTCAACCTTCACCACACGATCTCGCTTGGAAACTACTCCCATGCATCACGCCTCAACATCCGCTAACCCTATTCCGACATCGGTCCGCCCGTAGAGGCAAACTTTGAGGCCTTAGATTCTTTGCTAAGGGCTCACAAGAGACAAGTTCAGAATACGTAAATGCGGAGGGAGTTGGAATACTCCAACAGGAGTATGACGAGGAGATTGAAGTAGAGGACAGGCCTCAACCTATGGGCGGGGGCGCCGCCCTTCGAAATGGTTCCCTTCCGTCGAAGGTCAAATGGAAGGACGGTGGGTTTGAAGAAGGACTCGAGGAACCGGGTAGAAGGGACGAGAATGCATGGTGAAAGAAGGAGCGAGAACTCCAATGGAGGAAGCAACCCAAGAGGAAATGGAGGGTAAACTTGCCTCCTCTTTAGCAAAGACATTTGGGAAGAGAAGGCGGGAGCTCCAAGATCGCCCTCTTATGTTTCGAGTATCGAGATCCATCTCCTACTCCAACATGAACCAATTACTTCACGGAATGAATCCCTACTTACCTACTCAAACCCACAACACTTACCCTCCAAATGGTTCCATCCCAACCGAATTACAGCCAGATGCCCTACGGACAGATTCCTACACAATCGATGGGAATATACCTTCAGACCAAACTTCCACCGTGCATACCCTACCTATTCACAGCCATTTCCTAACCCGTATAACCCTACACCTGCTTATCCACCTCCATACAACCCTTACGGTGCGAAGCCTCTAGAGCTTGCACACCCTTCGTGAAATGGATCGAGGACTACCCTTTACTCGACGGCGTGAAGATGCTACTCATATAGGCACCTACGATGGAAAAGGTGATCCCGATAACTTTCTTCACTTATTTGAAGGCGCTATCAAAATGCAAAGTGGGTCATGCGGTAGCATGCCATATGTTCACTTACACGCCAGAGACTCGCAAGAATATGGTGGAACTGACGGTCGGGAAGCATTGTGAGTCTAGATGATCTTAAGGCTAAGTTCCGTTACACTTTAGCCGCCAGAAGAAGCACACTAAAACTCACTTAACCGCACACCATCAAACAAAGGACAACGAAGCACGAGGCCTTCGTTACGTGATACACCGATGAAACTTTGCAGATTATGGGTCTACACGAAGATCGAGGATCTCCTGTTTTGTACATGGCCTCCGAACTCGAAGCTTGGTGGAATTCACGCCCACCGACCTTCCCAACACCTACAAGGCCTTGATTAAGAAGGCTTACACCGGATTGAGTCTAAGGAGGTAGCGAAGAAACGGGTCTGATAGAGCCAAGGAAGCATCGACAAATTTCTGTAGGTCCTCCCGGAAGGATCCAAAACAAGAAGAAGAACAGATCGCTTCACCCCTACAACAAAGGCTCGAACCATGGATTGCAACTTGGTTAAATCTCCCAGAGAAATCTCGCAACAGAAGGCCGCAAAATCCTTCGATCCCCACCTCGGATGATAACACGAGGCAAGACCGTAGACATGTCAAGCATCGCCATTTCCATGAAGATCATGGACATGACACGAACAACCGCAGGAATTAAAGAAGGTGATCAAGAGGCGGTGCGGTCCTGACAGCTAGCACACCGTCAAAGGCATAAAGAAGGAAAGGACAAATTCTCGACACTCAACCGGGAGAATGGAAGGGTAACAAGAAGGAAACTACGCCCGCAGAAGTTCGATAATGATGGTACACAAACGCGATACCACTTTGAAAAGGAAGGAAGCGAAGAAGAGTTAGAAATGTGGGAAATAACCTTTCCCACATATTAGAAGCGTACACCTTCGATCGATCCGTGATCATCAAGGTACACATATCCAACAGGAAGTGAACCGAGCGATATGGATTGCGGAAGCTCTGCGAAATCATCTACGAGCATTGTTTCCTAAAGCTCAATTCATCTATACGCTCACGGAGGGTCGACTCAAAGCACCGCTAGTAGGGTTCTCTGGTGAACACTCATGGCCTCCGGGAGAAGTACCGTTGGAAGTCACCATAGGCGAAGGCCCCTTATCCCGCACGGAGACACTCATTTTGGTCATAGTAAGGTCGATTCTCCTTATAATTTATTAATAGGGAGAAACGACTATGCAAAAATGGAATTGTTGTTTCTACTATACATGCCGCTATTAGTTCCAAATCCTTCGGAGTAGGAACTGCTCATTCCAGCTATGGAGCGGATAAGGGTGTATATGGTGTCAAAAGATCGAGAGAGGAATCGGAGGAGCCCGATGGCAATTCTTAGTTGCATGATGTAGAGGAGCGAGTTGTCGTAAACCCTAGCTATCCCGAATGCAGGGCGGTGGTAGTAGGAAGCAACTCTGGCGAATTTCAAAGCGAAGCTCACAGAATCATACGTACTAACCTTGATGTCTTTGCTTGGAAATATTCTCGACATGACAGTGTTCCAAGAACATTGCCGATAGATGGACAGGTCCTTCGAACGGAGCATAAACTCAATGAGTACAAGCACATCGAGCCCATAAAGCGTAAAAAGAAGCCTTGCCCCGAGAGAAACGCCAGCCTTGCAAAGAAGTTGATGAACTTACACAAGGTGCATCCCGAGGGAGGTTAAATACCAAACTTGGGTGGCCAACCCGGTCTTTAAAAAAAGCGACGGAGGGTGGCGCGTGTGCGTGGATTTCACCGACATCAACAAAGCATGCCCTAAGGATTGTTACCCCACCCAAATCGACTGAAGGTAGAATCCTTGGCGTTTCCGGTTAAAATGCTTCTTAGATGCCTACAAAGGTACCATCGATCCAGATGGCCAAGGAGGACGAGGAAAAGACCTTCTACACAAGTAAAGGTGTTCATCGTTACGAAAGATGCCCTTCGGTTTGAAGAACTAGGGCTACTTACTAACGCCTCGTAGATAAAGCCTTCAACAAACAGATAGGCGAATCTGAAGCCTACATTGATGACATGGTTATCAAGAGCAAGGCGAGGAGGACCTACTCCTTGATGTACACGAAACATTCGATCGCCCGGGCAATCAACATGAAGTCAACCCTAAGAAATGCTCCTTCGGTGTCGAGGAAGGACAATTTTAGGACATTTGATCACTAAGCGGGAGATACGAGCTAATCCTCTAAGGTCAAAGCCATCTCCGATCTCCAAGCCCCTAAGTGTCTAAAAGAGGTGCAGAGCTCGAATGGGAAGTTGGCACTTTAAGTCGATTTTTGTCGAAAGGAGTCGATGTGTCCCTACCCTTCTTCAAGACACTCAAGGATGCGCGGACAAGAAAACTTTCCAATGGAGCCGGATCAAGTAGCCTTCGAGAAGATGAAGGAGTTCATTGAATACTTCCAACACTTACACCCCAATCAAAGGCGAAGTGTTGTTTATGTACTTGGCATCCTCAAAGAAAGTATTAGCGCAGCCTCATGGCAGAGAAAAGCGATGATCCCGATTTACTTTGTTAGTGGTGGTCCTACAAGGAGCGGAGGTCAACTACCCAACCTTGGAGAAGTTAGTGTCGCTTTAATTTACGCAGCAAGGAGGCTCGACGCTATTTCCGTGCCCACCCGCCATAGCCTTAACCGATAAGCCACCAAGCAGATCTTGTCTAAACACGAAAAGTCCGGGAGGGTGGCTAAATGGGCTATTGAACCTGAGAACATGAAATCGAGTTTAAAGGACGTGTTCTATCAAAGGGCAAATTCTTGCGCACTTCTTGGCGTAAACACCTCCGGACCCGATGAAGAAAAGCCCAAAGCTAATCTTTCTCAAGTGCGAGTTGAATGGAAGCTTTACAGATGGAGCATCCATCTCCGATGGCTCCGGCGGTGTCTAATGTTAGTCATCTGAAGGAAGGAGCATACATATGCTCTTCGGTTTGAGTTTGAAACCACAAACAACGAGCGGAATATAAAGCGCTACTAGCGGGACTCCAACTAGCCAAAGATATGGAGGTCAAAGCTCGCGGTCTTCGAGATTCCCAATTGGTGGTAAACCAAGTGACAGTTCCTACGGCAAGCAACCCGTCATCAAACAAGATTGGAAAAGACAAAAGAGATGCTCAAAACTTCAACTCTTACACCATCCAACATGTTCGTCGGAACCGTAACAAAAAGGCGATACATTAAGCAAGCTAGCTTCCATGGCTTTCGCCATCTCACTAAGGAGGTTCTCGTGGAAGTCCTTCCCAAAGATCCATCGCTCAAAGAGGTCGCGATGTGATTCACGAAGAAGGAGAGACATGGATGACTCCCATAAGGGAATATTTGATAAGTGGTCTTCCCCAAAGATCCCAAGCTTGCAAGAAAGATTCGGGTTAAGTCCCCGCGAGCATCGGCTAATAGGGGAAACCCTATATAGGAGGTCGCTTTTATCACCTTGGTTACGATGCGTAGGCCCCAAGCAAGCTTCGAGCATCATAGCCAAGTCCATGAAGGATCTTGCGGTCTCCATGCGTGACCTCGCCGCTTGTCTCAAGATAATGAAGTTGGGCTACTATTGGCCCTCGATGCATGTGGACGCAACCGAAATCATCCTCAAGTGTGAAGCTTGTCGATACACTCAAACGCTCCAAAATGCCAAGCAAGATATGACAAGTGTGACATCCGAGTGGCCCTTCTCCCAAGAGGCATCGATATTGTAGGCCTATGCCTATAGCTCCTGAGGAGTCAAGTTCTTGCTAGTAGCGATCGACTACTTCACCAAGTGGGTGGAAGCAAACCCCTAGCCTCATGATGGAAGACAGATCGAGAAGTTTGTATGGAACACATTGTGTGCGTATTCGAGTACCCCACATCATCATATCTCGACAACGGAAACAGTTTGTCGGCGAGTCTTCTATGACTTCGCAAGGGCTCAACATAAAGCAATCACGACATCCGTCTATCACCCACAAGGTAATGGACAAGTGGAGGTTACAAACAGAGAAATCATCAAAGGGATCGAGAAAAGGCTAGGTCGAACTCATCATGGATGGGCGGACGAGCTCCTCAAGTCGTATGGGCTCACCTGACACATCCTAAGTCAAGCAACGGAGAAACCCCTTTAGCCTAACATACGGAATGTATGGTCATCCCTTCGTAACTAATTGTACACACGAGCATGCGGCAACGATGATGCCTCCCAAAATGACGATAGGATCGTGGAAAACCTTGATCTCCTAGAAGAAATGAGAGAAATAGCCTCCATCCGAGAAGCAATACACAAACATAAGATCGAAGGCTACTATAACAAAAGGGTCGACCTTCCACTTTCAAGCCCGAGAATATGTACTGCTACCAACAAGGCAAGCAAAGCGTAGTATCGTGGAAAACGGGACCAACTTGGGAAGGACCCTACATGGTAGCCGAGGCCTCACGACAATGGAGCATACAAATTGGCCACTCTTCTCGTGAGAACCCATCGACAAGACATGGAATGGTACGAACCTTCGAAGTTCTATGTTTAAAAAGTACTTAACTTTTTTCTTGTAATCAAAAGCTTCTCAAGGAAAGCACATTATTGGTAGTTGTCTTAGTTTTCATTTCAAGAATGATGTAATCCTCCTACCAATTCAATGATAATAAGACATTTCCCACAAACCCTTGCTTCGCTTTCTTAAACACAAAGATTTGTTCAACCAAGTCGTTAATGAGTTTCAATGTCAAATGGCTTGAGGTATAACATATGCCTTATTATTCAAAGCCAACTTAAACATTCACATTAACTCTCCTAGTAGATTTTGGCGCTTGTAAAAATTTTTTTAACAAAGCCATGCTATGTAAAGGATCCGAGATAGAGTGGGTCGCGACTGCATCAATGGTCAAGTTGGCCATTATATTCTTGGTGTTGTAATTTACACACAATGAGGTTGTTGAACCTTAGGTTGTAAAATTTAAGCGTCGCAAAATGGCGTAAGAGAAGTTTACATAACAAAATTAAGCTAAGTATGTAGAGGTATGTCCTCACACTATTGCATTCAAAATACAGCTACACGCTCTTATACCGCATAAGGAGCCTAGACTCCCATCAATTGTTTTTGGCCCATGGCCATACATCACAAGCATTTAAATTGTTTGGGAAACAAGACACACATTGTCACATAAAATAAATTGTCTTATGGTACATGCCACCCTTTGAACCAAATTATCGCTAACAGAGCAGCCTTCATTCTTGTTTCTTCTGAGAGGAGTGGAGGAGGGTTGCACCGAGACCGGCTTAGTAGACATGGTCTTCTTGGTTGGAGTGGTAGGCTTCAGCCCGAGGTTTCTTAGACAGAGATCTTCGGGGGGTGCCATTGATCTTTGGTTGCCTCAAAGAAGGAAGGAGTACTGCAGCTTGCAATGCATTTCCGCCTCATCATATTCAAATTTGAAGCTGGACGGTAGCATTCAATCTTGGAGAGGTCCACAGCTTACCTGCTTTGGCGACCTCCTCCAGAGCCAAACACCGCCCATGAAATAGGGCGACTTGATGACCTTCCACATCCGAGCTCCCGGCTCGTCACTATGATAGAGTTTCATGGCTATGTAAGGCACCACTTTCAAACAACTTCGCGATCTTTCTCGGCATCTTATACCTCATTTGCGCCCATCGATCTCCTCCTCAACTTTACCTCTACCTCTCCAAGCCTAACCTTCTCACTTTCCAACCCAACGCAGCTTAGCCTCGAGAAAGATTCGACCAAATGAGAGTAATAACCTTGGCTTCTTCCGCTTGAGATTGCCACGCCCACGGTCAACCGAGCTATCTTTTTCTCAAGGTCTTGACAACGGGTTCTTCTCAACGCCCCTCAATCTCGCCACACTTTGCTTCCGGCCGCCACGGCTCGAGCAACCCCATGGTCCGGGCATTCAAGTGATTATCCATCACCGCTTGCCTCGCAACCCCATTATCATGCATGTCACGTAACTTCTCAATGGACATGTTCTCTAGCATACTCTTCCACCGTGGAGGGTCACATGGTCAACAACCGATGACAGTTAAGGCATTTGGAAGCTCCTTCGCTCGAAGACCTACGAGCAACAAAATATACATGTGTTAGCATAACGCTTATATTTTTACCTTCACAATGTCTCATAAGACAGAATACTTACCATGAACCTCAACGGATTCATCGAGCAATTCAAGGCGACTTGATAAGCTTTCGCCTCGGTACTTTTATGCTTCACAACTCTACTCCTGCAGGTAGGCGGAGATTCTTCCTTTGTTGGATTTCACAGCCTTGGCACCGTCCCTTTCCTACTCTTTAGCCTATCGCCTATTCCCGTCCGAGTCAAGAATGTTCTCCACCAGTTGGGACGTGACCACCAAACAGATTGTGGGGTGTCGATGAAATAGGCTCGCTTCTAATGCTTACCTCATTGTTATTCACAGATGTTGAAGGGAGCCAACGCCATAAGACTCCTCGACTTTCTCCAGCATGAAACTTAAATCTTCATCAAATTCTTGGAACATGAAGTTTCCGAATCCACATCTCTGCAAAATCAAGCAAAAGAAATAAATATCGCTACATTGGTCCTATTTAAATAAAAGTGGATAAACATACTTTGTCCTTGGTATATGATCATAGGCTTCTTGGGAGACCCCTCCCAACTCGAGCAATCCCACCATGTATAAGATGGCTTCAGGAATACTTGCACATCCACAGGATACTTTGCCAAACGCATGTAACAAGGATCACTCCGAACCTCGTAGGCGGGGTCATTATACCGCTTAGCATTATACCTATTCTCTTTGTTCAACATTTCACGATATGTAGGGAGAACAATAGTGTCTTGCACATAGAAAAGCTACCCTTCCAACTCGATATGTTTGTGTAAACTTTTTCAAATGATTGGGTACATCCGCTCGTGTCTTTTGCTAGTGTCAACCAATTGCCCCGTGTACAAGTTCAAGAATCCTCTTAAAAGCTGTCAAGGTTGGTTCATATCCGTAAGCTTTGCACATTACTATGAATGTAGTCAATTTGGCAAACCCAAAGGATTAAACCTAGAGATGTGAACTTTGTAGTATTGCATAAACTCTAAAATCGGTGGATGTAACGGAACCTAAGGTTTGAGTGACTAAATGCATGTGTATACAACCCTACGAAACCCGTAGGAGCATCAAAGATACCCCGAGAAGGTTTGGGTAGCATCACTTTGTGTTCTAGTGGATGGGATAATCGGCTAAATGATCATGTAAATCTTTAGCGCACAAAGTACACTTCGTTGTTTTATAATAAACTTGAATCCATGTTTTATCTTTCATAAAATGACAAGAAAAGAGAAGTACTTACTTTGTTTTCAAGATGGTGTCTTGAAAAGGTTATCACTGGTAAAATTAGACTAAGAGAGTAAAATGAGCTAGGGTTTTATCTACCTCTTTATACTCTCTTTACCTCTATTATCTACCGCACACGTGTCCTCACATTTACTCTTATCCGTGTAGATTTTAAATTTTAAAATAGATAAGACTTTTGGTCTCCGGTATTATGGGAAGTTGTGATTCCTATAGCGGCAAGGATAATGATTAATTAGCATTTATTGCGCTTAGTTAGTTGCAGCTTTCTTCCAATTAGTATGTTTAATAGCAGGATTGTGTTTTTCAAGCATATAGTCGAAAGCAATGCCTCCTCGCTCATATGCATCACTTTTGACCGGGGGCTTGATGATGTACCCTCCGAGTAGCTCAAGGACACCCTCCGAGACGTGTCGGAGCCCTTCCATCTGAAGGCCCAAGTTAGGATTCAAAATATCCATAGGCGTCCAAACCATTCGCTGGTGCAAGGTTACCTAAGGGAATTCGCCACTCGAGCCTTGAAGCCCTTCTGGTATGGTGACGAAGGAACAATGGATAAGGAACCTCCCGACTTAGTCAAACCCACGATCTCCCTCTCTCTTGGCTTCCCATCAAGTCCGAGAACGTGGGTCACTAACCCCTAGCGGTTACCCACAATCATGGGACGCCCCATGATCTCCGATATTCAAGCGTAAGCTCTCAACCCTATTTCATTCACTATAAATAGGTCGGACGGCAATGGATTATGGTATGCTCATTTCACACTCATCTCTTTACTTTCATACACTTATACAACCATAACTCATACTTACTCTCACGCTGAAGGTGGTTCGCGAGGTCCTACCCCGCAATCACTTAACGAGTGTCTTAGTATTTTTATTCTCGTGTTACAAAGTAGTCTTGACCGAACACATACCCCTAACTACTTTGATCCTCATCGAAGCCTGGTAGTGCAATCTTTTGCACAATCAACCTTCATGTTGATATTCCTTAGGGTCTTGAAGGTTTCCTTCACATCTCTGAGTACTTCTTCTTCTGAGTGGCTCTTGATGACTAGATCGTCCACATACACTTCCAAATTTCTTCCAATTTGTTTCTCAAATGCTCTGTCCACGAGCCTTTGGTATGTGGCGCTAGCATTCTTCAGGCCGAAGGGCATATTGGTGTAGCAGAAGATGCCTTGGTTTGTGTGGAATGCCGTTTTCTCTTCATCCCCGGCTGCCATCTGTATCTGGTGATACCCTTTATATGCGTCCAGGAAGCATTTAAACGGGTATCCGCAGAGGATTCGACTTTCCAATGATCTCCCAGAAGGGTAGCAATCTTTCGGATGTGCTTTGTTCGATCTTTGAAGTCCACACACATTCTCCAACTTCCATCGCTCTTTTGACGAGGATGTGGTTAAACGACCAATGTGATAGTGTACTTCTTTCATGATTCCTCCGCAACTAACTTGGTAATATCTTCATTGATGGCTTTGTTTCTTTACGGGGCCCGCCTCTTCTTCTTTGTCGTGACAGGTCATAACCATCCCCGACATTCAGCTTTGTGTTCGCGATTGTCCGCGAACTCCAAATATGCTCTGAGGCTCCCACGCAAAGATATCCAAGTTATTCTTGAGCGTGTCGCAGAGCTCTTTTTCCTTTCTCGCTAACCCTCCCCGATGGTGATCGCTTGGTCGGGAATTTGGGGTTGATCGCCACCGCGACTCCTTCCTTCACTTCGCCTCTATGGTCAGATGATAGGGTTCTCGGTTCCGCAACCATTCGCATTCAACCGGACCACCTTGTCACTGCTCAAAGTCACGACTCCGCCACGTGTAGGGAATTTCAAGATCCCATGCACCGGATGGCACTATTCTCAAAATTTCTAATCCCTGACGTCCGATTATCCCGCTATGGGAAGGAGATCGCACCACCATGAAGTTCATCCAAGCACCGGCCGACCTCTTCGCCTCCCAATGTCACTTCCAAGAGGACCGCCTAGCGGCCACGAGTTCTCCACGAAACCCAATAGCGGTGATGAAGCGGGTATTAGTCTTTGCGGATGTCCGGCTTAGCTTGTTGAAGCAATGTTCAGATAGACTTCTCGACGCCCTGCTATCCACGCACATCCCGTGAATTGTGCACCTTCTACATCCGCCTTGATCACCGCCGGTGGTCGTCCCACCATCTCCTGGACATAGGGGAAAGATATTTCCATGTTCAAGACCGCCGATCCAAATTGGTTTGACCGACTGCTGCTGCGTGGACCATGTATATGGTATGAGCTTTGTCCTGGTCATGTATCCTTCTTTTCCGCCTGGGACCACCATTCTTTTGTGCTCCATTCTTGATTTCTTGACAAGATGTGTGAGTCGTCTGCACTGATCGCCTCCTCTATCTGCTTTTTCAACCGATAGCATTCATCCGTGTTGTGCCTTTTTCTCTCGTGGAAGTCACAGATTGTCTTTATTCCTAGACTCGACCGGGCTGGACATTGGTGGGGGGCTCAGAATTTGACCGTATCCATGGCCGTGATTTATAAGGTTTTAAAAGGTACCTTTCTAAGGGGTCATTTAAGCCCTTATTCGATCACTCGTATCCGTTATTGCTTAATATCGCCCTTTTCACTTTTAGGTCTCTCAAGGCAAAATGTCGAATGATGCTTATTTGGACCTAAAAGGCGAATATACGAAGAAATGGCCAAAGTCGAATCGAGACACTCAAAGTCATTGAAACATAAGGCGACGGGCGCCATCAAGATATCCGCGACGCCCGCTGGGAAGGAATTTTATGACGGGTCGAGGCGAAATTGCATGTTTTAAGGGACGACGTCAGTTCTAAAGCGAGTAGGCCGTCGTTACTCGGGACGGCCTAGATGCGCCCAAGACGGCGCAGAGTCAAGGGACGGCACACAATATAGGTGACGCCGTCGTAAGGTTTACGCCAAGACGAAACCCTAATGATGGCGACACGACGGCGCCACGAAACATAAGGTGACGCCGTCAGCAGATGTAATCTTATATATAGAATCCAATTTTTCGCCAGGTGTAGTCTTTTGAGTAAAACCTAAAACCGAACCAAGGCTTTCTTGTGCGTATTTTAGGTTCTAAACCCTATTATACATCAAGATAAGTATTTACTTCATTAATTCAATTATGTCTTTGATTATTTGTGTGTATGCTTGCATGTTCTCCATGTCCGGCTAATTTATTTGTGTGTTTGCTTAGGGAATATGAAACTTAATTATTGAATATTGATTGGTTGATACTTATCTTAGTTGACTAATGATCTAGAGTGCGCTAGATTATTCGTTGTGTACTTAATGCTTGAAATTTCTTTGTGAACTTTAGAATATAATTATCTAGGTAATTGTAGGATAAAGTATTCAAGGACAACCGAGAGTAGGCGCCTATAAATCATTAGAGGATTTGTAAACAAGACCCTTTGGTAATTTCAAAGAGTTAGGAAATAAGCACGCCTATAGCCTTAGAATCACAACGCAACTAGGAATAAGGACGTGACAAATCAACCATCAATAGGAGATAATTAAGGAGTAGTAAAACCTAAGTAAACACATTTTTAAACTATCATACGAGTACACATCAATTAGACATAGACTATCACAACCTTAGTTTAGATAATTAGATAATAGTAGAGTAATCGGTAGCAATACCAACCCCAAATCCAATACCCGAGATTCAGACTTTTCCATTTCTACAAAATATAAAAATACAAAAAATAATCTTCCTCAACCTCAACCTTAGCGTAGTAACTCCTCACTAGCATTCCTATTCCCTAGAGAACGATATCAATACCCGTGGCTTACCCTAATTACTACACTACAACGATTAGGTTCACCGCCTAGGTGTTATAAAACTTGCTCAAGAAAAGGAAGTTTCTTGACCCCGAACGACGCTGTAGCGTTATCAAGTTTTGGCGCCACGCCGGAATAGAATAGCTAGTTAGTAGTCCACCTCGCTTAGGTTTCTTTGCTTGATTCCTATCAAGTAAATTTTTCTCGCTTTTTAGCTTTCTTAGTCTATCCCCTTCTTCGTGACCTTTGTTCGTAACACCCATCACTTTTCACCATGGAAGGTGACAACCAACCACCACTCATCAACCCACCACCAAACGACCGCCAAGAGCCCGTACTCAAGTAGTACTGAGACCAAACCACCTAGGTTATAGGAACACCATTGAGCTTCCCGACTAAGCCCAAACTACGGCCCTCATGATCCGACACCATCCGTTGGTGCAAAACGGATGTGATTCCATGGACTTCGCTCAAGATCCAAATCAAGATCCGAGGGATTTCTCAAAATTGTCGATTCCATCGACCTTGATGCTACTACTCGGGAGACCACGCCAAGGCCTCTTCCAATTCTCTACGGGACCAAGCTAGTAATTGGCTTGAGCGACTTCCCACCGGCCCATCTCAAGTCGATAATCTTACTTCGCCTCCTTGCTCAATTTTTCCCACCGGGAGAACCACTAAGCTTAGGAATGACATCTTGATGTTCCAACAACGCCAGGTGAATCTCTCTAAGCATGGACCCGATTCAAGGACTTACTTCATAAAGTCCTCATCACGCATTGATCTTTGCCCAAGTCCAAATCTTTTATGATCATGTCAACTTTCCCACTAAGCGATCCATTGACCAAGCGGCCGGTGGAAAACTTAGTGATCTCACCGCGGAAGAATCATGGGAAATAATAGAGGACCTTGCCTCTATGACAACGAAAGTTGGGATGACCCCGTGAACTTCCCAAAACCGTCAAGGCAATCTCCTTGCCTCCTCCCGATCAGGATGATTGAACTTGAAGATCAAGTTAAATTCCTCATGAGTTCCTACAAAATCCTAAGTCTTCACGACAAGTGAATCAAATCACTCTACCTTGTGAGTTATGCAAGGTCCCCATGACACTGTGATTGCTCAAGGCTCTCCAACAAGCTTTTATGACTACGCCCATACGCATCGACGGAGCGGAGATAAGTGGTACACTTTCAAACCCGAACAAAACAACTTAGGAAACTCATACAACCCCTCATGGAGAAATCACCCTAATCTTAAGTGGAACCAAAACTCAAGCACACCCCAAAGCTCATCTAGTTCGCCTAATGATTCAATTCTTCTAATACCGGAACCCCAATATTGAAGCAATTGCATCTAGATTTTGTCATCCCAAGAAACTCGATTGAATAAGCTTGAAGTCGAGTTTAAGCAAAACAGAGCGAGATGACAACCAAGCTTGATGCCCTCTAAAAGCCTTCAATGAGCGGAAATTGAGCACTCCAAGTGATACCATAAAGAACCCAAAAGTGAATTCGATTGCATCGACTTCATGTTCTAGTTCATCATGGAGAACACACATTCATGCCCCTCTCACCCAACGGTTCACTCGGTAAATGCTATCAAAAAGGGTTCCAAGTCATCCAAGAAATACCAAGGCCCTAAGACCTTTGGTAAAGCCTACTCCCGAGAAACCCGTTAGCCAAGAATCCAAACCTAGTTTAGAGGAGGAGTACAAGGAACTCTATCAAGAGAAACCAATTCTTGAAGTCTTAGCTCATGCACCTTATTATAATGCTTTAAAAGAAAAATATGAGTTAGAACTTAGGCTTGGGAAACATGGGTCCGCTTTGTGCGAAACAACTTACCTAAGAAGTTAGATGATCCCGGCTATTCACTCTTCCGTAGACTTGGAACTTCCAAGCCACTCGATGCTTTAGCCGATTTAGGATCATGCATCAATCTCGCTCCGTTGTCCCTTCATGTAAGCCTCAACTTAGGTAAAATTGAACCAACGGAAACTATCTTAGGATTAGCGGACGGTAGTATAGCACGTCCGTTGAATAATAAAGGACATGGTAGTACATGTAGGAGAGTTGACTCTTTTGGCCGACTTTCATGTGCTAGACATGAATAAGGACCCGACATGCCCATTACTAGTTGGAAGAGGATTTTAGCTACCGCTAGTGCCATCATCGATTGTAAGATGTCCAAAATAGTGGTAGAGAGGGAGTGCTAGATCGGTTTACGATGTCAAAAGGCATTCGTACTACAAGGACGAGGAAATCCCACAAGAGATTAGGTTGATAGAGAGCCTCTCGATATGGACCTTGGATCGAGAAGAACATCATAGGCCCCAAAGACCTTTTACCTAGATAAGGCCTTTGCTAGTGTAGCAACTTTCCAAGAACAAGAATTGGCTAGGGATATAGAAGTAAACCCGCTCGAGGACGCCTTAGTATTTAGGAAGATGACCGAGTTCCTAGGATGCTTGCCCGTTAATCTTGTCATGAATAAATGGATAGTTGAGAACCAACACATGTGGAATTGGAATAGAACGCCTAGCGATGGTAATGGAAGGTGGCACATTAGGATACAAATCTATGATCCCGATGGTGAGATGTTTGAAAAGGCATATTTAACCGAACGTATTACTAGGAACTTAAATGATAAGTTTGATCCCTACGACATTGTTGAGGATAGACTTACATATATCGGTACGTAGGAGTAGGACTACGAGTCTAGCTACAAGACTCTTAAATAAAGAAAAGCGCTCGTGGGAGGCAACCCATGCTTAATTGTTTGTTTGTTAGTGTCATATATCTTTTATTAATTGTTTGTCCTCATGTTTGAATTTGTAAAATGCTTTATTTTGTTTTTAACCTCGCCTTAATTACATATAAAGGTATTTTACATAAAGGATAAGTGTAGGAGGATTACACACGCTTTCATAAGAAACGTAAACATGAGAATAACAATTAACTAAAAGATATATATGTTTGTTTGTTCGAGTCAAATGCTTGTATCGAGTCATAATGGATGTTTTTGCGTAAGTTTTTCCAGATTCTAAAGATGTAAATTTTCCGTAATTTTTCCGTAAAATCGCACCGCTTTTTGTCAGATAACCGACGGGCGTCAGATTGCAACCGACGCGCCGTGAAGGAATAAAACTTCACCTTACTTTTTCTCGCTTTTCCGAGCTACTTGTAAAATTTTGGAATTTTCCGATCTTAACTTTCAAAACAAATTCAGAAACATCCATTCCACAAGCATTATATCCTAGTTTAAATCGAGTCTTATGTATATTATTACACGATTTTACGCCAAGGTTTCGCTTTGTTTTCTTCTAGTGTGCAGTTTAGTTTGTCAAGAAAAAGTTACACAAGTTTGAAGGAGTCTTCACGCAAAAACTCTTCTTGGAAAAGATTTAACCACCACTTTTACGGATCCTACCGAGCTAATCGTGGAGTATTAGTTTCTTTCATTTTAATTACCTTCTATTATCATAACTTTGATATTTCTGGGAACATTGGGGACAATGTTCAGCTTTAAGTGTAGGGAGGAAAATAAACGGAACTTTGAAACTATGCTTATCCTTGACTATTTGCTTTGTCCAAGTGTATTTGTGTAATAAACCATGAGAAAATGTAGGTTAGGTAATTTTAGCCAAATTTAAAATTTTTTCATGACGATAAGATGGGCCATTAGTCTTAACAAAAGCTGCCTCATGGATAGGAAGTTGCATGACTAGCACAAAACCCTTTACCACCTAAATTCCACCAAATGCGAGGATCGCCTTAGATTAGTAGGAATTAAAGCATTCATCTTTAATGCTTAGAGTGTGAACCGTAGTATATTAGATTCTAGAACTTGTTTTGTGATGCATTCCGAGATCGCTAGTGAGACTACACTTGTGTAGTTAGGATTAACTAAATGATAAGAGGCATTAGGATAAACCCTTGTTCGACACCGTAATATAATTACTTCTTCCACCTCGCCGAGTAATTCCCCACACCCTTTGCGATGTACTCATCTTTAGTACACGATACCCCTAGTTAACCCCTCGTGAGCCTATCCTTTTCGCGGTTCTCGTGATGTTTCGTTTATCCGGATATCAATGAAGAGCATTGTTTACACCCCACCCCAAATATACACCCAAATCGCTTTAGTTTACCTTTATTGCACTCACTTTAGTGCAATTTATGTTATCACCCAAAACCCTTAGTTCAATTATCCGTTGCTTGCATGAGTTGCTAAGTCGAGTCATATCCTTTGTATACGCTTTGGGATGATTGGGATTCATGGAAAAGTTAAAGTTTATGAAACATAGGAAAGAGAACGTTAAACTCAAATTCCTTTGTTTGCATAATAATGTACTCCAAGTGTTTTGATCTTTTCAATTCGGGTCAAATTAGTGTTAGAGTAATAAAACTCAAGTGTAGGGATGTGTCTATAAACCCTATCATTTTGATGTACCGTAGAGGATGGTAGAGTAAAAGTGTATGCAAAAAAAAAAAAAATAAATAAATAAAAAATAATAAAAAAAAATTCAAAAAATAAAAAAAAAAAAAAAAAAAAAAACATACTGCCACCATCCTACATCTATCTTTAAATTATGTTTGTTTATTTTCGTTGCCTAGAGTTTTAGAGTGTCGAGTCTTGGCTTAGCAACGCCATTCTTCAGATACTTGCAACATAGAGATTTTTGACTATCCACCACTAAATAGCCTATCCCACCAAACCCTTCATTTCCCTACCGTAGCCTAACATTACAACCCTTTAAAAGACCTCTTTGATAGTCTTTCCTAGGTGCTTACGCCAAAGCGACTGAGGTTTGATCTATTCTCAAGCCTATGGTAATCTATGTACTAGACCGTTAATGAGTGTTTATCTTCCATTTCGATTTGTTATATTTCATATATACACCGAGAGAGATGCGAGTATCCAAACACCCCATGTGAGGTGCTAGTATGTACTTTCCGTGCTTGTTATGACTTTTATGGGCTTATATGTGTTGTGGACTGCTTTGAATGAATGCTTCATGACCCCTAACTTATAAATTAATCAAGAAAGCACATTTGCTGAGGACAAGCAAATACCAAGTGTAGGGATATTTGATAAGGTTTTAAAAGGTACCTTTTAAGGGGTCATTTAAGCCCTTATTCGATCACTTCAGATCCGTTATTGCTTAATATCGCTCCTTTTCACTTTTAGGTCTCTTAAAGGCAAAATGTCGAATGATGCTTATTTGGACTAAAAGGCGAATATAATGAAGAAAATGGCCAAAGTCGAATCGAGACACTCAAAGTCATTGAAACATAAGGCGACGGCGCCATCAAGATATCCGCGACGCCGCCGGAAGGAATTTTGCGACGGGTCGAGGCTAAATTGCATGTTTTGCGGACGACGCCAGTTCTAAAGTAGAGCAGTCGTTACTCGGGACGGCCTAGATGCGCCAAGACGGCGCCGAGTCAAGGGACGCGCACACAAATATATATGACGCCGTAAGGTTTACGTACAAGACGAAACCCTAATGACGGCGACACGACGGCCATTTAAACATAAGTGACGCCGCCGCAGATGTAATCTTATATATAGAATCCGAATTTTCGCCAGTGTAGTCTTTGGAGTAAAACCTAAACCGAACCAAGGCTTTCTTGTGCAGATTTTAGGTTCTAAACCCTATTATACATCAAGATAAGTATTTACTTCATTAATTCAATTATGTCTTTGATTATTTGTGTGTATGCTTGCATGTTCTCCATGTCCCATTAATTTATTTGTGTGTTTGCTTAGTGAATATGAAACTTAATTATTGAATATTGATTGGTTGATACTTATCTTAGTTGACTAATGATCTAGAGTGCGCTAGATTATTCGCTGTGTACTTAATGCTTGAAATTTCTTTGTGAACTTTAGAATATAATTATCTAGGTAATTGTAGGATAAAGTATTCAAGGACAACCGTAGAGTAGCGCCTATAAATCATTAGAGGATTTGTAAACAAGACCCTTTGGTAATTTCAAAGAGTTAGGAAATAAGCACGCCTATAGCCTTAGAATCACAACGCAACTAGGAATAAGGACGTGACAAATCAACCATCAATAGGAGATAATTAAGAGTAGTAAAACCTAAGTAAACACATTTTTAAACTATCATACGAGTACACATCAATTAGACATAGACTATCACAACCTTAGTTTAGATAATTAGATAATAGTAGAGTAATCGGTAGCAATACCAACCCCCAAATCCAATACCCGAGATTCGCACTTTTCCATTTCTACAAAATATAAAAATACAAAAAATAATCTTCCTCAACCTCAACCTTAGCGTAGTAACTCCTCACTAGCATTCCTATTCCCCAGAGAACGATATCAATACCCGTGGCTTACCCTAATTACTACACTACAACGATTAGGTTCACCGCCTAGGTGTTATAAACTTGCTCAAGAAAAGGAAGTTTTCGACCCCGACGCGTAGCGTTATCAATTTCTTTTCGCTTCATGTGAGGGAGGAACATGTCCCCTCTTCCTCTCCGCCTTAAGCGGTCTTGAACTCCCCTTTCTTTCAAAGATCCGATGATTTTCCGTCCTCCGTCCCCGGTTCTTCCACCGGGAGTGCTTTTTTCGACCGGTCACGGCTACCTCACCTCCGAGGAATGCTTCACGACCTTCCACATTTCATCCCGCGACCGGGAATGTTGTCATTGAGCCTTCTAACCGCCGGGTTCATTATCCCGCATAAAGCCGAACACCCTCATGCACTCGGGGCCCTTCATATACATGCTCTCTGCCTTGAAGCGCCCACAAATGCTTCCGTGGACTCCCTTCCCGCGCTTTATGTGGTGTAATTCAACAGATCTTTCGATACTTCTTCTCAAGGAAGTATGAGAGAAAACTCGATCTCAACTCTTCAAAGTCACAATGCTCTCCTGACGCACCATCAAACCACCAGCCATGCGGTCCTATAAGGGTGGAGTTAAACATGTGTCACCATGCGGGCATGGCCCATCTTTCCACTTTGGCCACGTCCGAAAATTTTCAAATGATCCTCCTGATCTCCCGTCCCGTCAGACGCTCTAATGCGAAATGGCATTCTTGTTCTTTTCGAACTCAAAATTCGTGATACTGGCAGTAAAGGGTCTCGTGTCACCAAGTCATACGGGAGGAGAGGTCATCGATCCCCGCTTTTGCTTTTCTGGTGGACTTCCAATGTCCTCCAAAGGTTTCTTCGCTTCCGAGGGACACTTCCTCGGTTCTCACCGCGACACGAGTGATATGTTTCTCCTCCGCTGCACTTCGAAGGAAAGCGCCGCCGGGTAGCACCCGCCTGCTGGTGTCTATCGATCGAATCCTTTCCACCATGTCCCGCTTACTCGCTTCTCTGCTTTTTCGTTGTTCACGGAAGTAACCTTTGACCGATTCGGAGAACACGGTTGGTTTTTGGTCACCAAGTCTCGCGGACACGCGCGGACGCCTTTTCCGCCTCGAGAATACATCCGTCACGCCTTTGGTTTTCAACCGCTCTTTCTCTAGAACCCCATCGCCTCGATCGCCGAGTCTCGAGAAGACACTTCGCGACTTGGAATACTCCGACGGGTCTGACCTGGCACTAGGACTAGCTTCGCGCCTCCTTTTAGGTGCCTCTTTTCTTTCAGATGCTGGACGAGTATTCCGGGCGTGTTCTCTAGATCTCTCATTTCTAGCCTCATCGTCGAAATCTAGCCGGGTTGTGACCCGGTCCAGTTTTTCCTGATGGACCTTTTCTACCATGAAGGGCAAGATCTGATGGTAGCGCTTTCAGAGAACTCCTTTATCGACGCTGTCTGTCATGGTATTAGGGTGGTATTGTTATGTGTCTTGCAATTTTTCATTCCTCCGTGGTTCTCGACCGGACGGCTCAGAGAAGGGAGGGTTTTCCGCCAAATCGCTTAGAGTTTTTTTTTTTTTTTTTTTTTTTTTTTTTTTTTGGAAACGCAGCTATGACACTGTCCTACTGATGGCGCCAACTTGTTGATACAATTTTAGCGCCCCGATGAAGATTAGTGTAAGCTAACCCCTGTGAAATAGATCTTGTATTAAGCGAGATTCTTGATTGTAAGTCGCTAAGAAACCAACACAGAGTCTCACCGCGAACGGGTTCCGCGTCAACCTCCCATGAGAGTAAGTGGTAGTTTTAGAGATGAACTTGGTTCTAGAGAGTATGTAAGTGTTATCGTTTGAATAGTGGCGAGGCCTCTATTTATATGGTTGACCTTTCCGTCGTGTTCTCGCGTCACGAGCCACGAGAGCGACACTGGCTGGGGGGCGACGAGGTCAACCCGAGCTTGTCCCGTTGTTGCGACAAATGTTTTTGGCGGGAGTTGTCCCGCTTCCCTTTGGGACCGCAGTTGTATTACGCCTAGTCCGAGGCTCGAGCGAGATTCCCACCCTTAATGTCGGGCGGGCGTGTTCTTCCTGACGATCTACTATCCGCGGAATGGTTTAGTGACCATTGTCGGTGTGTGTATCTAGTCCGCGACCGACCCATGCGAGTGTCGGGGCTGCTACACAGTCGTGTTTGGTCCGCGCCCAACTTGTGTAGGTGTCGGGGGGTCATACGCGATCAATTATAATCACCAATCGGGGTCTGATCTGAAGCATTACAATGCACCACGTCACTTAAAGTGGGAATACAATTATCAAAGTCATCCATAAGAGGAGGTTGAACCCTTCCACGCCTTATAATCTCAGCGGGTTTGACCTTAGGTACTGACCCATCACCATTCTTGACTGGTGGCTGAACCCTTCCACGCCTTTGAAACCTGCCCAAAAATTCTCGAGTGTTGATTTCAAGATCCGGGATTTACGTCCAAAAAGATGGAAGTTTATGCTCACCATCATTCTATGTATCGTGTGCAGATCGCGACAAGGTTGGATTAGAACCAATGACCTGTCTTATAGATGACAAATTAGGCTCGCCCATGGATACTATAATTTGATTGAAATTGTATGTGGAAGGTAAAGTTATGTAAACACATTCATGGATACGGAAGAAGTCGCTTACCTTTACAACATAATATTATTAGCTTGATTAAAATCTAACTTGGACGTAAGTAAATAATGAATAACAACAAATACATTAAACAAACTAGTTGAAAACAAAAATATAATGCTCATGTATTATACGTAAAAAGAACAATGGTAATTATGTCACTTACTCTTGCTCTTACGTATAATACATGAACACTATATTTTTGTTTCCAATTACTTAACATATTTGTTATTATTCATTATTTACTTACGTCCAAGTTAGATTTTGTCAAACAATAATATAAATCGAACCCGCCCATCAAGCGGTTTATGAAGCTAGTAAGTTATAAGAGGACATACGAAACTTATATCGACAACATCCGTCATCGCTATAACCCCAAACTCTAGTAGTGACTGTATTAAAGTCTTTTACATTAACATCACTCTATTAAAGTTATCATAACATACTTAATCCTCGTGGAAGTACATTTATGTTTCATTCTGAAAATAATGTAACGACCACTATTTTTTAGTATTTCTGAATTGCACTATGATTCAAAAATCAATATCATATTAACTTCATCATTCATCGATGTTTACAAACTTATCATGATGAAGATACTTTGATTAGATACCTTGCTCAAAACTGGATGGGATCCGCTAGACCTTTGAGCGAGAGTGACTACCTAGTCTTTGAGGGCACATTTGTTGGTTTCTTTACTTGAACAATGTTCATTTAATAATACTAACTCTTACGGAGTATTACACATTACATTGTTTATGTTAATATCTCATAATTCTGTTAAAAAAGAAAATAAAAAAAAAGTCTCATAACCACGTAACAAAAATGTTAATTCTGAACACTTTATTAGTTATTGTACACACTCTCACAAGGAGTGTAAACAATTAGGAAAGCGCCTACTACACACTTAATTGTACACATTCATAAGTGACAAAATTTTAGTCAAAATCTACACATATTTTAAAATTGTGTAAAAAATGTAAGAGCAAATGACATAATTATTATACGGAGTAGTAATTAAACGCCAATGACATGAAACAAATAACTTACAAATCTAGTTCTTTTAAAAAAAATGACTTGAGATGTTTTGTAAACATACAATAATTTTCTTTTACAAAACATAAGTTTTTTTTTTTTTACAAAACATAAGCTTTTTTATTCACTAAAAGAAATGCTTGAGGAGGTTTTATAAGTAGTTAAAGAGTTGAAGGTCAACACGTGCACACGTGACTTGCACGGGATTTCTCTCAAAAGCTAAGAGATGATGTCATCGCGCGTGATTTTGGTATGTGACCAGAGCTTTGGCTCATATTCAGCCGACCAAACAAGGTTTGGTTCCAGCTAAAGGAATCTGGGACACGTGGACAAGTCCTTATATGACACATGGCATGTAGCCCTTTTTTGTTAAACACAGCTTAATTATGGAAATGATGAACTACTACGCATAACTGTGTGATTAATGCTTTGATAAAACTACACAATTATTTTTCTTCTATAGTTAAACAAGCTTTAAATAAACCAACATAAAAGCTTAAACACCTTAAACTCATAAAGTCAATATCATCAAGTTTAAAAGAAAAAATAATCTACACAAATATCCAAACATGACCTTTCTAGTTCCTTACATGTCCTTTGTAGTTTGTACCACTAAAAAGTTTAAAAGAAAAAATAAAACCAATTGTTAAGTTAAACAAATTTTTAGCATGAAGCACGTAACGTTAAGCTAAACTTAGCATTGAGAACTACATGATCAATCTCGTATGTAACCTATTGTATATGTTTTTAAAATATGTTAGAGCTTTGAATTGTAAATTGTAGAAATGATATGTATTTTCGCGTAGGATTTGGCTCTTTTAGTTGGCGACGCTCAATTCTCATTCAAAATTTTTGTGAAAGACACCTTTCCCTCCAAGAAAACATAAAAGATATGATTTTTTATATTTCTTTTTTGTCTTGTAGTGGTGTTGATAAAAATCATACAATATACTTATACTAGTAATATGAAAATGGTATATTAGGTGTAGAAGCTCAACTCGTATGAAGTGTTGCATAGTTGTTTCATTTTGCCATTTTATGATCCAAGCCACAAGTGTTTTATTTATTTGTTTGTAGCACAATTGTATGAAGAAAAAAATGGTGCATAAGTTAGTGTCGGGGTAAATGGCGATAAAACTACTAAAGAATCGCTTGTTCGATATTTAAAGCGCTCTCAATTTTATAGGACGTTGTTATGTATACCGTCACATATATTTTTTGGGCCTAAAGACTAGTATATGCTAAGTTCATCATTTTAGTTTATAAAAAGGACCAAAAACGTTATTTTTATGGTAAGAAACAATGGATTAAGCTCATTTTGGTACGGAGTACATGTTTTTTTAGGCCTAAGCTTATTTTAGTTTTTTTTAAGCCCTAAAGTCAGGATTCGATGCCACATATGTTTTTATCGTTATTTTTTAGGCTTACAGATTATCAAATATCAAATCCATCATTTTAGTTTTATAAAAAAGACCAAAATATAATGAAAAAAAAAAAAGAATTAAGCTCATTTTAGTAATCCTGCCTTAAAGACTAATAGATAGGATTGTTAACAAACTGAAAGTTCGATGATGTGTTTGTAAATTGTTCGAAGGATATACACTTTTATAAGTTTTATGCTTTTTTAATCAAGTTTTTTTTTTGTACAAAGTGTCAAGAATGAATACAATTCTTTTATCATATAATGAACACGAACATAATATTTCTTTCACTTAACTGTTTAAGTATTCATGTAGGGTTTGTTCGATAAAATGTTTTCGAACGAACACGTACAAGCACACTCGTGTTGGTTCAGTGTGTCGTCTTAGCTCTACTTCTAGATCATCGAAACAATGCTTGGTTTCGCTGTTTGTCATTTAGTTTTTCAATCATCAACGGGTTCTTAACTTTACTAAGCGTTCTTGGTTTTCTAGTTCGACGTTATATTAATCAAATGACTTTTATAAAAACATAGCAAATAATCGAAAAAGCCAGTTTTTAAACTTTTGCTTTAAGCCTCGATAAGGCTTGAGCCACCCTGGTTAGTGTGTAGCTCCTTTATGTATATACATATTTTTCCCAATCAGAAAAAATAACTACTTACTTTTGCAATTAATGCGTAAGTAGTCAGAATTTGAAAAGAAAATATGTTTTATTTCTTTTTCTGCTTTTTTTGCTATAGTAACCGGCGTTTTAAGTATTTTGAGAAATGACTCAGCTAATTGATTTAAAGATTACAAGCTAAAGAATGTTGAAAGTCAAAACACTAAAAGAATAAAGTGACCTTTCTAATCATCCATTCATTTGTGTATGGAAAATGGAAGCAACAAAAGACTTATTAGGATTAGCTAGACATGAATAAAATTTATCTTGGTTTTATAAGGGAAACTTTTCTCGATCTCTCCAACCCTTCAAGCTTGTGAGTGCTTCTACCGACTCGTAAGAGCTTGAAATGAGTTGAGTTTAAACGAGCACGAGCTTTTCTTGGGGCTTACTCAAGATATGAGCTCGAGCCCGAGCTTTACACTCAAGCTCAATAACACTCGACAGCCTAAGAAATATATTCGATATGAATAATCGCTATGTACTTAATATATAAACGGACTAAAATTAAATGAACAAGCTCCAACATAGTGTATTTAACTAGTTGAGCTTGAGCTAAACTTTACTTGGTTTAGTTTATGATAAAATGAGTCGGCCCAACCTAGTAAAATATTTGATGAATCTAGCTCGAGCTAAAAGTATATGGCTCGATAAAAGCTCAAGCTTTACCATGAAGATCATTGATGGTAACATAAAACTGCAGTTGCTATGTTTAAAAGTCAAGAAGTCAGTTCAAGTGATGAAAATTGCACAAAGATGGAATGTGTTGATGAATTTTGCAAAGAATAAGTTGCAATCCAATGGAACGGTACCCTAAAAGGGTGTTTTGGGTCAAGGAAATAAGAAAGTTATGCAAAAAATTATTTACTTGAATGGTGTGACTGATGGCCTTGTATCTTGTGGCTGATGAAAGGGTGGTTGGATATCCAAACTATTCTCATTAGGGGTGCTTGGGGTGGCAACTAATGGTGAGTTTTTTGCTCTGTTCAATTCAGCTTTGTAGTCGGTCACAGAAAGTAGGTTTCCAGAATCTTGGTGGAGTGCCAACCTGATGAGCCTAGTCTTTGTTCTTTTCATGGTGTTGGAGTTTGGAAAAGCGGGATTGGGAAATATAGTCAAGGTGGGATGTATCCTTGGGCAACTATATGTATGTTGAGTGATGTCTGAATAAGAAAATGTAGCGCTTTACATATGAGACCCAATGGAATAGGAGTTTTGATTCTTTTATTGATGATGTCCTGGATAAGAGCCTCTGGTTTCATTTGTATGAGCTATGAATGAGACTAGGTAGGGTGTTTGTTCAGTGGAAATGTAGTCTAGAGAAGAATATTTCTCCATGGTTTCTAGATTATAGCATATGGCTGCTATGTATAGAAGAATTTTGAGCTTTGAATCAGCTCTGTTTCCTGAATTGTAGAAAGACTGATAGTCTGTTTTAAAGTATCAGCTATGTGAGCATGTTCATATAGGCTATTTGAACTTCATGTAATTTACTGATCTTAATTAATAAAGTTCACCGTTTCAAGAAAAAAAAAGCTCAAGCTTTACAAAATTAAATGAGCCGAAAAGTAGGTGGTAGATGTGCTTGAAAAAGAAGGGTATGGATGACGTTATTTATTGCGCGAATCATTCTTTCCGCCTTGCCATTTTGTTGATAGGTTTTTGGGCAAGAAAATCTAAGTTGAATACCATTATTAGCAAAAATTGTATGGAGTCGGTTATTATCGAACTCACCACCATGATCACATTGGAAACTTTTTATTTCACATTTAAGTTGATTTTTAAGATAAGTGCGAAAATGCAAAAACTTATCAAACATGTCAGAATTGTTACAAAGAGGATAAATCTACAAGTAATAAGAGAAATGATCGAGAAAAAGAACATAATATTTAAAACCACTAGAGCTAACAATTGGATATGTAACACCCCAACCCAACAAGGGTCCGAATATCACATTACGGGGTCATATCAGAACATAATTAAATTGCAAGCGGAAGTCTTGAATAAAATAAAAGAAAATAAAGTCATATAAACAAAGGACTCTCAAAGGTCCAAAACATGCAATCCAACTAAAATAATAATTTCAAAGTCGAAATGAAAATAAAGACCGAGTAAAAGATAATCCAAAAGAAAGTGGTCATAAAGGGTATGTCTTCAACTCCTACTCTCTTCATCGTAATCCCATCTCACCGAAACCGCCAGTAGGAAAAGAAAATGCTACCGAGCTTAAAAAGCCCAGTGCACAGATATAAACAAATCCAATTAAACTGAGAAGCAAAAGTCATGGAGAAGGAATGAAATGAGTCAATGAGGAACCTGCAGAATGCAATATTAACAGAAATAGAGAAGGCATAGAAATCAAAGGAGACCAAAGCAAAGCAGCGCATCAGCGAACATATATAAGCACACATAAAATAACCAAACATACAGATACCGGACATAAACGAATAGAAGTTGATAAACAATATTATAAGCGAAACAAGTAACCAAACAGTGAACAAGCTTATCAGTCAACGGATCAACTAAACATAAATATGGCAAAACAAATAAATCAGATAATCATGATAGATATAAGCTAAGATGAATTCCATAAGCAGGCGGAAGCAACTAAATTGAATGTAAGCATGGAAATCACACAAATCGATAATCTACGCTTAATGAATGTAACAAGTATCATAACCAATGAAATACTAACAACAATATAAGCATGATAGTCACATGTATCATGTAGGAATACCAAACGAACATCATAATTGGATGAATTAACTAAACAAGAATATAGCATGGCAAACTAAACAAGTCAACTAGATGATAACATAAGTTGAAACATATTCTTCATCAACCAAGAGTACGAATGTATGTAAACATGGCGGATCAACAAGTCAGGTAAACATCAATTACTAAGCCGAACCAATATCGTAAGCAACGAAAAAATACCAACCAAAAGTACAAGAATGGTAATCACAAATTGCAGATAAGAATACTAAATGATAATCATAGCCCACAAAAATAACTGAATGAGGTATAACATGGTAAACGAATGAGTCATATAATTACATACTAGCATGGCAAACGGGTGAATCAATTAGTCACATAATAGTATGGTAAACAGATAGTCATATAATAGCATGGTAAATAGATAGTCACATATTAATCATATAATAGCAGGGTAAACGGATGAAGTGGTAATCTGAAGTATAAGCTTGGGAGTAAACCAAAATGGAATGAGAGTATGACAAATCAGATGAACTGGAGTATAGTATGGTAGTCGGATGAATCACATAAGGATACTGAATGAAAGATTAATCAATGGAAAACTAAAAATGAGAAATACAGAATATGGTGCATTGTGGAATAACATGAGGCATAAGAAAGATAAATTCTCATGAAAGGAAAATATCAGCAATCTACCACGAGCCTGAAATGAAACATATCATAACATAAGTAACCAATGGAGTATCAAACTCCCGAAATGTGAAGGACGTGTATTGCACACAACATCAATCATTGAAATAAATCAATCATGTCATATCATAGACGGAACAAATCTAGGATGCATCCATACGCCCCTGCAAAGATATTAGTGGCCAAACATATATAATAATTTTGAGCTCATAGTATACATAACGAAAAAGGGACGGGATGGTTCATCACTCGACCACCCTGGAGTCATGTCGTTGGTGCATCAATGACATGGCCATGTTACCTTCATGGCTAGGAAAATGGCTCAGGTATTAAACTGAAGGGTAAAAAGGCAAAGTCAATAGTTTGGCAAATGTCTAAGTCATCAGAATAGCATAATCAAAGGTTCATAATCAAGGGTTCATAGCAAAGGTTCATAGTAAAGGCTCAATTCAAAGGTTCACATAAAATAGTTCAAGGTTCATAATCAAAATAGTTAAAGATCAAAAGATGTGTAAGAGATCATGAGAAACCTTAAGAGAAAGGTCAGAATATATGTACCTTATTCAAAGCAAGTAAACAGGAAAAGAAAGGTCACAAGATGATCACTCCCACTTCACAGAACTTATATGAATTGAATAAAGTTTATTATAATCAGATTACCCATTTTAGACAGCTTTCCATTTTTAGTAAGTTTCCACTTTTAGCAGGTTTTCCGTTTTATTAACTTTTCGAATTGAATAAGTTAAGGTATAATTCATAATTCTTCAAATTAGGATCAGATATGACAACTTATCATATTTTAGGGTTTTAAGTGTCATTTAAGAAAGTTTAGGGTTTATTGTGTAATTAAATGATTAATTGAAAAAGTACATAAGTTTTGCTCACGTTCGTAGTTAATTAGGGTTTCATATGACATTAATCGTACTTATGCTCAAATGTTTATTAGTTTACTTAAAAATCAATTTCGGGCTCACATGTTATGAAATTAGGGTTTTAGTGATCATTTAAAGGGTTATACAAAATTAAACAAGTCTCGAAACAATTTATAAACAATTAAGTATAAACAATATCATAACAAGTATTCAATTCATATTCATAATAATTACCCCCAACTCAGACCTAGTTTCCATGATTTAAATAAAATGGTTAGGGTTCAATTCAGGTTTCCCAATTCGACACAATACTACATATAGGTCTCTAATATTTATGTGAATTTTCTCAGAATTTATAGACATGTCTAAATATTTTATAAAAATTCATTTTCCCAAACTGTTCCAGATTTCTCAGCTTTAGACACCTTGTAAGTTTACATTTTTAAACCTTATTTAAACTATTCCAAAAATTTCTCAAAAATTCTAGAAATTAGTTAAGACATTAATTAACATCATAAATAAATTAGGCCTTCCCAAACCTCACCATTAAGTTATGAAAAATCCCACAAGTTGGCTGAATTCCCAGACCAGTATATTAGTTTTGACATGTTAACTTTCAAAAATCTAACTGGTGTCTTCCCGACCACCAATGAGCCCGAAACTCGACACAAAAGTAGTACAGAGGTTAAACTAATTCCTAGAATCAAAAACCATCCAAATATGTGTCGTTAACAATTTATTATATAGTTTACAAATTGGACTAAAACTGAAACTGCACTGCACATAAAATAACAACCACACAACACCACGTTTATAATTTTAACGCAACCAAAACAATACCTAGGGTTTAACCAATCATCATGCACATATATTAGGGTCTCCTAAACACTCTAAAATTGGTCTCACACATTTTTACCCACTAAGTACAAAATTAAAAATATTTTCATTCAAGAAACCCTAATCGACCCCTATAATGTACCATCTGACTTCAATAATTTTTATAAATCGAACCGGGCACCATATAATCATTACAAATTTGTTTTTAGGAGCCTCACAAGTTATGGTTTACAGAAAAGTTAACCACAAAAGTTTCTTCAAGCTGAAATAATTTAAATAAATATGAAAACAAATACCTAGTTTGGGGTTTCACGGAAAATCCAATTTCAATGAATAGAACCTAATTGTTCCCGACCTTGGCAACCCTCTCCTGGATTCCACAGGCTTAAAATTGTGTGTGTGTGTGTAGGTCGAATGGGAGAGGAGGGGAAAAGATAACCGGTTATAGGAAATCCGTGTTTTTATTTTGGGGAATTACTAAATACCGAATTATATTAATTTGATAGGGGATTTGTATTATTAAATAGGTCGGTCATGGGGGGGGGGCAAATTTATGGGTAGGTAATCTAGGGTTTATATAATTTTTGTAATTTAAATTAGTTATAGAATTAGTTTAGGTAATTATTTAATTAGATTTAATCTTATCACTAATTTATCAAATGTCACCAAATTAAAAGTATTATTTCAAATGTTTATTAAATATTTTAGATCAATTTCATAATTAGTACCTCGGGTTAATAATTTTTAAATTAGACGCAAATATAATTACGCGATTTTTCTGGGTTTTACAGGAGAAGACCATAAATCAGAATGGATAGTATCAAATGGATGTTCAATAATAGAATCCGAACTATAGAAAGGAAGTTTCACATGTTTGCCAAGTTGACAAGCATGACAAATATGTGGAGTCTTTTCTTTATTACAGGAAATAAACTGAAGTGAAACAAGAGATTGTAGCACTTCGTCACCGGGATGACCAAGACCTTGATGCCATGTAGAGAGGCTTGTGGAGACAAAAGCAGAAGGGATAATTGACGGCTTGGTAAATGGATAGAGATCACCCGAGATATCACATCGAAGGAGGATGTGGCGAGTCAGGAAATCCTTTACAGAAAAATAAAACACGTCAAATTTAATAGTATAATTATTATCCCTAGTAAACTGACGAACATAAATGAGACTTTTAATGATGTTAGGGGTGACAAGTACATTATGAAGGTGAAGAGGGCGATGAAGAGTAGGAATAATGTTATGGCCAGTGTTGGTGACGGGAATAGAATTACCGTCATCAACGTGTACATATGCGAATGAACGTTCAGTAAAAATACTCCTTAAATTAATTGCGTTTGAATTTAAATGAGAAGAGGCACCTGTATCCATGTTCCAAGTTGGGTCCTGCAAAGTAATAGTGTTAAAACACTAGGAAGTGGATTACCTTGAGACGGGTACATGTCGGGTGTGGGACCGAGTATACTAGTAGAGGGGCGGGCAGGGCTATGTTTAATGTCTGATGTGGAGGCTAGCTACATTAGGTGGCTGTTGAGCCTGTTGAGCTTGTTGGGCCTGGTGTTTATTTTGGGCCAATGGTGCATATGTATGTTGGTGATATAAGGGAGTCAAATAGGCTTGTGGAGTAGACTGGTAACCCATACAAGAGTTGAGGCTTGGCTGTGTTGTTTGTTGGGCCACACGACTGTGGTAAAATCCAAGAGGAGCCCACGTGGTAGGGTTGTGACCAGGGTGTAAAATACCGGACATGCAATTAGTTGGTGTTCTTGTGCTCTTTTTGTTTTGCATATTACTTGTTCCCATGTTGTTTTTAAATGATACACCCGACCGGTTACATGTATAAACTTACATGATCACCAAACTTGCACAATCTGTTGTTGAAATAATTATGCAATGGAGGTAGACTTTGATATTTAGTAGTTTGATTACGCAATGGAGGTAGACTCTGATATTTAGTAGTTTGATAATTGGTGTTACCTTTGGTTTTAGACGAGTGAGATGCAGGAAGGTTGTCATGGACGACCATTGTTGTCGATATGGTGTGATAGGGTTGAAGAAGATCAGCAGAACTAGGAGAAGAGGGAGGGAGAGATCCGGTTATTTTAGGGTTTAGGGTAGGAAAAAAAATTGATCGGCTGTTTTGTGGAGAAGAGAGAGGGAGGGAGATGACTTTAGGGAGAGATTTTATTAGGCTGATACCATTTAAAAGACAAGATATTGTTTATTTCATTGATCTATCATAACACCAATACAGGAGATATATATCCGAGTATACAAGAGTATTTTGGGTAACCTACTAATCATCCTAGCTAATGATATAAGATATGACCATATCAATTACACCAAATATTCAACTAATCGTACTATAAAAGTACAACTAACAATTTTGATAAACCTTTTTTTTTTTTTTTTTTTTTTTAATAATGTCATCAAGTGAAATTGGATTGATTATGATGGAATAATTATGTCTAGCATTTGAAATAAAATATTTTGGAGATGATGGAAAGGAAGTGTAAAGTAGATCGATTATTATAATGAAAAAGTAATTGGCCAACTTATTTCTCCTTCCTTTTTCTAAAGTACAGGAGTGGATAATTCTAAAGCAGGCAGTATCCTGATGCTATACAATTGTTGTCATGGGTTGTCATTCTTTTGAAGAAAAAAAAATGTGGATCTTTATGTTTTATTAGGGAAAACACGTCCCGTTTTTTTGGAAGGTTCTTTGGGAGTTGAATTTTTAGAACCGACTTTCGTTTTCTCATCTTTTCTTTTAATGTTAGTGCATGAGTTTTAGGTGTAATTTCATTTATTTTAGTTGTAGGGATACTTTGGGTTGTCCCGTTTGTTTTAGTTGTAGTGGATACTTTGGGTTATCTCGTTTGGTTAGTATACTTTGGTTTATCCTATTTGGTCAGGATACTTTGGTTTATCCTGTTTGGTACGGATACTTTGGTTTATCCGGTTTGTTGCGTGTTTATGTCTGCTGCTTGAAGATGTGCTTCCATTGGGTCGAACGCCTTCTTCAACAATTATTTATTACTTTTACTTTATTGTTTATTAGCTTTAATCTACAATCGAAACTTTCATGATTTCATTTCGAATCATGGTAGAATCTTGCTCCGTGATGTATTATTGTAACGGGCTCAAACCCGAGTTTAAAATCTTCTTTATATTACTATATATATGTACAATGTAACTTAAAATCGATCAAAGAAATCAATCATTATCATTACCATTCTACAGTTTTACTAGTGAGTTATAATGTTTTTGGAGAGTCGAGTGATTCGTTCGCATGAGTTAATAATACTTTTCTTAATTGGCCCACTTTCATGGCTCTATTACTAGAAACATTCCGTAGATTTTATTTCGTTGTTCATTTACTATGCTCCTATTTATTGCTTAGTTCACTCATGTTTTACTGTATAACAAAATAATAATTTAGAGTGATGATTGCAATCATTTGACAAGTCACAAACACGTGTTTTGTGTAGAATAAAATTGAGAAGATCCATTAATGCTCGTATTTATTGAGCTGCTCTCCCATCTTACGAGCTTCATGAAGCTCAAGTCAATAAGCTCAAAATTTTGTGCTTGTTAGGATTTTAAAGGTCCAATAAGGTTACAAGCATAGCAATTATTCTATATACTAAAACACGTACATCGTGTTCACACTAGAATCGCTACAAGAATACGCGTTAATTGCCATCTTTTCCAAATTGGCAAAACAAATTTCGGCGCCCAAGTGTCATTGAAGTAAGTCTTTTAGCATTTGGCAAAATAACCCCCGGCGTTTAAGTGTATTATCAGCAGCAGTCCTTTAGATTAATTCGCTATCTATAGATTTTAAAGAAAAATAGTCCCTTGGTTTAAGTTGTCATTAGAATCCCGCAGAATGCTGCGGCTCCTACACTCGTATATACTAAAAGGTAGGAGAGTGAGTTTTGCACAAAGTGTTTGAGACATGTGTCATTACATAACTGGCCAACCATTAAATTAACCTGCGACAATTAAATGTTCAATATCTGCTATTGCTACACGTTTGTTACTTCATTAAATGTAGCTAGGATACTTTGACTATAAAAAATCTGGAAGCAAAGGCATTTTTATACACTGAAATTTGACCCAGAAGCTTCTACTTCACTACTGCTCATCATCTCTTTCTTAAGCTTAATCAAGAATCCTCCGCTGTATCTACAATCGCGGATTCCACACATATTTAGATGATACAAAGACATTATTCCAGCTTTCAAAACATTAAAAAAAAAAAAAAAAAAAAAAAACTATACAAACCATTGCCACCAATATCCCAAATCCTCAACACCATTACAGAAAACAAGAAAATACACAACAGCATATTCCAAAACAAAAAATACACACACTTTAGTCTCAATCCATTTAAAATAACAGCTTCAAACAATTTTTACATAAGAAAACACAAAACAAATAAATTGTTGAACACAAACAAGTGTAAATTAGCAATTAACAAACAAGGACGACGTGTAGCTTTGGTGGATCATAAGACAACATATACAAATAATCAATTACCTTTAACAACAACAGCAACACTTGACACACTTTATTTTTATCCAAACGAAATAACGAAGCACCTCTAAGAGAAACACCCAAATTTCTTCAACCAATGGTGAAAACCCTAAAACTACGAAACTCTAAAGCAAACAGGATATACAATTGGGCTGTTGGTAAACCATCTTTTTTTTATAAAAAAAACAAGGCCCACATCTTTTAGGCAAGCCCAAAAACTTTACATATAACAAAGTTAGTATATAAAAAATTATGTTTTTTCATAAAAGTATCACGTTTTCTTACAAATAACTATAAACGAAATGGTAGCGGTACCAAACCAAGATACGTTATACAAATCGCTTAATAAAAGACCTAAATAAATATATTATATATAAAAATGAAATTAAATAATAAAATCTTTAAAAATGTCAAATTTAAATTTTTTTTTTCCTTCTAAGCACATTTTCACACCTCTAATCTTGAACAACACATTTATAAAAAAATCAAGATCGCTGGTTACTCGTTAAGTTTAAAGAACACACTCTAAAAATATTTTCATACCTTTAATCCCCTTATAATATGTTAAAAACAACACAATCTTTTCTTGCAGAGATATGCAAACATGAAGGGGGTACGTGTTGGATTTTGATTGGTGACAGGGTGTGAGAGGTGAGACAAAAGTACTATAGCTGTAGGCTTGCAGCTTGCCCTCGCCTGTAACTCTAGTGATCATGGTATTCTATCGTGACTATGTTTCAGTGGAATATCACACAAGAACTATATTCCAATTTTACCCTTTTATTTAATTTGTAGATAGGGTCATACTATAGTACTATATTTTCACTAAGATAATGTCTTTGTTCACAGCTTCTTAAGTAATGATTGGTTTGATAAAAATCATACCATTTAGACAACAACAAATACTAATGATTGCAAAATACCGTAACTAATGACACGTGTTACTTTAAATTAAGAACTATTTATTTATTCACTATAATAACCCAATTTGATCATACACTTAAAAAAAAATTAGAGCATTAAGAATGACTTAAAGATACATTGAAATTTTTGTAATGAACATAATCAGTGTTTCAAAGCATTGACGATAACTATCTCAAGATTGATATATTTACTTAGGGGGGATATGGAGGATGAAGGGAACCCACTTTCCCTCCCCCAACCCCATTTCCATTCGGGTGAGAAGATAAGAGAATATCTGCCGATATATCCGATTTAGTTAAACTGCGTTGGGATCAAGCCCTCTGTAAAAAATTGATTGGTCACCCAGAAAAAAAGTATTCAGAGATAGTGGAATTGAGGGATCTCTACTTTACGTATCTCTGTAATCAGAAATTCATGAACTCTCTTATACATTGCATATAACTTTGAATGTTATTAAAGTCAGGTTTCTTTGAAAATTCAGGCATGTACAAATTAATAACGCACATAGTAAAAAAAATTTAGACAATCACATGCACAATGTTCACCCATTTGTAAATATTCATCAAATGCATCTATTGTTTTGTGTTATGATAAATTAAATAACACTCGATAGAAATTAACATGAAGAGGATCATTAGAAGAATTGAAGCATGACAAAGAAAATTCGCTCATTTTGAATTAGGACTTTAAACATGCCAAACTCGTGAGCTGCTCGGATCGACTCGATAAGAGACTAAGAACTTAGAATGAGTTGAATGTAACAAGCCGAGCTTTATTTCGTTTAAGACTATCACAAACGGGTCGAGCCCGAGCTTAGGATTAAACAATAGGAAGAAAAACTTTGACACGACATATCTAACAAACAAAGAAATCCAGTAAACCATTTGATGCGAAGATGATTAATGTTATGCGTTGCTTCCAAACTTCTCAAGCGTAGTTTTTATGTCCTTGTTTCATTACAAACTAATCGTTGCCTACTCATGTATATATGTTACCCTGTGTTTTTCTTTCAGTATATGTTGTACATGTATATTAAAAAGCTAGCCATATCGGATATATTGACTTTTGGTGTTAAAACAAAGAAAGATACATTTTTATTTTTAAGTTCATTTTGTGTTATGATAAATTAAATAACACTCCATAGAAATTAACATGAAGAGGACCATGTGATGAATGTACAGGTCAGATATTGTTTCATCAAAGTTTAAAATTTATCTTTCAATTTTTTTAATATTAAACACACACAACATAGTTCCATTTTAATGCTTGAAGCTACATCTGAGACATTTCTCTTTTTTATATAGCATGAAAATAGAATGGCAAAGTGATTTGTTTTTTTGGGATGATACATTTGATAGATTGAGAGGTTGTTTGGTCAAAGTTTTAATTCTTACCTTCTTATTAATACTTTAACTATTGCTACATACTTCCATTTTAGTGATCCAAGTTAAAAAAGAATGATGTGTGTGTTTGTGTGTCCTAAGTTACTAGCTTTTCTATGTATATTTTCTGGATGAAATAGAATATATGACAAGTGACATATTTTTATTTTGAAAACATTGATACAAGAATTCTAACAATAATGTTGCATACTTATTTTGTTGTGCTTTGCGTGTGATCAGTTGGTCACATTTAGGCTTTTAGTTGGTCTTAGATCCAATGTAACAATTGAGCTTATGAGATTTTAAGTAAGCCCATAAAAACTGAGCTTATGAGATTTGAAGTAAGCCCATAAACCGGCTTAAACAAACAAAACACCCCCTAAAATCTATTTTGTGTTTCATAAAAAATTTAATGGCAAGAGTTTTGTACTAATTTTTGTGGTTTGTGGTGTGTTGTTTGTTGGAATTAAATAACATGACAATCAAATAAATAATCACAAAACATCAAAGTATACAAGCGAGCGTATAGGATTTATTAATGAACAATTAATTAACATAAAGAATATCGTCTACTTTTTTGATTCTAGCCGAACAAGAATCAAATCCACAAACTAGCAATTGGGATGAACCCTAATTAGGGTTTATAGGATTATATGAATTACCCACTGTTTTGTAATTCAATCCAAGATAATAACAAAAGTATGTTATTACTATGTTCTTGTACACACGTACTAAACCGAATTAAAGTAATGCTAGTTTTATCAAACAAAATAACTTGGTTAGTGGAAAAGTTTTGGATCGACACCCAAAGGTGATGTACGATCGGTTTGGACAAGAAAACACACAAAACAATTTTTAGGGTTTAGCTAATGAGCACAAGAGATGGAAAAACAAGACCCCTAGCCTTGTATATATACCCAAGCTAACTTGGTGAATAAGTTAGGTTTGTTTCCTTGTTTCCTTTGGCCGATCGGTTCATAGTATCCCATAGGGATTCCGGAACCTTCCCAACTATTGCAATTTAGTCATTTTCCAAATACCTTTAACGCCCGTTAGTCCATTACATTAATTACTTAACGTCCTTTAGTTATTTCGTTTAATAAATAAATAAATACAACGTTTATATTTAATTATTTAACTTTAAATTCTCATACGTAAAGTGTGCAATCCCATAGTCTCGAGTTCGATCCTAACTCACGTCTATTAATTTATTGTCCATAAAACCAACAAACCCACTGGACATATCTTAATAGAGTGATCACATTCGATTAGCGTCTAGCAACACTTGATGCTCTAGTACAACTCGAGCAAGGCTCTGGAAAACCTTTTAATGATTTCTCATTATTATTATCCTTTTGTTTCTAATACCATGCTAAATAAAGATATGGAATTAAGTCATTCTTTATTCAACCATTCTGCTTTCTCGTTGTTAGTGATTGATCAAGATTACCAAATCTTACGAACATATTCGGGGAGAACTTTGGGCGTGGCACGCAAACATCTTGTCAACCCTACGAGGCCCAAAGAAGATTAAACTCCAAAATAAATTTGAAGGAACAAATTCTATCTTGACTACGAGAATAACCCATGAATTTTGCAACACTTGAAACAACCCTTATGACTACCGATTCACGTATAGCGTTAAGTTGTTCCACGCAGTGCACTACATTCATGACACTTATCGGTATCTCAAGTCCGAGGATAACTATTCATAATTTACTTATAACAATATCCACAAAGTAAATTATGTAGTTGGGATAAGTCCTATATTCAATTCATTGAATATCATCTGAAATTGGTATGCATTCTCATCAATATACTTTCAAGTATATTCTAACAAATCACTCAGATTTGTCTTAGTTTAATGATACTCCCATATCATTAATTGACAACGGACAATTTAGAATAAATAAATTTATTCACGGATTAAACATGCAAATATAGGATACAATATATTATAAAATCAAACATACCAAGTATTTGATTTATATTATAACAATTGTTTAACATCCCTTATCCAAATACCAAATAGATCAATGCATGAGAATTCCAGTTTGATGAATTATGTCTCAAGTAATGACAATCATACTTGTTGACAAGGCATAAATCAACCAACTTGATCTATCGTAATTTTGAGAATACTTATTTCAAGAATTCAATTAGTGAAGTCCTTGTATGTGTGCATTCACCAATCCATAACAATTCATAAAGTGTAACATCCTCTATCACAATTTATGACAATTTAAACTTTCAAACATTTTAAAGTTTAAAGTATTCTTATTCTTTTAATGTATAATGCAATTGTGCTCTTAGTAGCACAACCAGTTCATATGGCCATTAACAAGGATGAAATCCTACCATGACTAGTATTGAGTGTCATCTCAATTAAACCCGACATCATTGTATACAAACAACAATGTGCTCATTAAAACTCCGTAAACTTTAATATCTTATTGTGTAATGTTTGATGCTTTCCTAACTTTCAAGTTTAAAGCTGATGACAATTTGCACAACATTTGACATATTGTTCATCCATAGAATTTAGGAGCAATTCCAGGCTGAGGATGTAATTCTTTCAGAATATTCATTACACAAGTTATCTAATAACTTTTAATTAGATATCAATGTTGTCAAATCATCTATTATTCAAGAATGATACAACAATTTAAATACACTACATGATGTACATGATGAATCTACAGGTCAAACTTAGAATTCATTCACGTTCTATCTTGTCAAAAGATATTTATCAATTTCCCAAATGATATATCATGTTTTATTAGAATCATTTATTTTACTGCACATGTTTATTAACAATAAACATATATTTCAAGGTTGTATGTTTTAATTCTTAAATCTTACAAGTGAAGTTTCATTCCAATCTAAGACTTAACATTTAGCTTACAAGGAATGTTACTTCTCATATGTTATACAACATATAAGATTTAAAACCTTAACATAATACTCCCACTAGCTTTCAGGAATACTTAAAATTTATCTTATTTTAATTATAAATTGAAAATGGGATTTAATAATTAAACATAAGAATAATTTCATAGATGCATGCATTTATCCATTCATGAATTATTTGCACTTCGTACACTTTTAAAGATTATATGAATTCAAAAAACCTTTCAATTACTTACCGTCCTCGCCCAAGTAATTTCTCAAGAAAGAGTTTTGATATTCCATTGTCATATTTCATATTAATGTAAACAAGTATGACAATTATCATCTTTATATATTTAATGTGTCTAGAAAAGAATATTCAATCGTAATTAATTGCTTAAGTGTGATCAATAATCTTGTCATGAAACATGCATTAAATATGTGTACAATATTGTCCATATGATTTCACATAGAAATTCAAACCACTAGGGTTTTCATCTCTTTGAAGAAACTCATTTCCATTCTCAAGTCTAACTATTAAGATAAACCAAATTTCCAAAATTGATTATCTTTATGGATGACATCTTTAACATTCATAGTATGAGTTATTTACCCAATTCAATATTTGGTAATCTATCATAATGATTATCGGGTTTACTATAATCCTGAACTCATATTTCTCGACATATAAGTCAAATATCGAGATATCCTTGCGATTTATGAATGAAAATTCCATCATCATGAGGTCTATCAATTGCATGTCTAACCTCATCATGATATTTACTAGTGTGTTTTAGAAGATTATGTATCTTGTAATTTTATCTTTCAAGATAAAAAAAACTCCCACTTGCCTTTTGTAATATATAGACTATCTATATATACTTAGCAATTAGAGCAAAACTACATTGTTCTCTTTTTGGGACATTACAAATACACATTGATAATTCCAGACTTTACTTTGTTAATAACCTATTCATAAGTAGTTTAACAAATTCAGAATCATCAATTTTAAAACTTAATGTGATTCATCACATTCCATAATGAAATGGTGTTTTATTAATCTTCTAGGTTGGAGTCATATTGAGTATATTCAATCCATACTCAATTTTCTAACCTTGTTACTTTTTAAGAAGGAAGTTATGGTTATCATGAATCAAACAAATCAAATGGAGTTTGATTTTCCTAACTGAACATACCATCAACTTGTGGTATTCATTAGAATTTAATATTGTAAGACAATCTAACAATATATAAGATAAACATATTTCTTTTGGCTTACCTATTTACCAACTAAGTCAACTTAATGGTATAATAGACTTTCCTAGCCAATTACATGCTTTATAACACAAGTACCTTTTAACCAAGTCACTTCATATCCATGTCTCAACAAGAAACATAAACTGTTATAATCCCATTATACGTTATAAATCATTGATCAACTCAATGACTTCTTGTATATGTCTTAATTAAAAACATAACAAGTTAACGTCTTACTTTATTATAAGTCTTAAAAGACTTTATGTTTATGTCTTTACAATGAATCATAAACATGTTTAACTAAAGTAATTATGAACACAACTCTTGGTTTCAATAGTAATTTCAAGTTAATTTATTTTACTTCACAATAATGTAGGACTACATTATTTTTCATTTATGTCATTCCAAAATACATAAATAAACAAATTGAAGTAGGATTAGATTACTTTATTTAATTTTATGTCATTCTAATAATACATAAATATTTAATTTGAAGTAGTCTTATATATCATTTTGACACATGTTCTAAATACTTGTCTAATTTAGAAACGTAAATATGTCCATGCAAGGTCGACTTTACATAGAGATTTACTTTGTTGTTGCAATCTCGCCAAGTTCTCACATGACGTAAATTGCAACACCAAGTGTTTCTTGAATTAGATATGTTCAAGTTATATTAGAGCGTTAGTCTCTTTCCTTGCATCAAGAGAATCAAGTTAAATCATATACTTATATGTTGTACCTTGCACACAATATAGATTTCTCCCACTTGTGCATGGAACAACATCATGTAGCGATAAACAACACGACATATGTTTGTTTATATGACTAATATGATTGTGTCATTGATATTAGCATAACTAGTAGATGTAGAACCACTTCATTGTCTAATAAGGAAGCGTACATGACTATCCTTGAAAACATAAGTGTCTACAAGTGGAAAGTAATTATCTTAAGACATTCTAGAGATAATCAGGTTACTACCAAGATGACAAAGCTTGTAATTCCCACCTGAATAAGAGATCATTACATTAATTCCTTATTCAAGAATAAGAACACAACACTCCCATTGGATTTGACAACATTGTAAGTGTTTCATTAACCGTTGAAAGAAAATAGTGTATTATTTACTTCCTACATCTTTGAGAAAGTCCATACATAACAATTACAAATGTACTTAAAAGAATGTATTCTACTATGTAGATGATGAATTTATCCATCAATGCTATTAACTTGAAAATTGGGCATGCAATTTCTTTCTTAATAGTTCTACTATTCCAAGAATTGTAAGTAGTACTTTTAAATGGTCAAAGCACAACAACTAGATAAAATATGCTAGTTTGTCTTTTACCAATTATACGATAATTAGTCTAGCTTCTAATTTAATAACTCGAAATATGCAATTTTCTTAACTATTAAAATTTGCTTACGAGTTATGTATTTAGAATTTAGACAATTCTAATTTGTCCTATCATACCTTTCTTCATTCATGAAAAGGAATAGGATTTAATCTCACTCTTTATTAAGAAAAGAGGACTAGGTTCATTCTTTCAATAAAGTTGACTCTACCAAAAAACCCCTTACAGGTGTAGATCAATTTACCAATACAGGAATAACCTTCACTTACGGTTTAATGTTGCATTAATACATTTAAAGAATTAGCAAAATTCAATTTTAGTATTTTCGATAATTAAACTTTTCAAGAAAATAAAATACCCAAAGTAATATTCATATAACCATAGAATTTTCTCGAAAACTAGGATACAAATTATCATAGGTTCATTACATCAGTTGATCTGCTAGCAACGAAAGCACATAATAAGGTAATCTGTCGAACATTAATTGGCAAACAATTTCCAATTCCTAGATCATTATGGGATTTATATTTTCCAACGCTATTGAAAATATAAACATGTTTCATCCCATCTTATGCCATTGAGTCCAAGTCTCACTTCCTACTCAACTTAAGTGTCTAACAAGAGCGCAAATATGTCCATGTAAGGTCTCACTTTACATAGAGATTTACCTCTCCATCACAATCTAGCCAAGTACTCTCATGACATAAATTGCAACTTCAAGTGTTCCTTTTAATTAGATGGCATATAACTTAATTTAAAAGGGTACTAGTTTTGATTTTATGTGGTCAATCAAATATGTACAAAGATGTCATGCATTCATCTTGTAGCATAATTTTAATAAAAACTTTTATTACCAATTCATAAAGATCAAATTATCAAAGTTCGATTGAGGTATTGGGTTCACCAATCAAGGAATTTAGTGTTAATTATCATCCATTATACCGTACTTTTGCATAAGTGTAAACACTTGTGTTTCGGATAATTACCACCGGGTGGCGCATGGAATTAAAACTAATTCGCCCTTAAGATGAGCTTGTACTTTATGGCTTACTAAGTAGCTCCATTCGAACTTACGGGCGAGAGGACGGTAAGCGCAAAGCATAACCTTAGACATCCTTTCGATGCAGATCGTGCACACTTAAATAACCCTTTATAGTTCATTCTAATGGGTGAGCCGTTCGGTCATTGTACCAAAGTCACCAATCAATTAAACTATTGAAAACTTAACTCTTCCAAAACAAATCAAATTTCTCCATTGTTTAGTCCAGATTATTTTTCTATTCAAAATTACCCATTGCTTAAAACTGTCTAACATAATAAACAAACAAGTAACAAATAAAAAATAAACTACTAAAAACAATGCGCACATAATAAACAATTTATACGTGTAAACAAGTAGCCACATGCAACTTATTCGATAAAACTCTATTAATAATCAATATCTAGGTTAAATTAATGTATATATTAATTTAGGGTTTCACTCCAACAATAGAAAGTGAACTACATACATCGATGAATCGATTCGTAAACCCTTAATTAAATTATACCAAATTGCACATAATTGATTCATATATATATATATATATATATATATATATATATATATATATATATATATATATATATATATATATATATATATATATATATATATATATATATATATATATATATATATATATATATATATATATAATTGGAGTCTTCCCAATTCAAGATTTATCGTAAATAAATATGTCATAACAATTAAACAATATCAAAGCAACTTATCCATGACTAACATGCATGTATAATCATGGATACATCATAACAATTATACAAATAGTCACAAGATCGCATATAAAATTCCATGACACATAACAAATTATTCATGAATTAAGCACGTAATAATGTATTAATACTAGGTTTTAATAAGGTTAGCAAACAATTTTCAAAACCCTAAAAAAATTTATGTATGTGTCGACATAAAAAATATAAGGGTACGCCCCAATTTATAAAAAAAAGCGACCAAACAATATAAAACATAAACCCTAGATCAAACATATCAAACATCATACAATTATATGTTTTATTACGCGTTTATGTAATTAATTACTCATTAAAACCAATGACTCGTGATGCCACTGTTGGAATTAAATAACATGACAATCAAATAAATAATCACAAAACATCAAAGTATACAAGCGGAAGCGTATAGGATTTATTAATGAACAATTAATTAACATAAAAGAATATGCGTACCTTTTTTCTTGATTCTAGCCGAACAAGAATCAAATCCACAAACTAGCAATTGGGATGAACCCTAATTAGGGTTTATAGGATTATATGAATTACCCCTTACCGTTTTGTAATTCAATCCAAGATAATAACAAAAGTATGTTATTACTATGTTCTTGTACACACGTACTAAACCGCATTAAAGTAATGCTAGTTTTATCAAACAAAATAACTTGGTTAGTGGAAAAGTTTTGGATCGACACCCAAAGGTGATGTACGATCGGTTTGGACAAGAAAACACACAAAATAATTTTTAGGGTTTAGCTAATGAGCACAAGAGATGGAAAAACAAGACCCCTAGCCTTGTATATATACCCAAGCTAACTTGGTGAACAAGTTGGGTTTGTTTCCTTGTTTCCTTTGGCCGATCGGTTCATAGTATCCCATAGGGATTCCGGAACCTTCCCAACTATTGCAATTTAGTCCTTTTCCAAATACCTTTAACGCCCGTTAGTCCATTATATTAATTACTTAACGTCCGTTAGTTATTTCGTTTAATAAATAAATAAATACAACGTTTATATTTAATTATTTAACTTTAAATTCTCATACGTAAAGTGTGCAATCCCATAGTCTCGAGTTCGATCCTAACTCACGTCTATTAATTTATTGTCCATAAAACCAACATTGTTTTTGAAGGTTATTGGGTATGTGTGATTTTTGAGTTTTCAAAAGGGGTTACAATTTGCTAAAAAATTGAAAAGCATGAAAAAATAAAAAATCAAAGTAAGAATAATAAAGATTGACTTGGTTGGTCACATGACCTTTGGTGGGCATGTGCATACCTTGTTTGTTTAATTTTGAATTTTGTTTTCGCAATATTACCAAGGAAGAATAAACACTGACTTGACAAAAGATACTACTACTCATAAAAAATATAAGATGACATTTATTATTAGGATATGCATATTCTTTGTGCTTCTACTTTGACACTTGTTATCAGTGGGTGAGATGAAATGCAAAACAAATTAGTTTTACATAGTTTTGTTGAAGACCTCAAAATGTAGATTTTTATACATATATTGATGTCAGCTAATTGTATAAACTTAAAAGGACTAATGAGTAATTATGTTGGAACAATAATTCTGAAATAGAATCATTAGAAGTAGGACTGCAACGTACATATATTCGCCCATTTTGAAGCGATGGTTTAAGCAGTCAAGCGATGGACTCGGGCGGTAAAGTTGAAATGAGTTGTGAACTTAACAAGCCGATGGAGTGAAGTCGGCCGAAATATGGTATGAGGCGGGTTAAGTTGGAGCCAAAAGCATAAGGGTTTAAGCGAATTGAAGCTCGGCCTTAAAATATCCGAGATGGATCAAAATCGAGGCTTGTAAAAAGATATATATTTCATTAGACAAATATATATTACGAGTCACTTAAAGTAAAAAAATAAAAAAATAAAAATCTATAATCACCCAAGTAAAAAGTGAGAATAAGACAAAGCATACCCTTCCCCAACCCAACACACCGCTTATAAAAGTAACCATTCCTTAACACATTTCCTTACCGGAAGAAGCACATTTCTTTTGAAACCAAAACCAAAAGGAAAAAAAATGTTAAGGTTTAGGACTCAGATCGTGCACTAAAACCAAACACCTCATATCGACTTAACCATGTTAGGGAAATCGTTACAAGCGTAAGAGTTTTTGTTTCTCGACTTTGCATGGTTTGTTTTTCAAATAAGAAAATGGTTTCTTTATCTTAACTTCTTGTTGTTGTTGTTGTTTTACGGTAATAGGTGACAAGTTTGGTCTTTTGGTGAGAGGCGATTCTCGAAAAGATAAAAGAATGGAAGAAGAAGCAAACAAGACAAAGAAGCAAGATGAAGCGTAAATCATTTTTCAAAAACTTGTTGTTTGTTGATGCAAAAACCTTCTTTTGTAAAATGCATGATTTTAAAGCATCGTGATATGGGTGCTTTGTATGTTAAACAGTTAAAGAAAGTAAAGGTATATCTTAAGTACTCTGTTTTAGAGTCTGTTTTCTGGTTTACTATGTGTTTTTACACTTTTAGTGTGTGTTTTATGGTTTGCTGTGTGTTTTTATAGAAGGTTTAGTTGATACCCTGTTTTATTTATGTGAGAGTTTTATGAAGATTTTAGTTAAACTTGCTTTGGTTTTGACATAAGTGTGGGTTTTGACTTTTGACTTGTGAATGAAGGTTATAACAAATGAGGTCTACAGATCTGTAAAATTTTAGTGTTTTTGTTTTATGGATAAGGGTTTTAATAAATGAGGTCTATAGATATGTAAAATATTTTAGAAGTGTTTGTGTTAACAAATGAGGGTTTTAGTGTGGGTTTTGGGAGGTTTTACACTTTTGACTTTTGACTACGGTGTTTTAGTGTGGGTTTTGACTTTTGACTACGGTGTTTTTGAGGGGTTTGACTTTACAATCTTCTTTTAAGTTTTAACTATGCTTTCGAGAAGGTCTAATACACAATTTACTACGATGTTTTGTATGTTAATAAATGAGGGTTATCTATCTAAAATTTACATTGGGTTGTAATGAGGTTTATTTATAATATTACGTATTATCTAGTCAAAGAAGCAAAAATGAGGTTTATGCTTTTTGCAAGAATATCTCGTCATGTGAATGTGTGTTTTTTGAAAGGTTTATATTCATTTAATATAAAAAAATGAAGGGTTTTAACCTTACTTGCTATAAAACATTTAATCTTTTGTAAATATTGGTTGTTTTCAATTTTTTTCTTTGCAAAAATCTCATCACTAATAGTATATGTGTGTGTTTGGCCTCCATAAACAAAATGAGGGGTTTAAACTTTACTTTGTGTTAATCTGGAGGTAAGTACTCGGTTACGTATTTTATTGCAAGGCGTTTTATAAAGGGTTTTGACTATTTTATTTCTTGTGTAAACATGTTCTTATTTTGTGAGGAGGGATTTAGGCTTTTTTTTCTTTTTTCTTGATAGTGTATTTTATTAGAGATTTAGACTTCTTTTTTATTAAGGGTTTTAAACATTACTTTTGCTAATAATACTCTCATTTTATTATTATTATTATTATTATTATTATTATTATTATTATTATTATTATTATTATTATTATTATTATTTTTTTTCTTCCTCTTGTGGTTAATGGTGATGGAAGAATGTTCAGTGTATATTTGTGGAGATTTTGTGTTGGTTTATAATTATAAAAGGGGTTTCAAGTGTTCCTTTCATAGACTGTTTTTGTCGGGGGTTAAAGTTACTTTGGGGGTGTTTGTTTAAGCTTATTTTGGAGCTTAAGTGGTTTCGGCTTATTTTGAAGCTTAGGTCTTATAAAAGCTTATTTTCAAGATAATTCGAAGATTTTGGCTTATGGAAACATAAGTCAAAGCTACGTAAGCGCGTGAGCCAAAAAATAAGCTTAAACAATCTTTTCTTATTTGTGTTTTATAGGTATTTTAACAACAGTTTTGTGAAATTTGAATCGTGGTATGCTTCATGGTATACGGTTTTCAAATGTTAAAGTCTGATAAGAATCGATAGGTATTTTATATTCATGAATTAATATGTATTTTTACTATGGTACAAGTTGGGTGAGATGCTACTCTCTTTGTGTTCTGTTGTGTTTATGTGAAGGTTTTAACATCATTATGTGTGCTGTGTGAAAAATTGTAGTAAATATTACATTTTGTTACGTATCATGGCATGTGATTCTAAATGTTAGATTAGAGTATGATTTCACACTTGTTTTATATTGTGAATTTGTGCTACTTGTGTAAACTTTGATGTTGAGGTTTGTTCAATTTGCTAACCGGAATATGCTTGCTAATCATGCATCCGTTTTCTAATGAGGTTAATCTGGTATTATTTTGTGATTCTAAATGCTAGATTAGAGTATGATTTCACACTTGTTTTATATTGTGAATTTGTGCTACTTGTGTAAACTTTGATGTTGAGGTTTGTTCAATTTGCTAACCGGAATATGCTTGCTAATCATGCATCCGTTTTCTAATGAGGTTATCTACGGTATTCATTGTCCATCAAATTGCTTTTTGTCAAAGAGTGTTAAGCTACTTTGTATATATTTTTACAAGTCTATATGCATTGTGAATTCTAAAGGAAATTATGCTTTTATGCTAATTTAAGATTCGATAAGATTAATAACTATAGCTTTTCTAATAGATGCGTCTTTTTTCTTTTCAAAATGGTCATTTAATCATCATTTTATTTATGGGTGAAGTTGGTGAAGTTTTTGTTCGAATGCATAACTGATTTTGTGTAGTGACATGTATTTGTATGTTTAAATAGCCTATTTGTGTTAAAGATGTGACTAGTCAACACCTTGTCTCTTGGCGCCAAATTGCGACCTTTTTAATTAAACAGTGGTTGCTAGCACTTTGCAATGCATTTCTTGTTTATTGTTGTAGAATATTTCCTGTCGCATTTACCTTTACAACAAGAATGTTCAATGATATATGTGGAGATTTTGTCTTGGTTTCAAAGGGGTTTCAAGTTTTCCTTTCAAAGACTGTTTTGTGGAGGGTTTAAGCTACTTTGGGGTTTTGTTTAAGCTTTTTGGAGCTCAGTGGTATTGGCTTATGTTTCTTGAGTAAACTTTTTCACTTATTTTGAAGCTTAGGTCTTATATAAACTTATTTTCAAGATAAGTCGGAAGATTTTGGCTTATAGAAACATAAGTTGAAGCTACATAAGCTCATGAGCCAAAAAAAATAAGCTTAAACAAACACCCTCTTTATCTTTTCGTATTTGTGTTTTATGGTATTCTAACAACAGTTTTGTGAAATTTGAGTCGTGGTATGCTTCATGGTATGTGGTTTTCAAATGTTTAAGTCTGCTAAGAATCGATAGACATTCATGAATTAATATGTCTTTTGTCTATGGTACATGTTGGGTGAAATTGAGTGTGAGATTGATACTTATGCTTTGTTCTAGATATTTGGGATGTTACAACGTTGACAGATTCAGAGATTATTTTGTTCGAATATGTAACTGAATTTTGTAGCAGTGTTTTTGTGTCAAAGTTGTGATTACTTGATATGTGCTTTGAGTGTGTCTTTTGCAATAAGTGAATATAAGTATGCTTCATGGTATTGTTAGATGACTACCAAATTGCAGATTATCTTATGTTTCGGTGTACAAAGCACACACAACCAACTATTAATTATGATTTTTTTCCTTGGATAGAATTAATGATGTTTTTTTTGTGTCGGTACATAGCGATTGTGTATAGTGAGTTGTTTGTTTCATAGTCTGGTTGAAAGATGAGATCAATAAATGGCACATTTGTTTTGTTTCATAGTCGATTCTTTAAACTTTTTTTTTTGCGTCTTTTCACTTTTATCTGTGTTTTCTTGCTAACTAACTGGTGCATTCACTTTATTAGCTGAGTGCGAGAGGTTGCACAAGGATGGTAAAAAGAACTATCAATCAGTCAGATCTATCGGACAGCATTCAGAGGTGCACTATGATATTGAGCCAACTGATGTCGAGAACATCAAAGCACTCTCCCCATCTAGGATGTACAACCGAATCTACTTCATTGATCCGACCCAAGAGGGTGAAATGAAAAAGTTTTTCAAGATGTGTGCCACACTGCTTCATGATAAGGGAGAAATTGACATGATTTTTGAGGAAGATGAATTCAAATCATTGAAAATTGAAGACCTTGCAAAGGAAGTCAATATCTTCCTGAAGCAAGAGAAAAGATACTTTGATGAGTATTGTATAGGGTATACACTGACTCATGTCGATGCCAAGAAGGCGAAGATATATACTTTTGAATTGGATAAAACCAAGAAGGTATTTTTTATTTGTTTTTTTAATAGATGGTCATTTAGCTATCATTTCATTTCTGGATGGACTTAATGATGTTTTTGTTTGGATATATAGCTGAATTTAAGTAGTGACATCTTTGTTTAAAAAGTTTGCTTCAAAGATGTGATCAATAAACAACTTCCTTTTACTTGGAAATGACATACTGTTTTTGTTCTAATTTTATTGATTTTCTGTACAAAATTGATTTTTGAACTGGAATGAATAATGGGACATAAAAACATGTCTTTTCTTAATACCGTTTTGTGTTTGGTGCGTATGAGGTGATATGTGGGCATGTGGCTGATAATGCGATTTTGGTTTCAGGTTACTACTGCTTCTGAGGCTCTAGAAGAGTCAAATTCGATAGAGTAATTTTCACATTTCTGTTTACATTATAGTAGTTTTGCTCTTTGTGTCAATGATAGACTTTTAACGTGATTCTATCCATATCTAATGAATTGCAGGAGTGATATAGTTGATAGATCCTTGGTCAACACTGAGTTTGGAAGAGGGCTTCTTGGTAATGCTATTGACTGTTGTGATTGTTTACTTCTATTCGTTGCTAACGTTGCTCGATCGTAAATGATCCACTTTTATGAAATCTTATGGTGCGATTTGTGCGAGAGACTCTAATGAATCAAAGTTGGCATCGAGTTTGTTGGTGAGTTCTGGGCAAAGACATGTCAAAACCACTAGCTGATCTAGAACGTACCAAGGTACACAACAAACTTAATTAGCAAGCAAATTCATGTTAGATTTGGATATTATAGGTATGACTTGTCACTATATAATGATTATAAGCCGTTGAGTTTGACATTTATTAGTGATGTTGACTACGGATGGCTTTTGTAGGATGCATTCTTCGTTTTTAACCCGATGGCTTTTGGTATGAAATATGAGTGGGTCATGTTACGGGTCAAAATGGATAATTTTAAAGTTAATAAAGCCGACAAAATGTAATCGGTCGACCTTACTAGAACTATTTGAACTCATATTAAAAATAACCATCTCGACTTGTACATATTTTCTGTATTATCGACCCATTCGACTGTAACACGACCAACTTATTTTAACCCGTTTGTGTAATATGTAGGCTCTTAAAAGTTTTAATAAAGCGTCTAAAGTTTTATTGTAATGTCATTTCTCCCGATATCCGTATTAACTTGGTCTTTGATTTTATATTCGACTTCATTATCATGAGTCGGTATGTATGCGAGGTTAATCCATCTGTTGGTCGGTGGAATATGACCGATATGGTGAGTTTCTTTCACTACCTTTTAAAATTTAATACTGATCGATCGTCTGTATGGCTTTGTATAATGATTCCTATTTCTCTATCTGGACATGATCAATGGTGGAGCTGTGAACTATTTGGCCATTATTAATTTCTTAAGGCGAGAATGAACAAGCGTTGGGCGCTTTGTCACTCATCCTCGGCTTGGAGGATTCCACTCTTCGATAGTCTGCGATGCGTTTCTATGCCTCTTGTTACTTTATTGCTTTATCAATAAATAGCATTTTTACCCATAATTGTAAAGTGCAGGGTTGAAAGTTGAAACATCCAAAATTGGGTTGACTAGGTCCAACAGTCAAAGTGATGCAAAGTGTCTTTAAGACCAATATGATTTTATGAAACTAGCCCACTCGAACTTCTTAACGTCTTTTGAATGGACACTAAAACACTTATGCGAACTATGAGACCGTCCATTTTCCACCTTTACATAATATCGACCCATTTGACCCATACCATGACCCGCCCATTTCGACACGTTTCGTATTGTGTAAGTTCTTAGAAATTTTGTTATTTTCTTATTATGATAAAGGTGGTTGCTTGATGGGTGGCCTCAAATGACAACGCACGGGCCCTTGTATCTACACACCACATCAAAGAAATTATGCGGGTCTTGTACACTCCTAAGAGAGGTGTCATTCATGGAGGGTCGATCGGGTAAAGTGTTAGTCTCTTCTCAAACTAGTATTCGTTTGGTCTTGAATCGAGTTTAGGTTAAAGGGATTATTGTTGTTTCGTTTATGTTTCGAGGAGCTTTTTTGAATGATAAGGATAAGATCCAAAAGGTACTTTAAAATTTCTTTGTTCTTCCTTTTAAAATATGATGTTGATGTTTGGTGTGTATTTCCTTGGAGATGCCCCCTGTGACATTTGTTCTTCAGTTTTACATGAGCCGACAGTGAACCCTTTTCTTGTTTATTGTTTTAGATTTCTCCTTTGTAAAGTAATATAGGTGAAATATCAAGATAAATAAGTATTCATTGTTTGCCTAATATAATTTGGTTGTCTCTTTTCCAGGGCACAAGTCGCTCCACTCACAATCATGCTTTGAGAACAAGTTCATGCGATGGCTTGCAGATGCTAACAAACGTTCGTGCTACATGTAATACGGCTAACCTGTTACCATTCCATAAGTTTCTTAAGAAAAATTCTTTTGCGTAAACCTAATACATTTTCATATCAACTTTTAGATGCGCTAGGTCCACATGTTCGACTCCATTGGTATGCCCTCTTCTATTTTCAACTTTCAGGTCCTTGTATTAACTATTATTTGAGTTTTACACATTTTGTATTTCAAGCATTATCGGTAGTCCTTTCATTATACATAATTGATTAACTCTTAAAATCCTACATTTTGTATACCATACATTATTCCTATGAGACACTTTTGTTTGCAGTTCAACGCATACTATGCTCATCCTGTCTGCATGATGAGGTCCATCTTACATGGAGGAGATAAGTCGACGGTGATTCCCGTGGTCGTGTGCAACAATAGATCGTGTGGTGAAGTTCTTTCTCTTCCACTTATTCATGACAAGCGAAGGGTGTAATGCCCTACAACTAGGTTGGTAGTGGCCTTTTGAACCTTAATTAACTTTTAGGTATTTTGATCTGTGGTTGACTTTGAGTTATGGTTTATATATGGGGGTTTTGGTTGGTTTATTATCCCCCATATAGCATGTAAATAATAGAATACACTGCCAAGCAAAGCATTAATGCTTTTGCCTGTGCGTGAGATGGTGATGGTAAGAACTTACATGCCATGCTTTTTAGCATGATGAAACTTTTTGATCTAAATGAAAGGTTAACTTTTGGTAGTATAACCATATTTACATCCTTATTATTATTAGTTGGTATCTTTGATTGCTTGTTCGATTTTCTTTGATCTCATTGAGTTCGATTTTCTTTGATCTCATTGAGACTCCTAACTTGCAAGTGTGCTTATGTGAACCTTGAATGCTATAATGTTGTTGCTTTATGAAATGCCATGATCATTAATCAGAACTGATATGTTAAAGCACCAAGACTACATAATAATTGAATTGCATGTAAGTAACTTGGCTGTTTTGTCTAATGAAATATATACTCTTCCATTATGCATATTTAAAACATCTTCAAATTTTAGTAAAAGCTGTCTGTTAGCTAACTATGTATAGTATATCATCTGTGATTTCTTGGATATATAGCATTGAAATTACTGAACTATATGATCTATGTTTAACATCTTGCATACTAGCCATTGTGAATACTGACTTGTTGACCATACATTCACCCAACTGATGTTATGCAACATTGTTTAAAAGTAAATGAGATTATCATTAATCAGGAGACTATACGTAAAGTATTAGGTTGCGTTTAGCTAAAATGAAACGCCCTTGTTTTCCACAAACTATTTTGTACAAAACAAGGAAAATAGAGATTGCGTTCAAATCAAATGTTTCCCATCAAATTCTCTATAAAACAAAAAAATTGCATTTCCAAAGAAAACTACAAAACATTTCTTTTTTTTTTTTTTTTTTTTTGAAAATATAAAACAAGATCATATAGTAGCGGTTTCTACATTTTGTAGAAAATTAAATTCCCTCTTTTCTTACAAATCTTAAAATAAAAATTAAGAGATTTTTCTCTAACTAAACGCACCCTTATATTTCTTTATTTAGAAAATGAAATCCATACTAATTTCATCCTTACAAACACACACTCATTATTGGAATTTGCCAAAGCTTTGTACTTTAATTTGTGCTTGTGAGCATGTTGCTACTTTTTGAACAATGAGAAGTTAAGTTTTAGTAGCGTAACTATCTTAAAATTTTTCTTATGTTTGATATATTTGTTTTTAATCACGCAGGCTCAAATATTACTCTAACTCTCTATTGGATGACTATGATTATGAAGTAAGGAAGTATATTAGTAAGATTGTTTTTGGAACGACAATTTATTAAAGCCAAATGCGGCAAAACTAAATACCTGAAACTATAAGATAACTTTAAAATCTATCAAACGTTCAATCCTTGTATTAGTTGTGGCACTTTTATCTTTTCAAGGAAAAATCTTGACTGATAAAAGCATATTAGCTCGCTCATGGCTTATTAGGTTTTGGGATTATGTTTCCTAAGTTCAAAATTTGTGGCTTATTTTGAAATTTTTTGGCTTATATAAGCTTATTATGTCATAAAATCACTTAACGCCTTTTAATAGTTTATAAATTTGAACGGTTAAGAGCTTTTGGCAATTAAAGGTATTTGTTTTTTCCTCGCTTAGATGCGTTAAGAGGTATAAACCTCTTGTCAACAAGACTTGGAAGAAGATATTACTACTTCTTTATGATATATAAACTAGTTTTTTATGTTCTAATCATATAGACGTTTTGAAAAAACAAACAGTATTATTTAATTCAGATTCAGAGTTTTCCGCCACAAATTCATATGTGTGAATCAGATTTAGACAAAAAGTCTCTTAACAAACAAGCAACACCTAACTCAGATTAATTTATATTTTTTTTGTCTATTTTTAATGATTTTAAATTGGGCTTTTACTAGTTATGTTATAGATCTATTTCAACATCACCATTGTCGAATATTATATGTAAGCTCAAAATTTATAAAAACAAGAAAACATGATTAAAAAAAAAAAGAGACGAATGATGAAAAAAATCGTGAAACTTGACACTTTTTATGATTGTGTGTAGCAAATTTATTTTTTCTTATTGTGTGTCTTGAGCTTTCAAATTTGATTATTGTGTGTATTTTGTGACCATTTTACCCTTAATTTTTCAAATTTCAAAGAGTAAAATGGTCATTTTACATGGAGAATAGTCATAAAATACATAATGATCGAAATTTGAAAGTTCAATACATCTAATAAAAAAAAATAGTTATACACACAATCATATAAAGTCAAGTCAGAGTTGATTTTTTCTGTCGTTCCCAAAAAAACATAGGTATTTTCTTTTTCCTATTATATCACAAAAGTATCATCTATGTGTGATATGATTAGGTACTCGGTTATTATTTTAAAATACTACCTAACTAAGATGAAAATCATTTGATCCTAACTCTATATAATGCCTTTCCCTATCACAACACACGTTACCTTCACAAAAACACACATATTCAACAAATATGCATTTACCTCTATACAAAACACAACCACACATTAGCTGTTTTCAAGTTAGTGAGTACATAACTACATACAATTCATGAATTTGACGACTTTAGCAATGTTATAGGAAAAAAAGATACTTGGTGACATAATAAAGCAACAACGAACAAGTTAAATACATATCTAAACACGTATCCCTATTCTATAATATATAATTCTTACTCAATGTCAATTATTATTTTGTGACATATGTTAGGACCTTAGCTATCAAAGTTCAATATATGATTAGGAGGTCTTGACTTACATACTGAACCGAAATACATATTCAGTTCTAAAGAGAGAAAGTGAAATAGAGCGAGTGGTGTAGTGAGAGAAAATGAAACTTTATTAATGAATACTCTACCAAGCACACCCTCAAGTGAGGACTTGAGGGGTATTTATAGTCATACAAATAGATAAGAAACTAGTAAATACAATATAAGTCCTTATACTATGACTACATATTAAAATAATACAAATATAATAAACTATATTTACTTTTGAGGTTAACTATCTCCTCATAAGTAATGATAGACCATATTTTTTACATTGTTCTCAACAAGTAGATCTAAGGAAGTCGTTGAAAGCGCAAGTAAAATTGAGGATGTCTTTCAAGCTCATTCTTCTGAATATATATACCTCAGCTTTGGACTTTTACAGCTGAATACAAACAATGAGATGATAACTAATTGAGTTTTCTCCCCCTCAAACAGATCATCGTTTGTAAAAGTTTATGAATCGGATCCCCCTCAAACCGATAATCACTTTTATTGATTCGAAAATTGATGTGGTTGAAGTATCTCATGTTGTTGAAAGTGCAGAGGAAAATGTATAAGATACTGTAGAACAAACTATGCAAGTCTTTATGTCATTTGTCTAAAACAATGATTGTTTGTTTGTGGGACTTGAAATCAACAATTTCTTTTCACTATGATGAATACTTCACATCTACCAGTCAATTGGTGTCCAAATAATAAAACGGGTTGGAACCACCCAACTACGGTTTATATGCCTATAGCCTTTCTTCATGACTAGATAAATTCGCATAGAGGAAACAAACCACATGTATATACGCCTATAGCCCTTCTTCATGGCTTGTAAACTCCCTGCATGCACACTTTCTCCTCCCATGATTGTTACTAGCAGGGTACCCGCGCGTTGCAGCGGCGGGTACCCTGAAGTAAAAGTTTCCTGTGAATCATGTATTTTAGTTTATTATGTTTTTTATAATGAATTTACGGATATCAAGAATTTTGTTTAACCTGTGCCCGTTTGGGCTCGACCCGTTGGCTCGTGCCGTTTGAGCTCGACCGATTTGGCCCGTGCCGTTCGGACTCGACCCGTTGGCGTCGAGTTCGGGCTCGACCCGTTGGACCGTGCCGTTCGGGCTCGGGCTCATTGGCCCGTTACTGTTCGGGCTTGAATATTTGTATAATGTGCTTTATTATTTGTATTAGTGACATTTAATGCAGGAATTGTGTTTAAGTTGGTTGTACAATATGCTTGATAATTTGTAATTATTGTGTAAAGGGTGTTTTAATAACTGCATGAATTGTATTTATTGACCAGTTAATTAATTGACTATGTTAAATATCTTGACAACATTAATATTGCTTTTTATTTTGTACATTAAGCTTTAAGACTTGCAAGTCTTAAAATTAAGATTGATGAGAAAGATTATTAATAGTGCATTGTGTATTGTACAATAGCCTTTGTAGTTTGTAAGTCTTAATTTTAAGACCATGAGGAGAGAGATTCATTCCTCTATTATAAGTAGTATAGATGATTATTTAGAAGCATCATGAATGTGTGTACGACCAAAATTATTCCATGAAGAAGATGTTGAATATCTAAAACTCTCTTGTAATTACCCCTCTTTACTATCTCTCTTTAGGCCTTTTAAAAGTATCATGGCTTAAAGTAGTGACAAAATCTTGTACTACAATCTTGTGATGAAGTTTGTGAAACAAAATCGTGACTTAAACTTGTACTAATCTCGTGACTAGAAAATTCTTGACCAATCCTCAACCACATGAGCCACTTAATACGAATCACGTATTAACCAAAGTGATAGTTACCTTCTGATAAATGAAGAACCAACTTATGCGTGTATGGATCACATGAATAACCAAAGATCCAAGACTAATCACGTACAATAAACCCAAACAAGTAATATTTGTGAGACATACAACCAACCAATCAGCTTGACTCGTGAAGACAAATAAGTACACAAATCTTGAGAAAAAAAACAAACAAATTCAAACCCAATCTTGTAATGAAGATTAACCCCGTGAATCCGTGATGTAGTCACCTTGTCATAAATGTATAAATACACAACTCAGCCTCGTGATATTTAATGTGAAACGAATCTTGATGTGGACCTTCAATATGAATTGAGATGGAGTATATGCTTTTGATAGTTCGGGTTAGGGTAAGTAAGTTATCTCAGTTGAACAAGTAACAAATTTCTCGGTTACAATCTTAACACATTATCTGGGTTCCCACATATGTGATTATCTTGGTTATGTCTTAACAAATCATCTCGATTGAACTTACAAATTGACCGATATAATTTGTAAGTTCAACCGAGATGATTTGTTAAGACGTAACCAAGATAATCACATATGTGGGAACCGAGATAATGTGTTAAGATTGTAACCGAGATATTTGTTACTTGTTCAATTGAGATAACTTACTTACCTTAACCCGAACTATCAAAAACATATACTCCGTATCAATTCATACCAAAGGTCCACATCAAGATTCATTTCACATTAAATATCACGAGGCTGATTTGCGTCTTTATTTATACATTTATGACAAGGTTACTACATTACGAGGTTAATCTTCATTATGAGATTGGGTTTGAATTTTTTTGTTTTTTTCTCAAGATTCGTGTACTTATTTGTCTTCACGAGTCAAGCTGGTTGGTTGGTTGGTTGTATGTCTCACGAAGATTACTTTTTTGGGTTTATTGTAGGTGATTATTCTTGGATCTTTGGTTATTCATGTGATCGGTACACGCATAAGTTGTTTCTTCATTTATCACGAGGTAACTATCACTTTGGTTAATATGAGATTCGTATTAAGTGGCTCACGTGGTTGAGGATTGGTCAAGAGTTTTCTAGTCATGAGATTAGTTCAAGTTTAAGTCACGAATTTGTTTCACAAACTCCATCACAAGATTGTAGTACAAGATCTTCTCAAGATTTTGTCACTACTTTAAGCCATGATATTTTTAAGAGGCCTAAAGAGAGATAGTAAAGAGGGGTAATTACAAGAGAGTTTTAGATATTGAACATCTTATTCATGGAATTATTTTGGTCGTACACAGATTCATGATGCTTCCGACAAATCATAACAATCATGGGAGGAGAAATGTGTACATGCATGGAGTTTACAAGTCATGAAGAAGGGCTATAGGCATATATACATGTAGTTTGTTTGCTCTGTACGAATTTATCTAGTCGTGAAGAAGGGCTATAGGCATATAAACCGTGGTTGGGTGGTTCCAATCCGTATTATTATTTGGACACCGATTGATTGGTAGATGTGAAGTATTCATCATAGTGAAAAGAAATTGGTTATTTCAAGTCCCTCAAACAAACAATAATTGTTTTAGACACAATGAAATAGAGACTTGCATAGTTTGGTCTACAGTATCTTCTACATTTTCTGCTGCACTTTCAACGACACGAGATACTTCAACCACATCAAGTTTCGAATCTATAAAATTGATTATCGGTTTGAGGGGGATCCGATTCATAAAATTCTAACGATGATTAATTTGAGGCGGAGAAAACCCAATTAGTTATCATCTCATTGTTTGTATTCAAGTGTAAAATTCCAAAGCTGAGGTATATATCTTCAGAAGAAAGAGCTTCAAAGACATCCTCAATTTTACTTACGCTTTCAACGACTTCCTTAGATCTACTCGTTGAGAACAATGTACATAAATATGGTCTATCATTACTTATGAGGAGATTGTTAACCTCAAAAGTAAATATAGTTTATTAGATTTGTATTATTTTAATATTTAGTCATAGTATAGGGACTTGTATTGTACTCCCTCCGTCCCAAATTTATAGTGCACGTTTCCTTTTTCAGATGTCCCAATTTAACTGTCCACCACTAAATATAGATGTGAAAGTTTGATCGAGTTTACCATATTATCCTTGCCTAAAATATATTGTTACAAACTTCTAAAAAGAGATTAATTAATTAGTTAAGGGTAAATGTTACGCCCCGTTCTCGGCTTGGCCGGATTTTAAAAACTTTTGACGTGAAAACGTTCAACTATAACAAATTCTTATAAAACACCTCATTAAACGACAAGAATCAATAAAATTTGTCCCTTGAAAACACTTGCTAGAATGTATACTTGTATACACTTCAAATCATTTTACATAGAGGTGGCAAAATGTGCCAAAAAGCAAAAAGATTAGCTAAATGGGCAAATTTTTAAAAGATTTGGACATATTTAGTCCCCTCCTTTTTTTTTTAAAAATGGGCAGATATAGCCCATTGAAAACTTAAATAGGCACAAACGGGAACATTTTTTTCTCTCAATTTTAGAACATTATGATAATTTTAAAGAGTTTTTTTTATATAATATATATAAGTTTTTTAATATAAATAAGATATTACGTTTAAGGAATTTATTTTGATTTTAGGTCTTTTATTAAGCGATTTGTATAACATGTGCCCATTTGGTGCGTGCCCCATTTAGCCCGTGCCCGTTTAAGCCCGTGCCCATTCTAGCCCATGCCCGTTTTAGCCCATACCCGTGCCCGTCCGTTTTGCCACCTTTAACAGATACGCCTTATTGGCAACTATGAACAATACGCCGTATTACTCTAGGGTGATACGCCGTATCACCATAATCACTTAATACACCGTATCCATATAATGGATACGCCATATTAGACCAACTTAGACAGAACATCAGCAGGGGAAACCTGCAAAAACACAACACATCACACAACCCACTTAGACACCATTCCAACTCTATATCTATTACAAACATCATCCATCTCACATACAAACTATAACAACATATGATATAACGCCTTCCATGGCACTTGACCCGTTTTAACCCAATACGGGTATAAATAATCACTTATCCAAACACTCCTTTAACCATAACGCAAACATACACTTTAAATCTTTAACCCATAACTATAACGTACTATTACAAATCAAGTACTATAAGAACCATGACACACACTTTGACACATGAAGACACCTTTACAACCGATAAAAGACTCACGGGAGGTAACCGTAGACATAGAGCTCGGTATCTACCTAGGTTCATATTTCCTTACCAAAACCTTCTAATCCTCCGCATAAGAATTCCTTAAACAATAATCCAAGCCATAGCGTCTCCATTACACATAAACCTACAAAACATGGTTAACTATAACAGTAAGCGATAACGCTTAGTAAGTAAAGCAATCATAACATACCATTACATGTCAATCAAACATATAAGCATTACATATATCGAACACTTACTTAACGGGTTTCATACCCTAAGTCTTATTGAAGCACATACACATCAACTTACTCTATAACACCATTACATCACTTAGATTACAATCATCACCACATTTAAGCTTATCTCAAGTCTCCTATTACTAAGCACATAACATACATGACACGTACATGTTAGAATTCCATATAATACCATGTCATCATCACTTTATTTACCTTATATCCAAGCTAAGCATACCAAAGCATCATCATCATCAACATCATCATCATCATACACTGACATCCTAATTACATAATCACAACATGCTCTTAATACATAATCAAATAACTATAACCATGGTTTATAAAACTATTAACTCATCTCTAACAACTATAATCATCATATAATCATATATTGATTATATGATGATCAATTTCATTATTTACTAACTTAAACCCATTATAAACTCATCTCATAATCTTTATAACCTTTTATTAGCTTAAAAACATCATTTACCCATCTTTTCCAAGTTAGGGTTCATAAACCCTAGCTCTCAAATTATACAAATAACACTAATTAAGCCTCATACCTTATAAAGAATCAAGCTTAGGGACTTATTCCACGAATTGGAACACTTAACCATCTCTACATCATCATCATAAGCTCCATCTTCTTTCCTCTCTTCTCTTTATCTCGACATCACAGGAACACACAAGAAATGTGTGGAGAAATCTAAAACCCAACACATATAAACTAGCAAAAAGGGCATTTCTGTCATTTTTGCCCATTTTTGGTCGATACGATGTATCCATCTTCATGGATACTTCGTATCCCCTAAAAATCTCATAATACTCCGTACTCCCATATCTGGGTGCGCCGTATCAAAATTATCCTTAATACGTCGCACACATAGTATCCATTACACCATATTGGTACCAAAACAAGTCTGTCCTATTTCCATACAAATCTCATACGCCGTATTCCTCTTCCTGGATACATCGTATCCAGGCTATAATAGACCAATACTTGTATCATACATCCATTTATCCTTTTTTAACCATATCTAGACCCGGCCCATTTCATCTAGGGGGCCTATTTGTATCCGGGAAACGGGTGTAACAATTCTATCCCCCTTATTTAGATTTTGTTCTCGAAATCTCTCGTCTACTACAATTCAAAAACTTAGTCACATCTTGGTCCATTTAATAACATTTACAAATACTAACTCATTACGTTGCAACGATCTACTTGATCTTGCAACTCATGGCACATTATAACATAATCTAAACCCTTAATATATTCTACTTCTCGCTTAATTTCTATAACTTACAGCTCTTACAACGTCATTATGCCATCTGAGACATAATTATTCAAGGCCAAACATTTCTATAACCGATTTACTTACTATTACACCACATACTTGTTCACTTAGATATCATTTTGACTTTACATAAGTCAGTTATTAACTGTTACATTCTCATTCAGCCGTAGCCACTCTATCATTCTTTTAACATCTTTACTATAACGCTTTTGTAGGTCCAAAAGTTTATGGATCTAAGTAGCCTTGAATTACTTATAGTAAACTTGAATAAATCCAAATTCATTATGTGAAGAACTCTTAACAAGACCTTAATGTGTTAATGCAGAATCTTAACACAATAAGTATGAAGAACACAAGAATAAAATAACTTTGTATTTTCTATTAATTACTTTTCTCAAGGTTAAGGCTTACAACTCGTACCTTTAACCTAATACCTTAGGGATCCTTTTATACACTAAGGAAACCCTAATTAACTACAAGACTTGTAGAAGGGTAACTATATCTCTTCCTAAGATATCTCTACGCGTACATATCTATTCCTAATATAACTCTAACAAACTATTATGTTTTTATCATAAACAGACTTAACTATGAACTATTTGTTCTGCCAGACTTAACTACATTAGTACTGACATACTTAACCACTAACAGACTTAATTCTGGCTTACCAGACTTAACTATTTCACTACCAGAATTAAACAAACTTAAATTTGTTTTACAAGATATAATTCCCTACAATACTCCCCTAACTTGATCTTCACTTGTGAACTTCAAGTTCTTCTTTATTCCCTGAGGATCTTGGAATTATCTTTGAGCTGCATCTTTGAGTTTTCTTCATTATGTGTTCTATGCGGCATCATATCAGCAACCCATCAATACTCCGTGGTCTTTTCTGCAACTGTGACTGTATGTACATCAATTCATAAGAGTTTCATGCTATTCTCATCACATCCAGGTGTGTTAACTCCTGTGAGAGGTGAATCATAGAAAACTTAATGGATTTGATGTCTCTTTACCAATTAGCCATTACTATTTGAGTAGCCAATGTTTTGGTGTGTAAGACCATGGTACATTGATAACCATCTGATTTTTAGTAAACCAGAAGCTATCAACAGATTTGATTAGTCTTTACCAAAATCTGTACCATTTTGGACTAGTCATAGTTTTCCACTGCCTTTACTACAAGCCATGAACTTGTGGGCTAGCCAACTCTTTATCAACACAAATATGGTGAGTTGAGCACCATACAATTTTTGGGAAATTGTCAGCCATAAACGGATTTGAGTTATCTTTACCAGAGCCGTTTGCTCATGGATTAGTCAGTCCTTGAGTGGGTTAGACATGGTGAACTGATAACCATTTGTTGTGATAGTGTAAAGCACTCTCACCAAGTGAAACTCCTCAAAATCCATTTATACATATATCAACTTATTAGTATAACACTCAACAGCTTAAGAAAATTCTTCCAAAAAATTTTAAAACTATTGCTGTTGAGCTTTTGATTCAATCAGTTTTAATAGCTGATAACATGCATTATCTTTTACCTCACCAAACAGTTTCTTTTCAAGCATTTCTCTACAAGTCTTGCTTGAAAGTGGATAATCCACTTTTTTCAGCATATAAAGAATCAAAGTATCTAATTCCAAACAATGAACATGACAAGTATGGAAGTATCTCCATCTGATTACTTGCTCTTGACTTGCCAGCTTCCACATCTCATTGTCAGCATCTGGTGGCTCAAACATTGTCTTCAAATCTCCCCAGAGGACTCTTTCAAATCTCCATATCATTACCATGCTTTTCCACCATCAATATGTACAAAGTTTTCAGATCATCCGTGGATAAATCACTTAACAAACCAGGAAAACTGACATATACAGTGTCAGTATAATCTTCCCTAACTACCTGATAAGCACCTTTCTTTCCAGTTTTGATGATCTGGATCTTGGCTATCTTTGCTGGAAGTCTTGGACCTTTTGGAAGGGACCCTATTGTGAATTCTTCTGAGGAAGGCTCATCAACCTTATCTTTCATGTATTCAGCCACTTCCTCCTTGACCTCAATTTTATCCTTCTTGGTAGACTTCTTAGCTTTGGATTTATTTCTGGTCCACTTAATAATGGGTTTTGGAACTTCAATTTCCTCATTCTTCTTTACTATGTTAGGCTTATTAGCAACCTTTTCAGCTTCAGCTACCTCTGAAACTTTCTGCTTCTTAGCCTCTTCAGATTGAAGATTGTACCCCTTTCTTTTGAGCTTTGAAGCTTCCGGTTCAGAGTCCATGGGAATAAACCTTTTGACCTGCTCCATTACCTTTTCAAACTCTGCTTTAAGCTCATTAGACTTCAATTTTCTTAATTGAGTTATTTTCCAGCTGGGATGACCTTGACTCTTGATATAGTTGATCATGTATTCTCTTTGCTCTCCCTTAGTCAGAGGTCTGTGCATCTTTTCCTTTGCCTTTGTTCCCTCAGCAGCCTTTTCTTCTCATTGATCATCTCTACCATCTTTCTAGCAAAATCTTCAGCTCTAATATCTGGTAAGATGTCCCTATTCACTTCAAGTTTTGCTCTGATGGTATTCCAGTCTTCATCAGTATAGTACTTTGCAGACTCCAGAACTTCAGATTATATTTTCCTTTGCTCCTCAGTTAGTTCTAGTGGTTGCTGCAAGCTCCTTGCAATAAACTCATCATCCATCTGCTGTCTTGCAAGCTTAGCTACTGCAACTTCCTCCTCTGCTTTGATTTTGGCAATCTCTGCCATGCTTGCTTCATCTTCTCTAATTTGTCTTTTGGTTCTTTTGGGCTTAGAAGACTCTTCCATTATCCCCTTTCTTTTTCTTTGAGTGAACTCCTCACCAGACTTAATAGGAACACTGGTAGACTTAACCTCAGTATCACCACCAGACTTAATTTCAGATTCAAAGCCAGACTTAAGTATGACATCACCAAAATTAACTCTGAATAGTAGCACATCCATCAGCACAACTTCTATACCTCCCCTATCTTTGAGAGATATTGCTTCCCTGGAAAAATTAGTCTAAAACCAAGCAAAATACAATAGGTAGATCTTGAAATCAGAATTAACTCAAATAGTCTACCAGAATTAATTCTTTGAACAAACAAAAGAAATTATTCAAGCACACCAAAAATATTGCAGCAAACACAGAAATCACTTAAAAGATGTTCTAAAAATCACCAAATCATACCAACACAAAGATGTTTATAAAACTTCCATAAAGATCTAACTATCCATAGAGTAGCCTATGCTTCCACCAATAGTAACAGAACCTCCTTGGACTTCCTCAAATTCCTCCAAGTGATCCTTGTTACCAATCATATGCCCAGAGCATCCACTATCAACAATTCCTCTGCTTCCTAGCTTCTGGTGTGGATGTTCCTGCATGTCAAAAAGAGAAATTAGTTTCTCTTGGGGACCCAGGCCTGTAGAGGCTTGGGTCTGCCTTGTGGACCTTGAGAATTCAAAGCATAAGTTAAAGATGGTCCACTATTATTCTTGGAGTATGTTTTGGTCTGTCTCCAAGTATAACCTAGTGAGGGCTTAATAGCAGTCCCCCAATTACCCCTTGCAGCATAAGATTGAAACAATTTAGCTGCATTATGAACTATGGGTCTTCTTACAGGTGAGTGAGAACCATAATGAAGTCTTTGGTTGAATTGGTTCGCCTGTGGTTTTTTAAACTTGGGACTGGGTGAAGGACTGGTAGGTTTTGATTTAACATTCATATACCCAGAATTAACTTTTGCTTGGCCAGACTTAACACGACCAATATTAAACCTAGACATGTTACCAATATTAATGTTTTGCCTTTCAGAATTAATTGGTACACCAGTACCCACTTTTGGCGTAACAGAATTAACAAAAGAACTACCAGTATTAACAAGTACTGGTCTTGTGACAAACTGATTTGCATGGTTAATTCGATTTATATTGTTCCACACTGCTCTAACAAAATCATTACCAGTGCTTACAACCATTTTCTTTTTTAACTCAGCCTCCTTAGCCATTCTTTTCTCATGATAGTCACAATCTCTTATCAAATGACTTAGGCTACCACACACAAAACAACTCTTCTTTGTGAAAGAGTATCCATCCCCAAATTCTCTTTGCATTAATCCGTTCCAGTTCTTTCTGTGTATTTTAGGTGTCTCAGGTTTAGTCTATTGCCTAGGAGTTTGGACACAACTAGGTTTAGCTATTTCTGGTTTAGACATATAAGGCTTACTTATCAAAGTTGGTTTGGAAATCTTTATGGGTTAAGATTTAAGCTCTAGAGAACATTCAGAGACATTCCCAATGGATCCTTCACTGTCATTAGATTGACAGGTAGAATACTCACTAGTTTTGTCTTCTGAGACACTGGTTCTAGAACTCTTCCCACAGAATCCTTTACTGTCATGGGATTGACAGGCAGAAAACTCAATGGAATAGTCTTGAGAAGCAAGTGTTTCAGGATTTTTCATTTTGCTGTAATCAAATAAAGACTCATCAAACTTTTGTTCAGGTTTAGGTGTGTAGTCTTCATTAAGTAGAGGTGGAACTCCTTTATAATTTTCAGTTTTAACAAATCTATTATAAAGTGGTTTACCAACATAGTCTTCTTCTGAACTATCAAATATACCAGGTTTCAGATCTTCTTCATACCTTAAAACCTCACTATCTGATTTAATCTCATGGCTTAAGCCCAATTTACAACTAGAGCTCATGCCAGAATTAATTAACCTGTGAAGATTTTTAGAAGACTCTCCCCAAGACTTAACTATTTTCTTTAACACATCTCTTTCTTGGTGAGCTTTCATACCTATTCTTCTATATTTCCTTAGCTTTTCATCCTTAGCAAAATTATCATTAGCTTGAAACATTAATTTTTCATTTAGAGATGAATTTTGCTTTTGAAGATTTGAAATTTGTGTTTCTAAGGTTTTGACAGCATTGGTATAAGCTAGAATTTGTACTTCCTGTTCTCTCAACTGAGTTAATTGCTTATCACGTTGTGTTTTAAGAAGATTATATGAATCAACACATAGTTTTGAACATAATAATACCTCACTGTTTGAGCCAATGGCCATGAAAGCATAGTGACTGGTAGACTCCTCATCAACATGTTCTCCCCAATTGATAGCACTTGCATCCATGATCAGCAACCCAACCTTTTGATCCTTCTTCTTCTCAGCTTCCTTTTTCTGATAGGGAGATTCCTTCTTTTTCCTATCAGTTGCAGCAGGAGCCTTACATTCCCTTGCAAAATTCCCAGGCTGATGACAATTATAACACTTAAGCTTCTTTTTATCAAATCTAACTGGAGTCTTTGGATCATAACGGACTCTTCTACCATGTCTCTTAAAGAACATGTTCATCCTGATAGCTATCATGGCTATCTGCCAATTAATATCCATCTCTTCAATATCTGCATCATTGGTCTGCTCCAGATCTTTATTGAGCAAATCTATCTCTTTTATGATCTAGCAAAGAGAGTGTAGATAACCTGATCAGCAACTCTAGCAGGTGCCCCTCTTTCCATAGTACTTAATGAAGAAGTACTATAACTACCACCAGACTTAACCAAGTTAGTAATGTTCTTGCCATGTGAGACAAAAGCAACATTCTGAGAGCTAGAAGAGGATGGTTTTGACACATTATTGATTTCCTGTTAAAAAACCCTTAGGTTGTTGTACAAATCATCAATTGATATGGTGTCAATTTCATGTCTGGTCCTCATGGTCATTGCCAGACTTGACCATTCTTTTGGCAAAGACCTGAGGAATTTGTGGTTTGCATCCTCATCAGAAACACCAACACCATGGGCTTCCAGTTGTAACAGTAGTTGTTGAAACCTGTCATAGCCCTTCTCTAATCCTTTAGAACCGGAAATAGTAAAGGCCTCAAATTGTTGTTTGTATACAGCCTTTTGCATCTTTTTGGAGTTGGCATTTCCTCCAAATCTTACCTTGATCGCCTCCCATATTTCCCTTGCATCATCCATCCCATGAAAACTTCTGATATGCTCCTTGGGAAGTTCCATTAACAAGATGCTCTTGGCCTTCCTCTCCTTCTCTACAGCAAGGATCTCAGCAGCAGTAACAGGTGGTAACACAGAATAAGTGCCATCTTTTCCTTTGGTAACTCTCTTTTTAGAGTTTCCCTTTTGTATCACCTTCCACACTTCATTGTCTGTGTATTCTAAGCAGTGCTCCATCTCCATAGCCCATATGTCATATTCATCTTTCTTCAGTGGTGGAAGCTTCATGTTGGAGATGGTTGTGGTATTTGTGATTTGGGGTGGCTTAGTTTGAGAGTTGTCTGCTCCATCTTCATGGTTGGATTCTTCATCACTGGGATGGTCAAAGTAGGTTTCAGTTGCCTTTTCACTTAGTTTTTCATACATGATTGATGTTTTCTGGTTGGAATGAGTGATTGCCTTTTCACTTAAATAGAAGTTAAAACTTGTAAAAAAGATATTTATATAGTTTATATGTCATATAGTCATTTTGTCAAAATATAGTAAAGTTTCATCTAGTGACCAAGTTTTTGAAACAATTTTCGGGTTAACATACCCAAACTAGTCGTGCGGCTAAGTTACGATTAAACAACTTTGAAACAACAATCATGGTCATATCTAGTGGCTATATTTAAGTTAAAATAGCTTGAGACATTAGCCTTGGTTTAACCTTGGCTTTGTTTTGGTCTCAAAGAATCAAAATACAACTAAGTTTCCATGACCATGGTTGTCTTCTAGTCACAACAGGTCCGTTTAATATTTGCTGTTTTTAAGACTTTTCGTTCCCTTTCTGCTTATGTGACCCCGAGTTTTTGTTGAAAATTTCAATTTGAGCAACTTTCGTGTTTTACACTTTTGCTGATTCGGACCAGAAAAGGGTTTAAATCGCGTTTTAAAATCGTTTCAGAAGACTTTTGACTTAATAACTAATTTCATCTAGTCATCTTCTTTTAACCATAACTTTTTATCTATAAGTCCATTTCAAGTGATTCAAAAGCTCAAATTCTAGTTTTACTTCCTCTAACAACTTCTTAAACTTAATCAAGTCCAAAGTTTATGATTTTTATGTTAAAACTCATGATAATTCACTAGTTTCTTACTAGTTGTCTTAATGAGTTTCTACACTAGTTTTTACCCATCAATTTTATGTACAACATCAAGCAAGCCTTATTACATGTACTAATTATATCAAATTACATCAAATAATTATAAATATCATTACAACCATATTGAATGACAAGAAATTTAAACAAACTTCTTACAAGACTTAGGTAGAATGGTCACAAGAACAATCAAGCCTAAACCCCTTTCAATCTTCAACCCTTGTCTTCAACCTCTTAACCCAAGCTTACAAAAACTTTTACCCTTGAAATAACCTTCTTTAATTCAGCCCTAACCTTCTTATGTAGCTCTTATTTCACCCTTGATATCAACAAAATAACCCTAGGATCATGTAATAACCAACTCTAGCTCCATCTTCTTAGTGATTCTTGAAGTACACAACAAAGTAAGGATTGGTGTTTGTGTGTTGATAGTGGACGGCAAGGAGAGGAGAGACCAAGAGATTTTGGTAACTTTTGCATGTAAACTGATAAGTTTGAGGTGACTTTGGGGTATATGGGGGACAAAAGGTAGTGAGTAAGATGCATGTTTAAGGAGAAAAGGCCAAGTGGCCTTGTGATAAGGCTATCAAATGGCACCTCTCTATGAGGTGGTAGTTTGTGTGTATTTTGTGCTATCATTTGGTTTATGGGGTGTAGTTTGGTCCCGGTAATTACTAATGTTAAGCCCTTAAGTCACGAAACTTAAAACCGGGTAACGTAAAAATGTAATACTTCCAAAAATGTTAAAACTTATCAACATACTCCAACTAGGTATATTAAAAGTATGATAAGTCTAATATGGTGTTTCTATATTGTTAAAACCTAATAACGTAGGTTCGGGCACGCGTATTACTTAAAGGTAAAATGTTTACCTAAAATTGGCAAAGTGGCAATAATTCATATGAATTATGACTAGTGGTGAAACTAAAGTATTTTTGAACACATAGACTTTTCCTAGTCTTGTGTTGGTTGTGAGGATAATTCACACTATTTAATTTTTGAGATTACTTATATAAATAATTAAAAGTAATTTATATAATGTAAAATAGTAAAATATAGACATGAAATATGCGAGGTGCTGACCTTCCCCCCTTCTTGAAATCATGTCCTCATAATTTAGTTTGATGTACCGAGAAGAGATGCGGATATTTCCGTCATCTGGTCCTCTCTTTCAGTGTGTATTCGGGCCCTCGGCGAGAATTCCAACGTACTTTGACGATGGGGCTTCGCTTTGTTTCAACTGTTTGACCTCACGGTCCATTATTTCAATAGGTTCCTCAATAAATGTAGCTTGTCATCGAGCTTAATCTCGTCTAGTGGAATGACAAGGCTTTCATCGGATAGACATTTCTTAAGATTTGACACGAGGAAAGTGTTATGGATTCCACTTAATTCTTGAGGTAGCTCGAGTTTGTATGCTACCGGACCAACTCTTTCTAGGATTCTGAATGGTCCAATATATCGTGGACTTAGTTTCCCACGTTTTCCAAAACGGATTACGCCTTTCCAAGGCGAGACTTTCAGCATAACCCTATCTCCAATTTGGAATTCTAAGGGTTTTAGCCTAGTGTCGACATAACTTTTCTTGCGATCTCTAGCGACTTGTAGTCCTTCGATCCGAATAATCTTTTCGGTTGTGTCCGTACAATTTACGGGCGGTGAGTTGAACATCGCCAACCTCATTCCAAAGATACGGAGATCGGCACTTTCGACCATACAATGCTTCGTACGGTGATGATTTAAGACTGGAATGATAGCTATTGTTGTAAGTGAATTTGACTAATGGTAAATGATAGTCCCAGCTTTTACCAAAATCGATAATACAAGCTCTTAGCATATCTTCCAAGGTTTGTATGGTTCTTTTGCTTTGACCGTCAGTTTGCGGATGATGGGCAGTACTCATGTCTAGTTTAGTTCCAAAAGCTTTCTGAAGTGACTGCCAAAAATTTGAAGTAAATCTGCTATCTCAATCCGAGATAATTGAAATTGGTACACCGTGTCTAGAAACTATTTCTTTGATGTACAGCTTGGTCAGCTGATCCATATCATAATTTCGTAGCAAAATCCATCGTGATTCTTTCCCATTTCCACATAGGAATCTCGGGTTGTTGTAGTAATCCTGATGGTTTTTGACACTCGGCCTTGACCTTAGAACATGTCAGGCACTTACCAACATATTTGGCAATATCGGCCTTCATGTTAGGCCACCAATATATCATTTTGAGATCATGATACATTTTTGGGACCACGGATGAATGGAGTACTTTGACTTATGCGATTCATGCATAATCAAATCTCGTACACCTCCATAGAGTGGTATCCAACTTCTGTCTTTGAAGCATAACGTTCCATCAGAACGCTTTACAAAACCGTTTTTGTTCTCTAACATACCGTAGAGACTCTCTTTGGGTCGGTTTTCTTCTTTGATAGCTTCAGTTTGTGCTGCAAGGATTTGTGAGGGTAGTGGTGATACGATCATCATTCCCAACGATCTAACCTTTAGAGGTTTGAGTCGTTCTTTTCTACTAAGAGCATCTGCCACTCGTTTGCCTTACCCGGTGATAGCGAATTTCACAACGTAATCACTAAGTAATTCTAACCGTGACGTTGTCTCATGTTTAGATCTTTACGATCCGAATGTGTTGCAAGCTTTTGTGATCTGTGTATACTATACCCTTTGTGCGTAGAGATAATGTCTCCAGATTGAAGAGCAAAAAGACCAACCTAACTCTAAGTCATGAGTGGTGTAGTTTTTCTCGTGCTTTTTAAGTTGTCGTGAGGCGTAAGCTATCACCTTCATCTTTGCATTAACTGCTCCCAAACCTTTATACGAAGCATCACAAGACACAACAAAGTCTTCGTTTCCCTCAGGTAACGCTAAGATAGGTGCACTGCATAATTTCTCCTTTAGAAATTGAAACGCTTCTTCTTCTTTTTCGCCCCAATCGAATTTCACATTCTTTTGAGTCAATTTTGTTAAAGGCTTTGCTATTTTGGAAAAACATTCAATGAATCTACGGTAATATCCAGCAAGTCCTAAAAATTGATGTATTTCCATTGGATTTGTATGGGCAGCCCAAGTCTTTATGGACTCTATCTTGGCGGGATCGACATAAATTCCATGACTATCAATTACGTGACCCAAGAATTGTACACTTGAGATCCAAAATTCACATTTTGAGAATTTAGCATACAACTTCTCATTCTTGAGTAACTCTAGGATCAAATTGAGATGTCTTTCATGTTCTTCTTTACTCTTAGAGTAAATTAGAGTATCATCTATGAACACAATCACAAACTTATCCGAATATGGTCTACACTCGATTCATGAGATCCATGAATCTTCTTTGAGCATTAGTTAAACCAAATGGCATAACTTGAAACTCATAGTGACCATATCGAGTCACGAATGCCGTTTTCAGAATATCCTCTTCTCGAACTCTAAGTTGGTGATATCCTGATCGCAAATCGATCTTGGAGTATACGCTTGAACCTTGGAGTTGATCGAAAAGATCATCGATTCTTGGAAGTGGGTATTGGTTCTTTACAATTAGTTTATTTAACTCCATATAATCAATGCACATTCTGAAGGATCCATCCTTCTTTTTAACGAATAGGACTGGAGCTCCCCATGGTGATGAACTTGGTCAAATAAAACCTTTATCCGTAAGTTCTTGCAATTGGTTAGATAACTCTTGCAATTCTGATGGAACTAAGTGATAGGGTGCTCGAGCAACTGGTGCGGCACCTGGCACCAATTTGATTTGGAACTCCACTTATCTAGGTGGTAGAAGTCCGGGTAAGTCTTCAGGAAAGACTTCAGGATAATCACATACAATAGGTACATCTTCGAGTCGTTTCTCCTCTAACTTTTTCTCCGTTATATGGGCTAAGAAGATATAACATCCCTTCTTGATGTACTTTTGAGTTTTAATGCAAGAAATGATGTTCAGGCGAGTTACACTTCGATCCCCTCGGATAACCAAGGTTTCATTATCGATAGGAATATGTTAATACAAATAAGCCGTTAAAACGTTTATTTATATTTTACGATCTTCTAATGTTTTGTTGATAACAAACGTAAAATCATTTTAACGAAACAAATAAAATACGTAAATAGTTTGAGTTAATAGTTTCCTACACACTTACGTTTTCACATAAAACACTAAAACAAGTATAAGTGATTTTATAATTTAAATACATATGTACAACAACTAGTGTTTACATATTGGGTTAGCATATACTTAAACTAAGTATACTAAAATGGGTAAAACAAGTATATACTAAATGGGTAAAACTAGCAAATGGTATTGACCCATAACCCATGGTTTATATATACCACTTAACCAAGTTCATTGTATCTAGAAAGAAAACCATGGATCAACCCATAACCCATGACCCATGACCCATAACCAAAAATACCCATGGGTAAAGAGGAGCGTTCCACGGATCCACGGCTTTGTGCTAGCGGATCCCAAGTGGAAGGATTCGTGGGATCCGGGAAGCGATGAGAATTTTCTCTATAAATAGAGAGCCATTTCTTCCTTTCTATTAATCACTTTACACACATACTTCCCCAAGTATTCTAACCTCTAACCTTAGATCCAAGTGATCTATGTAGTTTGTCTTTTTTGTGTGATCTTCTAGGTTCCTCTTAAAGGAAAGATCACCACTTCTTGAAGACGTGCAAGCTCAAGTCCATGAGTTGCCATGCTTCGTCATCATCAAGACAACGAAGGTTCTCTTGTTGATAGATCTACCTTTCTTCATAGATGTTGGGTTGAAGGCATTAGTGAAGAATGCTGAAAGTATCAAGATGAAAGCATTAGTGAAAGGTGCTCATCATCCGTGTAAAAGCGTTAGTGAGGAATGCTAAAGGTGTCAAGACGAAGGCATTAGTGAAGGATGCCAAGCGTTGTGTCAAAGACATTAGTGAAGGATGCCGATGAATCAAATCAAGTAGCATTTGGGAAGAATGCTTAGGTCGTATAATCGATGAGGTGCATCGTTATACATATAAGTATTTGTTTATTTACAAGGATGGTGATATCCTTGATGGTGTTGTAACAAGGAGTAGATCTCCTTGAGATTAGGTGTTGTGTCGTGAAGGGTAGTAGTTCATCCATAGTAATGGAACTAGGTGCTTAGCCTAGTACCTAATAAAGGGTAGGCGACGTTGTGATAGGATTAGTTCTCCTAAGGTATGAAAGAACTCGGTGGTTAGCCTAGCACCGTATAAAGGGTAGGCGACGTTGTGTTAGGTGTGGTTCGCCTTGGTGTGAAAGAACTCGGTATTTAGCTTTGTACCGGAAAAGGTTAAGCGATGTTGTGAAGGCTTCTCCACCATAAGGAGATTGGTGTAGTGCTTACGAACTCTCGAGTAGGTGACTCGGGGTGGAGTAGGGCAAGGAAGGTGCCTTGTGCCGAACCACTATAAATAACTTGTGTCGTGGTGATGTGCTTCTTACTCTTTATCTTTCATTACACGTTTATATACTTATCTATCAACGTCCAACATAAACAACCAAATAGATTGACATAAGTCGATCTAAACATTTAAAAGGAAGTTTTAAATTGGTAAAACTATTCAACCCCCCCTTCTAGTTTTCCACAATTGGCATCAGAGCTTCGTTACCAAGTTTCTTAGAGTATGTTGTACTTTAAAAACTTGATACGATCCATGTATGTTTGAAAACTACAAAGAAAGATTATTTTTGTCATATTTTAAAAAAATCAGTATATTGATTATTGTTGGACAATGATAGAATGCTCTAATATTTTTTTTCTCTCTTAAAGCATTATCCATAATTGGATTTGGGGTTACCAAGAAAATGATAAGGAATTTATCCAAATATTTCTTTTCGCAAAAAAGAATGTTTAAGTATTCTTACAACATTAATCTGGAGATTCCAAGAAGATCACAAAACATCCAAATACTTCTTTTCTTTAAAAGAATATTTGGCAAAGGTATGATCTTTAATTACATACCTTATTATTGTTATTAAAATCTTAGTTGCATGATTTGTTAGTAATTATTCTAGTAGTTATTCATATTATAGTCTTCATCAAATTAGTTTTCTCCGACTTATTTGTATAGACTTCATTATCAACTTGTAATAATGATATCTTGGTTATTCGATAACCTCAATCATTATTCATCACAAAAGATTTATTGACACTTCATCTATGTCAATAAATATCCATGTGAAACTTCTTATATTATGATAAAATGGGATTTTATTATAATGTTTGAAAACTTCCCAAGAATTATGACTAATTCTTAAAAGGAACCTCGTCTAAAAGGAATAGTATTAAATCGTCAAAACCTCAAACCACAAATTTTAGAACCTTAACACCAAAACACTAGGCTTTTAGAACTCCCAAACCAAAGTTATCAAGGAATTTTTGAGTGATTTTTCTTGTCATGCGAATCCCTAAGTTTATACTAGCGGATCCCATATGAGAGGGATCCATGGGATCCGCGCAATGTAAGACAAGATAAACTAAAAATGATCAATGGATGTTCCACAATCATACCCACTCCAAAGACTCACGAACAAAACTCGGTCTTGTTTATAGGAGCAAAGTGATCATTCTTCTCAAGCTTAACAATCACTTGTGTAAGTATAATCTTCACTACATTGTTAATTTAATTCCTTGATTCTTAGAATTACAATTCCTTCATCTTTAAGAGTTGGGTTCAAATGGGTTTATCATAATTTGTCACCACATTGTTTTCTAAGATAATCTAAATCAAAGAATTAACATTGTTAATACAAATTAAACACATTTCTTGAACTCAACAAAGATGATGAGAGCAAAATTGTGATCAAACCCTCTAGGTTACTATTCACCATTAACACTACATTGTGGTTGTATTGTTTAGGAACATTGATACGCTTACGTAGCGTGTTCGGGGTCAAAGGAACTTCCTTTTCGTCGAGCAAGTTTTTCAACACCCTAGGCAGTGAACCTAATCGTTGTAGTGTAGTGTTAGGGTAATACGGGAATTGATATCGTTCTCTGGGGAATAGGAATGCTAGTGAGAAGTTACTACGCTAAGGTTGGGGTTGAGGAAGATTATTTTTATCTTTTATGTTTTTAGAAAAGGAAAAGTCGAATCTCGGGGTTTGGATTGGGGGTTGGTATTTCTACCGATTACTCTACTATTATCTAATTATCTAAACTAAGGTGGTGGTAGTCTATGTCTAATTATTGTGTGCTCGTATGATAGTTTAAAGATGTGTTTACTTAGGTTTTACTACTCCTTAATTATCTCCTATTGGTGATTGAATTGTCACGTCCTTATTCCTAATTGCGTTGTGTTTCTAAAGTTGTAGGGTATGCGTTTCTCCCTAACTCTTTGAAGTTACAAAGGGTCTCGTCTACAAAACCCACTAGGGATGATAAACTCTAACTCTAAGGCCTCTTTGGATAGTTTAGCTTACAACAACTCAAAGTGCTATAACCTAAGGTTCACAAATATTAATCAAGCATTAAGTACACAACGAATGACATATCGCATTACTAGATCATTAATCAACTAAGATAAGAAACAACCAATCAATATTCAATAATTAAGTTTCATATTCCTAAGCAAACACACAAGTAAATTAGCGGACATGGAGAACATGCAAGCATACACACAAATAATTGAAGACATAATTAAATTAATGAAGTAAACAACTTATCTTGGTGTAAGATAGGGTTTAAAACCCTAAAATCGACCTTGGTTCGGTTTAGGTTTTACTCCAAAAGTTTACCCAAAAGACTACTCTAAAAGCGAAAAATTCGGATTCTATATATAAGATTACATGTGCGTGCGTCACCTTATGATTTGTGGCGCGTCGTGTCATTATCATTAGGGTTTCGTCTTGGCTAAGTGATGAGTGTGTAAATACTCATCATTTTTACAATATAAACGCAAAATCATCTGAAAACACTCGAAACACATCAAAATGATCAAAATATCACAAATCAGTGTTTTATGTGTTTTAAATGCAAAAATATCAAAATCGGATGAAAAACATATCAAATTTGCAAAATTGCGCTTTAGTCCCCAAGTTTCAAAATTTGTCAAAAGCAGTCCACAGTACATAATTTCAAAAGTAAAGTCACCAAAGGTCCTTTTAAAATCAAAAGTTGTCAAATTAAGTCCTTTGGTGAAAAATATAAAAAGTTTTGAGAAAATTACAAAATGGTCCTCCAAGTTTGAAAATTGGCAGAATTGGCCCCTGAAAAATTGGAGAATGACAGATTTGGTCCCTGTACTTTTGAAACTTGTCATTTATGGTCCTTGGAACAACTTTGCAAGATTGGCGATTAGGCCCTCATTTTTGATTTACACAATTGGTCCTACAATTATTAAAGTCTTAAACCTAATTTGGACCCTTTCACATTTTGGCCCCACATCACTACCATTTTGAACCCCTGCTTATTAATATCCAGTCAACCCTTCTTGGTCAAACAAACACCTTGGCGCCAATAGTCTTCATCTTCTCAATTGCTTTCTCTACACTCTTCACACCATTCCCACATTACCTTCATCTCCCTTGTCCCCCACCTCAACAATACTACAAAAATCATTAAATGATCCTTCACCCCGTTACTCAACCCTCCACTGTCAAAATCTATTTCCGCCAAAATGGAATCAAGCGGCCTAAATCCACTATAGTCATCCAATGGTTGTAAATTGAAGTGGGAAATGCTCAGAAAGTCAAGGGGAAGCAAGTTGTATAAAAGAAAAGAAGAGAGATGCAAGATAGAGTAGTAGTTAGTTTTATTTATTTCCTTTAATGTCGTTTTTTACCTAGATGTCTTAGTTTAGTAGAAAAATGTTGTAATTTCATTTCTTTGTATCACATTCAAGTTATATTCTCATTTTGAAGTGTTGTTAAGTATCAATCAAAGTCTTCATTCAAATTCCAAGTTTATAGTCTACTGTGGAACTTTTCAGTTTTAAATTTTATGAACAAGCTTCTCATAAGCTTATGCTAGAGTCAAATAAGCTCCTTTAAGCTTATTGTAGCCTTTGGAAAGCTTACAATTCGTTTTCAAGTAATTTCCATCTATGGTCAACAAAAGTCAAAGATCTAAAGTCAATCAATTTCATGTCAATTACTGGTTTTAGTTTGTTGAAATGATGAGTTTTATGTTTATATAAGTTTTTAAATCAGTCTTGGTAAGAATCTCATCAGTTTTTGTAGTTTTAATGCATTTTGGTTTTATAAAGGGGTGTTTGGTTCGCTTGTTTAAACTGCTTTAGAGGTTACAATCTTAGAATAGATCAGTGGTTTCAGGTTTATTATGGTTTATTTAGTTCATTTCTGTCTTTGCTTTACTGTCATTTGAGCTAAAAGTCAATATGCTTGAATCTGCCATTTGTCATCTTAACTGTTGGAATCAATGCACCGAGATTATCACATATAGGTTCTAAGTCGATGAGCTAGCTTGTTTCAGTTCCATTCCACCTTATTTCATCCATTTCGGTCTTTAAATTGCATCTGAATCTCATAAAAGTCAAACTAGGATCTGTTTTCAAAAGTCGACATTTGTCAATCTGTTTTCTTCCAAACTTGCAAAGCAGTGCATTGTCTTCACTTCAACTAGTTAGGGTCTAATATTTGGTCTACTTGCAGTCTTCTAGGTGGTCTTCAAGGCCGAAATCTTTTTTGTCTCTAGATTATCGATAAGCTTATAAATAAGCTCAAACATTGGTATCTGTCTTCTTATTACGCTTCATCGACTTCTTTGTCATTATTTTGCCATTTTGTTTTGCCCTCTAACTTCTTTAATACTTGTCCTCGATGAGTTGTAATTTGGTACACATGTTCTCTGGTTGGTATTCTTGAGATCCATGCTTTTGGTTTTCATGATAGCTTATTGGATAAGCGATTAGAAGGGCTTAAACAGTAGGGTAAGTCTCTTGTATTGCTTTAGTGTGATTAGCTTTAAATCACTGGTTATATGCTCATTAGGTGTTAGGAATAGATGTAATTGGTTGCTTTAGAGTAGTTTTAGCATAGAGTAGCTTCATGGCAGTTTGGTGTAGAGTAGAGCTTATTTGCTTATTTTATAAGTGCTTATTTAGGACAGTTTACATAGCAGCCTTAGATTCTCCCACATAAGCCCTTGTTTTCTCATTTTTCTCAGCTTTAGAATAATATTTTAGAATTTCCCTGAAATTTTCATTAATTTTGGTCACTGTTCACTATTTTTCTTAATTAAAATAGTTTTTAATCACTTTTAATTAGCTTTAATTGCAAATAATTAAGAAAAGCTTCAAAAAAATAATTTTTCATTTTATTAAGTTTAGATAAATATAAATAGCCTAAAAGTATTTTCCATAATTTTCTTAGTTTAAAAGTATTTTCTAGCATTTTAATTAGTTTTAAATAGTTTTAAATTAATAATAAATATATAAAAGTCAAAAAATATATTTTCAGTTTTAAAATTAGTTTTATAGTATTTTAGATTTTTCAGAATCATAAGTTTATTTTTCTAGCCTTATTTTGTATTTTCTTCTATTTTAGAGTATTTATTAAATAGTATAAATAGTTTTTAATTAATAATAATTAATTAAATAGTTGTAAAAATAATTTTCTTTTTCTAAATATTTTCTTTTATCATTAGGATTGTAAAAATGTATTTTTCATATTTTTAGGATTTATATTGTATAAGTTTCACTTTTTATTTTGTACGTTTACGTAGTTTTTAATTTAAACGTAAGTTTTTAATTTTAAAACGTTCATCATCATTGTAAATATAGTGATAGCATTTATTTAATAGATTTTATCTTTTTAATTTTCTTAATTTGCATTTAAGTCGCTTTATTTTATAAACTTTTTTTCAGTAGTGTAATTATTCAATCCTAATCCTTTCTGATCGCTATCATTAGTGATCATTCTATCGTCTGATCAAGTGTTTAACACACCATTGAGTCTCCGTGGGACATAACGACCGAATTCACTATATTCTCGATCTTCATTGTATTTGTGTACGAAATGTTTAAGTCCATTAGACTTGACGGTTCGACACGGATCACTAAGTTAATCTTGCTACTGGCGTCACCTTATGCTTGTGGCGCCGTCCTCTTCAACCGGCGCCGTCTGGATTACATCTAGGCCGTGCGAGTAGCGACGGCCTACTTTTATAACTTGCGTCGTCACGGAAATAGGAGTTTTGGCTTACGTATCGTCATAAAAATCTTCCACGGCGTCATGATTAAGCGATGGCGCCGTCCCTTGTAATTTAGCGACTTGAGTGTCTCGATTCTTGACTTTGGCCATTTTCTTCATATATCCGCCTTTTTCGTCCAAATAAGTGCCATTCTGACGTTTGCCTTCAAGAGACCTAAAAAGTGAAAAGGAGCGATATTAAGCAATAACGGATACAAAAGTGATCAAATAAGGGCTTAAACGACCCTAAAAAGGTACATTTTAAAACCTTATCAAATATCCCTACACTTGGTATTTGCTTGTCCTCAAGCAAATGTGCTTTAACCAATTAATTTATAAGTTAGGGGTCATGAAGCATTGGTTTAAAACAGTCTACAACACATAAAGCCCATAAAGTCATAAAAAGCACGGAGTACATACTAGCACCTCACATGGGGTGTTTGGATACTCACATCTCTCTCGGGTGTATATTAAATATAACAAGTTGGAAATGGAAGATAAACACTCATTAACTTGGTCCTAGTACATAGATTACCATAAGCTTGAGAATAGATCAAACCTCCATCGCTTTGGTGTAGCACCTAGGAAAGACTATCAAAGAGGTCTTAAAAGGGTTGTAACGTTAGGCTTACGGTAGGAAACAAAGGGTTTGGTGGGATAGGCTTTTAGTGGTGGCAAGTCAAAAATCTCAATGTTACATGCATATGAAGAATGGCGTTGCTAAGCCAAGACTCGACACTCTAAACTCTAGATAACTGAAATAAACAAACATAAATTTAAAGATAGATGTAGGATGATAGCCCGTATGTTTGTTTTTTTTATCACTCTATATATATTTTTTCTTTTTCTATTATTTTCGATTTTTTTTTCATACACTTTTACTCTACCATCCTCTCGATAACATCAAAATAATAGGGATTTATAGCACATCCTACACTTGAGTTTTATTACTCTAACACTAATATGACCCGAATTGAAAAGATCAAAACACTTGGGGTACATTATTATGCAAACAAAGGGAATTTGAATTTAAAGTTCCATTCCCATCATTTTATAAACTTTAACTTTTCCCATGAATCCCAATCGTCCCAAAACTGTGTACAAAGGATATGACTCGACTTAGCAACTCATGCAGGCAACTAGATAATTGAACTAAGGGTTTAGGGTGATAACAATAATGCACTAAAAGTGAGTGCATACAGGGTAGGCTAAGGCGATTTGGGTGTATATTTGGGGGTGGGGTGTAAACAATGCTCTTCATTGATATTCCGGAAGACCGAAACATCACGAGAACCGCGAAAAGGAAAGGCTCTGAGGGGTTAACTAGGGGTATCGTGTACTAAAGATGAGTACAACGTAAAGGTGTGGGGAAATTACTCAACCAATGTGGAAGAAGTAATTATATTACGAGTATTAAACAAGGGTTATCCTAATGCCTCTTATCATTTAATTATTCCTAACTACACAAGTGTAGTCTTACTAGCGATCTCGGAATGCATCACAAAACAAGTTCTAGAATCTAATATACTACCGGTTCACACTCTAAGCATTAAAGATGAATGCTTTTAATTCCTACTAATCTAAGGGTGATCCTCACATTTTTTGTGGAATTTAGGTGGTAAAGGGTTTTGTGCTAGTCATATAACTTCCTATCCGTGAGACACTTTTGTTAAGACTAATGGCCCACTCCTATATATTATGAAAAATTTTAAATTTGGTGCCAAAATTACCCTAACCGATATTTTCTCATGGTTTATTACAAAAGTGCAATTGGACAAAGCAAATAATCAAGGATAAGCATAGTTTCAAAGTTCCGTTTATTTTCCTCCTACACTTAAACCGAACATTGTCCCCAATGTTCCCGAAAGTATCAAAGTTATGATAAAAGAAGGTAATTAAAACGAAGAAACTAATACTCCCACGATTAGCTCGGTAGGATCCGTGTGTGAAGTAGTGGTTAAATCCTTTCCAAGAAGAATGTATGCGTGAAAAACTCCTTCCAACTTTATGTATCTTCTTCTTGATAAACAAAACACACACTTGAAGAAAACAAATGAAACCTTCGCGTAAAATCGCGTAATAATATATAAGACTCGATTTAAACTAGGATATAATGCTTGTGGAATGGATGTTTACTGAATTTCTAAGAAAATTAAGACACGGAAAATTCCAAAATTTATAAGAAGCTCGAAAACGAGAAAAAGTATTACGATGTTTTATTCCTTCTGGCCGACGTCGAGTTGCAATCTGACGTCGTCGGTTATCACGACAAAAAGCGGTCTCGATTTTCTAGAAAAATTCGGAAAATATACATCTTTAGAATCGGAAAAATTTACGCAAAACATCCATTATGACTCGATACAAGCATTTGACTCAAACAAACACACAAATATATCTTTTAATCAATTGTTATTCTCATGTTCACGTTTCTTGAAAGCGTGTGTAATCCTCCCTACACTTATCCTTTATGTAAAATACCTTTATATGCAATTAAGGCGAGGTTAAAAACAAAATAAAGCATTTTACAAATTTAAACATGATAATAAACAATAAATAAAAGATATATGACACAAACAAGCAAACAATTAAGCATGGGTTGCCTCCCACGAAGCGCTTTTCTTTATTTAAGAGTCTTATAGCTAGACTCGTAGTCGTGTCCCTACGTTACTTCATTACTGTCACCTTCTTCCTCATGACGGTCTCTATTGGGAGATTCCTTGTTGTAGAAATGCCCCATGATGCACTTCTCTAAGAGTTCATCCTCTCCCCAATTGGTCCTATATTCCGGTCTTAGGTTCAAGCAATCCTTATAGAATCCGAAAATCTTAGCCATAACATAATCTACTCTTTTTTCCCTATCCTCATCATTCCTATAATAGACCGAAAGTTTAAGTTCCTTTTCATCATTAGAGAGTGATGAAAACTTCTCAATCTTAAACGGCATTTGGTAAGCTATGTCATCGGTCTCATCCTTGAATCGCACTACTCTAACGAGGGATCATAGGTCATCCCGGTGCTTTCTATGAAAGGTCTCCCTAGAATAACGTGGGATAAGCTAGGATCTATGGCCGTGCTAATATCATCCACAATTATGAAGTCCGTAGGGAATGTGAAACTACCTACAAAAATGGGCAATCCCTTAACTTTACCGAGAAAATTTCAACTAACACTAGGATCATTGGGGTCTTGCCTAGTTGGAATAGGCTTCTTCATTACCCAATTGTAGTAGGTGCTAGTCATTATGTTGATTGGGGATTTGCGATCAATGTAGGCCTTTGCCACAAAAAGGTGTCCTATGCAACATGGTATGTTAAGATTCCAAGGGTTCCCAAACTTGATTCTAGGGCTTTTCCTAACATACATGTGACGGAGGTCACATACTAAGTGAGGGTGGCGAGATAATTCTTCCTCCATCGGAAACTTATTGAAATAGTCATTGTCTACTTCATCTACTTCCTTGGTTGTTTCATTATTCTCAAGTGTATGGTCCTCTTCGTCATTAGGTTTCACTAAGGCGATGGTATTGACGAATTGAACGTGCTTAGCTAGCTTACTTGGGTCCTTAATCTCTACACCGGAAGGCTCGGGAGTTGAGATAGCACTAACCTTCCTATCACTATTGGTTATGGCTTTTAAAAGGTTGTCTATCTTCCTATCCATATCGGCTTGTTGTTGGTTGAAACAGTCCGAGAGCTTAGCTATTTGGGCTTCTTGGGATGCGACAAGGTTTTTCAACATCCCTTCGATGTTTTGTTGGTTAGGACCATTAGGTGGGGGCCATGAAAAATCATTGGAAGTGAATTCCTTGGTTTTCCCGAGTGAAGTCGAGCTTGCCCTTCCATGCTTCTCGGGTGTCATTAAAAGTCCTAGGTCCGGTGTTGCAGGGAATCTTCCTCCGTTCCATTAATCTGCGAGGATGCGTAGTCAGCGGAAGCATGTTCGGGGATCGGGTGTAGTCTGCGCGTGTTATGAGGATAATTACACGGCTCACGCGATGAAACTTTGTTCACATGGCGTGAAGACTTAGGATTTTCGTAAGAGCTCATAAGGAATTTTACTTGATCTTCAAGTTTAAGCATCCTACGGTCGGAAGGTTGTGAGTCAATGGAGGCAAGGAGATTGCCTTAACGGTTTTGGGCAACTCACGGGGTCATTCCAACTTTCGTTGTCATAGAGAGCAAGGTCCTTTATTATACCCATGATTCTTCCGCGGTGAGATCACTAAGTTTTCACCGGCCGCTTGGTCAATGGATCGCTTGGTGGGAAGTTGACATGATCATAAAGATTTGGACTTGGAGCCAAAGATCAATGCCGTGATGAGGGACTTTATGGAGTAAGTCCTTGAATCGAGTCCATGCTTCGTAGAGATTCACCTTGGCGTTGTTGGAACATCAAGATGTCATTCCTAAGTTTTGTGGTTCTCCCGATGGGAAAAATTGAGCAAGGAAGCAGTGGTGAGATCATCCCAACTTGAGATGGAGCCGTGGAATTCGCTCAAGCCAATTACTAGCTTGGTCCCGTGAGAAAATTGGAAGAGACGCAGACGCGTGGTCTCCCGAGTAGTAGCATCAAGGTCGATGGAATCGACAATTTTAAGAAATCCTTAAGATCTTGATTAGGATCTTGAGGCGAAGTCCATGGAATGCACATCCATTTTACCAACCGGATGGTGTCGGATCGCAGGGCCGTAATTTGGGCTTGGTCGGGAAGCTCAATGGTGTTCCTATAGCCTAGGTGGCTAGGTCTCAGTATTCACCAAGAGTACGGTCTCTTGGCGGGACAATGATTTGAGGAGGGTTTTCACCTTCCATGATGAAAAGTGATGGGGTTACGAACAAAGGTCACAAAGAAGGGGGATAGACTAAAAGAAAGCTAAAAAATGAGAAAAACGTTTACTTGATATGAATCAAGCAAAGAAACCTAAATGAGGTGGACTACTAACTAGCTATTCTATTCCCCGTGTTAGATATTAGTTTTCACATACACATCAAACCATAACACAAAGTGGCGTATAAATGGAATTCTAGAGAGAAAAAGTTAGAGGTTTAGGGAACTTAGTGAGAGAAAGTGAAAGATATTATTATGAGCTCCAACTCTCTACCTTGCAAGGTAGAGAGTATTTATAATCTTACATAAATCGCCACACAGCAGAACATGGATCGGGCATACGATGGGTAAAGACCGTCCGTCCTCCACGGTGTTGCCAACTAAATACTACTTAACTTAAAATAACTATGACTACGAGCTTTCTAACGATTACATATACTTGAGGTGACCGACTCTTTAATACACGGAATTTCTAATTCCTAACAATCTCCCCTAAGGAGGTCACCTCAATCATGTACCAAAATTACATTGAATACAAATAGATATTACATTTAAAAATTGTTCTTGCATTCTTGATGTAGTCCTTTGTTCCTAAGCTCGTAGTCATTGATTCTTCACATTGCATGTTTGGTTACTTCAAGTGGAGGTCTTTTCTTGATCTACGTGATAATAAGTTTGAGCCGACATTTGAGATCATCGACTATCAAAAATCTACGAGACATCCTTTGTGGAGTTGCTATTATGTGATGTTGTGACTTTAGGACCGACATGCTCACATTCGGATCATGATATCTTCTCATCGAGTAGCGGAAGCATTTGTTGAATCATGATATTGGCGTAGAGAGCGAAGCATGGAGTGAAAATATCGAGTCATTGATGCACTAATCATGATTTCTTTTGAGATGAATGTGTTAAGTGAGCATGCGGCTATGGATTGACCGCTTCATTACGATCACCGCAAGCGTCGGTGTACACGCATACAACGATTATGAATAAATCGCACGAAAGTGTCTTTGATCACTTCGTTGAATTGAGTACATGGCCCACGGTTCCCGTTGATCGATTACATGTCTTGCTGTGATCGGTATAATTCGAAGAATTTCCTTGACGGGGTTCGCATTGCTCTAAATTGTTCTCAAACCGGAACATCTCAAAGAAGATAACACGGAGTGAGTGAACGGTAATTTTAAGTCCACGATTGATGAAAAGAGATTTGAAAAACAATCGTGTATTGCTCAATAGAAATTGTTATTGCAATACAACGAAGGTTTTATTGAAAATCAATTATCAATCATAAAAACACCTTTGGTTTGAAAAATGAGTACACGGTCGATGTGCTAAAGAAAAGAGTTGTTAAGCACAAAGACCGGTTTTCAAAGGTATCAGTCAATCCATAACTCGAACGAGATTGATTCAAGAGATTGAATCGCCCCATTGTTTCTGTTCGGTTGTCACATGGTTGATCCATATAATAGATCTCACATGCCACCTACCAGAGCTTGTTTGATGTTGGCTCGAAGGCTTTCCATCTTCATTGTGAATATGTATACATTACTCGGATGTTACGGCAATACCACAAGGATAATCGTGGGACTCAAGATATAATCTCTCTTTCCACATTGTGTGAAGCAGAGAGTCTTCATTGAAAGTGTCCTAATAAGATTTATTGATGATCTCGTGGCTCTAGACTCAATTTGTGCATATTTGGATCTGTGCGGAGACTAGGGAGAGGTCTCCTTCTTCAATATCAACAATCTCTAAGAGAAAGTCGATAGATAATGTCGGTTCCCGTGAGAATGAAACAAGTCCTTTTAAGAGGAACTTGAGTGGTTTGGATAGTTGAAGTGCGATCGTCCTTTGGGTCCATGACGTCTTGTCTTCAATACCGATGTTACCATCGGTAGCATATGAAGTGAACCGGTTTACGCCCTAAGGTTGAATAAATGGAGGGCTATTTGTTTTCACCCTTTTCTCATTCAATTCTTTTTAATTCTTCAACCCTTCAATGCTTACGAGACTTCATAGCTAGAACCTTGTTGGGTTTATTCCAATACTAGCTCGATCTCGATCGCACTCTTCCCATATCTCACTTTTCTCCTTTTATCATCATACCTAAGGACTTCTACACTAACTAGTGGATTGTCCTGGTAGATCCCTCCGGTTCTGGCGGATCATGGGAACAAAACCTAACCTTATCATCCTTATATCACCATACATAAAGTAAAGTTGGTAGGTCTTTTGGTATTGTTCATCGCCATATGGAACCAATTGAAAACCATTTGAAAATCAATTGGATACTTATGATATATTATCAAAGCGTTTTGTACACGAAATTGTTTTGATATTTTTAGAACGAGAACTCCCCTCAACATGTGCATCAAGTATTTGAAAATGTTTTGCACGGAGGCAAGAGAAAGAATTAACTTCTTTGATTACCATTTTCTAAAGATATCAACATCTCTTCCCATATCAAATCAAGTAGATAGAGCATTTCGGGAAGGATGAGGTTTCCATAAATTTGCTCCCCTCAATATGTGCCTCGAGGTTTGAAGAGAGTTTTGCACATACTAGAGGAACACACACATGAGATAAGTTGATCACATTTCAAATCATAGGTTTAAGATAGATGCTCCCCTCAACATGTGCAATGAAAACTTGAAATCGTTTGTCACATGTGGGAAGGATGACATGTACATCCTTATAAAACCATTTACCGAATAATCGGTTTAAATCCAATTTAAATCACACATTCTCCCCGATCACAATTATCAAATCATTTGAGATTTGTGATCTCTTATGGATTTAAATTGATTTTGAAAGCTTTTAAGGAGAATTGTGACTTGATTATGAAAGCGTTTTAAGCGATACGGATCGGATTTTAAGACTTTAAACTCCATTGATAAAACATGCATGTACATCTTTTGAAAACAATCTAATGCCAAATAACTTTTTAATTTAATTGAAATCATTCTCCCCTCAATCAATGACATAGGTTGTTGATTGAGAGATAGAGATTTTGACAAATAAGTCGATGATTATCAAAAATAGAGACCGAGTTATTTTTCAAAGCATTTAGTTTTCGAAGATGAAAGTTAATAGAATCGAGCATGGAATTTTGAAAAACATGGCTCTGTTCTTTCTTTAAAACCGGGTTATTGCCTAAAATGACAATAAACCAATGTTTCTCTTTCTCCCAAAATATATATATATATATATATATATATATATATATATATATATATATATATATTTTAAATAAAAATTGAACAATATCTAAAGTCCGTGTCATTCTTTGAATGACAAACAAAGACCGTAGATATTATCGAATCGAGAAAGACATGACAAAATGACAATATTTTTGAGGATTTTTTTTTCAATTTTTTTTTTTTTTTTTTTTTTTTTTTTTTTTTTATGGATTTTGAAAGTTTTATATTTTTCTATTTTTTTTTTCGAATAGATATATACAAGAGATGATGAAGATAGACCTTTACTCCTCGACTTCCTCACGAAGGCGTTTGAGTGTTTCGGTTGAAGGCTTTTTAAGCCAAGTCGTGGAAGAATAAACTCAAAAGCGTTCTCTTGGAAGAGCTTTGGTGAAGATGTCGACTAGCGATATTCGGACCTCACAAAATAGAGTTCCACCACACCTTTTTCTACTTGTTCCACGATGAAATGATGTCGAATGTCGATATGCTTTGCTCTTGAGTGTTGAACATTGTTGCATGAGAGAGCAATAGCACTTTTATTATCATAGTCTGAGAGGATTTTGTTGAACTCAAAGCCATAGTCGGATAATTGAGATCTCATCCATAAGATTTGAGCACAACAAGATGACATGGCTATGTATTCACCTCTGTGAGGAAATAAAGTACTCATTTGCTTCTTTGAAGACCACTCACAAGCTTATCACCCAAAATCGAGCACCTCCGGATGTGTAAGATATAAACTTTCACATACACATCATAACATTAACACAATGAGCACATAGATGGTTTTAGAGAGAAAGAGTGGGACATTCTAGTGAGAGAAACTTGTGGAATATTAGATTATCCAAAGAACATCCAACCTCTACCTTGCAAGGTGAGGGTATTTATAGGTTACAAACTAAGCGACCTCCTGACGGCTGTGGATCGGAGATACGGTGGGTAAAGACCCGACCTTCCTCCACGGTGTTGCCCTAAACTATATTACGCTCTTGACTAACTACATAACATCATAAATAAGTAACTAACAATTAGTATCTGAGCTAACTTATGCTAGATAATAGTTGGGGTGACCGACTCTTTCAACCTTTGGAATTTTCTAATTCTAACAATCTCCCCTAAGGAGGTCACCCCATATTTTACATTTCAAATCCTAGCATTCTAGTCTTGACTTTGTTCTTGAGCTCGTAGATAGAACAACTTCAACATTGCAATCTTTGTGCATAAGTGGTGCAACTTCAAAGTCTGCACAGATTTGTACATTAAGTGGAGGTCATTAATGATCCATGAGAGAATGATAAGGAGCCATCTTTTGAGATCATCGGCAATCATCAATCTACGAGGCATCCTTTGTGGTGTTGTGACTTTAGGACCGACATGCTCACATTACGGATCATGAATTCTTCTCATCGAGTAGCGGAAGCTTTTGTTGAATCATGATATTGGCGGCGTAGCGAAGCTTGGTGTGAAAATATCGAGTCATTGATGCACTAATCATGATTTCTTTGAGTTGAATATGTTAAGTGAGCATGCGGCTATGGATTGACCGCTTCATTACGATCATTGCAAGCGTCGGGCGTGCACACGCATACAACGATTAGCAACAAATCGCCGCGAAGTGTCTTTGATCACTTCGTTGAATTGAGCTACACGGCCCACGGTTCCCGTTGATCGATATAAATCTTGCTGTGATCGGTATAATTCGAAGAATTTCCTTGACGGGGTTTCGCATTTGTTCAATTTGTTCTCAAACCGAACATCTCAAAGAAGACAACACGGATTGAGTGAACCGGTAATTTTAAGTTCAATGATTGATGAAAAGAGATTTGAAAAACAATCGTGTATCGCTCAATAGAAATTGTTTTGCAATACAACGAAGGTTTTATAGAAAATCAATTATCAATCATAAAAATACCTTTTGGTTTGAAAAATGAGTACACGGTCGATATGCTAAAGAAAAGAGTTGTTAAGCACAAAGACCGGTTTTCAAAGGTATCCGTCAATCCATAACTGAACCGAGTTGATTCAAGAGATTGAATCGCCCCATTGTTTCATTCGGTTGTCACATGGTTGATCTATATAATAGATCTCACATGCCACCTACCGGAACTTGTTTGATGTTGGTTCGGAAGGCTTTCCATCTTCATCGTGAATATGTAAACACATCACTCGGATGTTCCGGCAAAACCACAAGGATAATCGTGGGACTCAAGATATAATCTCTCTTTCCACATTGTGTGAAGCAGAGAGTCTTCATTGAAAGTGTCCTAATGAGATTTATTGATGATCTCGTGGCTCTAGACTCAATTTGTGCATATTTGGATCTGTGCGGAGACTAGGGAGAGGGTCTCCTTCTTCAATATCAACAATCTCTAAGAGAAAGTCGATAGATAATGTCGGTTCCCGTGAGAATGAAACAAGCCCTTTTAAGAGGAACTTGGTGATTTGGAAAGTTTGAAGTGCGGTCGTCCTTTGGGTCCATGACGTCTTGTCTTCAATCCGATGTTACCATCGGTAGCATATGAATTGAACCGGTTTACGCCCTAGGGTTGAATAAATGGAGGCTATTTGTTTTCACCCTTTTCTCATTCAATTCTTTTAATTCTTCAACCCTTGATTGCTTACCAAGACTTCATAGCTAGAACCTTGTTGGGTTTATTCGATTACTAGCTCGATCTTAGTTAGCACTCTTCCCATATCTCATTTTTCTCCTTTTATCATCATACCTAAGGACTTCTACACTAACTAGTGGATTGTCCTGGGTAGATCCCTCCGGTTCTGGCGGATCATGGGAACACATACCTAACCTTATCATCCTTATATCACCTTACATGAAGTAAAGTTGGTCGGTCTATTTGGTATTGTTTTGCCATTGGATCAATTGAAAACCATTTGAAAATCAATTCGGATACTTGTGATATATTATCAAAGCATTTTGTACCTGAATTGTTTTTGATATTTCTAGAACGAGAACTCCCCCTCAACATGAAATATTTGAAAATGTTTTGCACACGGAGGCAAGAGAAAGAATTAAATTCTTAGAATTACCATTTTCTAAAAGATATCAACATCACTTCCCACATCAAATCAAGTAGAAATAGCATTTCCGGGAAGGATGAGGTTTCCATAAATTCGCTCCCCCTCAATATGTGCCTCGAGATTTGAAAAAAATGAAAGATATTATTATGAGCTCCAACTCTCTACCTTGGAAGGTAAAGAGTATTTATAGTCTTACATAAAGTTTTGCACATACTAGAGGGAACCCTTTATCATCAAAGGATTAGAAGCCATATGATCAAGGTACCTTAAAAACATTTAAAGTTGAATTTTGCAAGATTTAAGTGTTGTGTACCACGATGACTTGAATTTGCAAAGAGAGTTCTCCCCTTAATATATGCTTGAGATTCGAAAATTGTTTAGCACATATAAGAGAAGTTTGCACAAAATTGGTCATCTTATCTTTTAACATCTTTCATATTTATATCACATTTTCTCCCCGATCAAAATCTTAAATCCTTTGAGATTTTGGGTCTCAAGTGATTTAAATATGTATGAGGTAAAATATTTGTAGGAGAAAAATGTGTCCGATTTTATATGATCAAATATGGACAACACGATGTTTCCCCTTTTACGAGGGAAACCACAGTCTAAATCCTAGCACTATTACATGTATTACGAGTTGTTCATATTTATTACACCACATAATACACATACTTAAAACACACCATAATCGGTATCCGAAGAAGTCTTCATTCGGTCCTGCGAAGAAGTTTGTAGTGACCATCACGAAGCCTTCCACCAACAAAACTTTCAAGGTGCGGAAGATCCTTCGTGTCTTGAGTCTTCGTCGATTGCTGACAATGAAGTGTTTACATCTCTTCACGTCATCATCGGTCAAAACATAGTTTAACCCAAGATTTCATATCAAGTTTGGCTTCTTTCACTCGGTGTCAAGTTCTTCTTCGACCAATTTGAGCGTACCATCACTAAACTTGTAGAGTTCACATAGGCGCATAAGCATCGATATCCATATCGCCGGTGAAGATAGCGGCTCTAGGGGTGTCAAGGACTTTGTATTCTCGATGAAATTCATGTCCGGTTGCATTCCATTGAGGACTTATAAGGTTGATCTGGTTTGGTAGCTTTCAATGCCAGTCGAAGTCCTCAACTCGTTTTCGAATGACTAAGCCTACGATCCAAGAGTGACAGTGCAGAGAGGGCCTTTTCTCACGAGCAGTAAGTGCTCAAGGTATCCTTGAAGATTTAAGAGATAGAGATCTTGAAATCATTTGGCGAAGATGTTTGAAGTCGTTCTCTTCAATAGTATATACTTTGAAGTCGACTCTTTTAAGGACAATCTTCTTCAAGTACTCATATCCATAGATAGGGAAGATCTCTACACTAACAACACTTAAGATTTGCGACTTTGATCGACATCATTGCGTCTTTTATCGGCACCATGTCTTTCGATGTAGAACTTCTTCTTTTGAACCACCGTGAGAAATTCCATAAGAAGCTGCAATATCATACTTTTGTTCTTCATTGACGAAATTGATCGGGAACCATCTGTTCAAGCCCTTGATCGAGTAGGTTGCGACTTTCATCTTTGATATTGATAAGCGGGCCTTCTTCGGTGAGCGAGCACACGAAAGTCAGTCGTGATTGAAGAAGAATTCGACTGAATGGTTATCGACCGAGCTCACCACCAGAGGAAGAGATTTGTTGACATTGAGGCGGTTTGCTCAACGACTTGGTCATTCGACATCTTATGGCATTCTTCCATCGATATTGAAGATGATTTGCATCGAATGGAAGACTTTGACAATTTAGTAAGCTTGACCTTCTAGATCTCTTGGAGTTATGGATGAGATACACTTCCGCTCATGGAACCATTTGATAAAACTTCCCATATCACCGGTGTAGTGCGAAGAGAGTCTTGGTGGAACTTCATAATTATTGGTGATAGCGATGCCCAATTGTTGTCGGGAATCATAGAGTCGAGACTACGGGATGGTCCATGTGGGTTCGGGAAGGAGGTCTATCTTCCATGTGCGATTTTGAATAGTGTCTCTTGAAGGTGCAACTACGGATGTGCTAGTGCGATTCCAGCCATGTAAGAATCAAACCGGTCATCGAGGGCTTAGGAATATGCTTTGTAGATGCATCATCTTCATACGGTTACGAGTCCGCCATGATATGCGACTCTTCGTTAACCATTTGATCATCGGGAATAGAGGTGGGCGTGGATGTGAACCTTGAATCAGCCGTCGTCCGAGCGATGATTTTTTCGAGTACTACGCTCTTTTGTCGGATCGATTGTTGGAAGATTTGGCGGTGATGATGGTGGTTGTGATAGAGGTGTGTTGGTTGTTGTAGAAGGATTACGGATCCGAAGTTCCGGCTCCCGTTGGTGGTGGGGAGGAGGTGGATCTTCGATCCTTTATCAATGTTTCCATTACAATTGTTCTCCTTTTCTTTTTAGCATCCTTTTCTCCGACTTCAATCTTAAGCGCTCATAATTGTCGAACTTGATGGATTCTTCAAGTGCCTCATAGAGTTCTTGTGAACCTCATGCTTGTCCTCTTGACCTCATACATCCTTTCACAGGCTGCTCTCATATCGGAGATGGGAGGTCCTTGAATCGTCTAAGTGGAGCCTCCATTGCCCATTCCACGACATCCTTGACTTCTTCTTCAATAGCGTCGATGGCGCTTCATTGAAGTTGAGGTGCTCAATCTATAGACGCGATCCACGGAGAATCTCTGATTTGGGAAGTTGCCTTTCGAGCTTCTATCCTTTTAATAGCTTTATCCAGTGGTTGATCGGTGAGAATGCATGGAGGTGAAGTGGTGGAGCATCCACATCCGCAACTATAATAGCGGGGATCGGGGTTGGTGGCGATGTTGGTGGTGTTTGTCTGATTGATTCGATTGGTATAGGAGGTGGAAATGCGATTGATAATGAAGAAGGCGACATTGGAGGAATGGTTGGCGTGTCTTCTTGAATCTTGACATTATACATGGATTGTGCGATATCTAGGGTTTGTCATTAATGTATTGGTCTCAAAAGAAGTTTGCATCGAGATCCTTAAGTGAGGATAGAGAGTTAGTAGACACATTTGGTTCATCCATCTTCAAGGTCTCATCGGATCTTGTCTCAAGGTTCTCCTGCGAGCCCTTTTGTAGCAGTGTCGACATTCAAGTCGATTGAGTCTCACCAAGTGTAAGAGATTCCTTAAGCGTTTGAGCACCTTGACCACTCCAGTTGTTCTTTTGCATGAGATGAATACATTTCTTCTCTTGACTCATATGGTTGTGGTGCTTGATGGAGATGATGAGATAGTTAACGACATGTGACGACTTGTTCGGTTTCAACACTTGCAACTCCTTTTCCACTTGTCAAGTGTAATTGGGTTTGTTTGTCGAGGTAGTTGAGCGGGTTCTCTTAACACAACTCCACCTACTGGAGCTTTCACATTCTGATCTTCAAGGCTTTGCTGAATTCCAAGTTGCAGATCAGTGTCATCTTCATCAGTTAGCCTGGAAACATTCCTTGGTATCTCAGTTTTCTCACCAATCTCCTTTTCCACTTTCTTCCTTTTAACTTTCTGTTTCTTGGATGCGGTGTCAGACTGTTGAGACCTTTCAAGTCTCTTTTTAGGAAGAGAGGCATAGGATGTTTGTGAGGCTGACTTGGTCATGGGAGCGTTTGGTTGTAGAGGAGAGGGTGTGACATCAGCAGAGAGTTTGGTTGCTCTTTTCTTATATTGCTTGAAGTAGTCCGTCTTCTTGATATCTTCTGTGAGAAGACAGTCAGGAATTGTCAAACCAAATATTTCATTGACCACACCTCTAGGAACATATTTTAGGTTTCCCAAGACATATTCTTCTTGACCTTATGTAGAGTTGATTCACTCCTTGGATTGAATTTGTGAGTTTGTTGTAAGTCTTGGATGACAAGCTTAGAGAATCGATCTTTGGGAATTACAAGCTTGATTACATTTCTTTCGGCCTTGAGCTTTGTTACGAAATTGATTACATCGGATATGAATGTGTTCATTGATAGCGAAATTCTTCCCAAATCGATCGATACATTCACATCAACCACATAACGATTCCCATAGGATTTGCAAGATGGGGATCCTCGCTTATCGAACCACGATGTTTTGCGGATAGGCACAAGTTAAGAATTGTTGTAATGGCTCTCCATGGTTGATACATGTGTCCGGTGATGATGTCGGGCGCTCTTGAAATCTTGTACGATAACCCAATCCAATTAGAAAGACAATCAAATCGTCGACACCGGTGGGGATTGAGCGAAAGTCGGGGTTACATGGTGTGATTCCAAGAGCCTTGCTCGAAATATCGAATCAATTGTGAACTCCATATCATCCGACATGCAAGAGTATCGGTGTGATTTTGTCCCATTGAATGGTGTTCGAGGCTGTTGAATGTAAATGGAGGAATTGAGCATTGCTTGGTAATAGCTCGAAAAGTTTGTGTTTATGAGGATGTCAATAGAAACTTTGAGTATCGGATTATGTTGAAGCTTTTGTAAGTCCATATAACATTGCTTTTTCGATATCGACCCATTGACTCACAGGGAAGGATTTCTTCGTCTGAAGAACTTTGGATGATACCGAAGGGTAGTGTTCTTTTAGGATTGAACTTGCCATTGATGTTACGGTAATCATACAATTACTTGATAATGAATGGGAGCAGGTTAGATGGTAAGTAAGTCAACATTGAGAGCACCATTAAGACATAGAAGTAGTAAATCGGTGATTCCCCAAAACATATCTTGAGAAAGATTGAGTGGCATAGATTTCAAATGTATGACAATTTTTAAATAAGATATATCAATGAAGTACATTCATATAAATAAATGATTACATGGCGAGCTTATAAAGGGTTTAAAGGGCAAAAGAGTGCATTTCAAAGTGATCATGACATGAACCAAGATACACATGTAAAGTGACATAACACATATGTATGAGGCAAAAGTAACATTTGGCGATCGTGAGAGAACCCAGTACCTTTTGCCTAAGCAGAGATGTCATAACTTGTTTACATAGAGTAAGTTGATTCAACAAGTCAAATTAGGAGATCCTAAGTGTAGTGAGGTGAAATCATCTTTAGCACAAAAAACTTTGAACATGTTAATAATCCTTGACCCTAAGACTAATTCTCAACATGAAAGTGAACAACATTGCGGACTTGTAACAACAAGTGGTCATCTGAAACCACGCAGACAAGGCTAAAGAAATAGCACTCTAAGTCGCCAAGCTAATTCGCTAGCATGTAAGACCAAGTTGCCATGAGCGATTACCTAAACCAAGTCGCCACAAAGCGGTCAACTTGAGTCGCTGGGTAACAATTTCGCTAACTTGTAAATACAAGTCACTACACCTAACTTTCGCTAACCAAGTCGCTAGAATAATTAGCTAGCTAGTAAAGTCAGTCGCCATATACGTTAACTAAGCCAAGTCGCTACAAAGTAGTTAACTAAATCGCTGGGTTATTAATTGGCTAACTTGTAAATACAAGTCGCTAACTACTAACTCGCTAACCAAGTCACTTAGAATTTAGTGAACTAATTACATAGCGGAGCGTAGTCGCTAAGTATAACACTAACTCGCCATGAAGAACATTCATACTAAGTCGCTACCAAGAACAATTTAACTGCATACCAAGAACACATCTAACACCAACCCATCAGTCCAATCCACTTAATCATACATCAATGTATTCCAACCAATATAATCCAAACAACATATTCCAGACAATTTAAACTCGTTCAATCATTTTATAAGTAACACACACACGATTACATAAAATCCGAACCTAAGCGAGAGAGTCAACTAATCACACCTCACGAGCACGAAAGGATCTGGATATAAAGATAAGTTAGAAACTGGACACTAAAGCATAAGATAGTAACGATAAGAGGGAATCGAAGCAAACCTTATGCTAAGTCGCTAGTAAGAATAAAATAGCGAAGAAGAAGAAAAAAAAGGAGCGAGAGAGAAGAAAAAAAACTTGTTGGGTAAAATGGTAACTCGCTAATGGGTAACTCGCTAGGGGTATACAAACTAACTTAGGCAATATGACACAATTGGTCCTTGTGGTTATAAACTGAGGTGAGGTAATTCGCTAATGCAACATAACTTACACTATATGACAAATTTGGTCCCTATGGTATTAACGAATGAGTGGTAATAATATGCTAACACGGATAAGACAACGTCTCTAGCATTGATTATTACATGATCATCATGACTCAATTCAACATTTCAACACATAGGCGATTACAACGGCGGCACATGAAAATCTCATGAGCAAGATACAACGGATATTTCAAAAGTATAACCGATTAGTCACACAAGCGAAAACCACCACATCATACAAATAAACAAGCATCATAACTTGACCTGAAGCCAATGGTATATAAAACAAATCTCCCCCTCAATCAATGTCATCAAAGATCATTGATTGATATTAACCAATCCCATTATACCACCAAGAATATATCTTTTGTTCGAACTTCATCTATGAACCCGTGCCATTATTGAATGACATTTCTAGGATCGTAGATGTTATCGATAACAAGGAGTATATTCATTATTAGATTGAGAAAAAAAATGATAAAATTTTGAAAGGAGAATATATATAAAAAAATGATAAAATTTTATTTTATTATTATTATTTTTTTTTTTAAATTGATTTATACAAAGACATGGAAGGACGAGTCCTGATTCAAGATGAATAGGAGTCAAGGTAAGAAGTACATCAACTCTTGCAAGCTATAGCTCCTGAATGAGCTATGTTCATATCTGAGGAACCAAGTCATGAAGTTCTGATAGAGTTGAGCATTGTACACGAAAAATGCTGAGCACATTGTACTTGAAGCACATGTAGACTTAAACATAGAAGGGTTAGTGACATTTTAGTCTCACATTTGGATGCAACACGTATAATCCGGACGTATCATTAATGGGGATTCTATTAGGTTCTACATTCTTGAAAAGTTTACGGTGGGAATCCACTGAGGCATGATTTAGGAATGTAAGTTCGTTTAAGTCACGTATACTTAAATAATGCGCGGTGGGAATCCATTTGAAACTATAGTTGGTTGAACTAAATGAGTGCCTGACCTTGAATTGACTAATTGTCCTTTTGTGATCGGAGAATTTCTTGGGGATTGATCACATCGGATGATTTTTGCACGAGACCTAGTTAAACTTATTGCATTTCGATCCGTGAGTGATGACCATTAGTCCTATGCTTGGGATTCATCATATCGAACTAGGCAATGAAGAGTGGTTTGACAAAACAAGCGATTATCAACTAGGGATGTAGGCTTAGATTTTAATGGTTTAGCTCTTTCGGACCTATAGGCATTAGGTTGTTTAATAACTGATTCGTTTCGGGTTGTTACGAACATTTGACTTTCCCAAAGTTGAAGGTTTTGTAAACTTAGTGTTCATCCTATTTCCAACATGCTTCTGAGCTCATTTTTAGTGCAACAATATTGAAGCTCTTATCACGAATTTGTGCTTTGAGGTCATCAATATCTTTCATCAAGAGATTAGATTGATTGACTAATTTAGAGTTTGTTTCCTCAAGGTTCTTTCTTAAATGCTCATTTTCTCTTAGAAGGTTGGACACACATAGAGCTAGTTCGAATTCCTAGATTCTAGTGTATCACTTATCTCATGATCATATTTACGGGCTTACGAAAGAAGAGATTTGATTTCTTATGGTCGAATCTTTGTCACGAATCACGGGATTTTAAGCGATTAACTTCAAAAATTCTCTAAATGCGGAAGTTCAGATACTACTGTTTTTTTGCATAAAACATTTCATTCATATGTTGTATTTCAATTTGCAAAGAGATACGGTGTTTTTCAAGAATTGAAAATTTGTTTGAAAGCTCATCATATACCCTTTTTTCAATCATGTTACTTGCATTAGATTCAGACAAAACAAAGATTGATTCCACCTTGTTATGTTCGGGATAAGAGTCATGTACCTTTTGTGAGAATTTGTGTGATCGGATAAGTGTACCTTTTCGACTACGAAAATTTGAGATCGATGATGTTTTCTTCATCCTTTTCCATCACAAGCGAGATTACGCAATCGGTGTCTTCGCTAGTTCAAGCGGATGAAGCATGACACGTCATCATTGTTCCATGGACATTCTTGACACTCATTCAATTCCTTGACTTGTTATTCTCTTTTGCGGTTTCCTCGATGTATGTTTCCATATTACTCATAAGTTGAATAAATGAGTTTCGAACTCATGAATTTCCATTCCGTGTGCTTCTTGAAAGACATTCCGGTCATGATGTTATCAAAATCGAGGAGTATTCTTCCGGGTAAGTGGTGAAATTGGTTGAAGATGGTTTGGAGAGCGACATGAGAATCATCGGTTGAGAGCTTTTCTTTGGTAATTTGAAACCTCGATCGTTCAAGGTTAAGCAAAACAGTTCTTGTTAAAGTGGGAAAGTCGACGAAGGATGGCACAACTTTTCGATCCATGGTAGTGGATAAGAGTAATTTGAGAAGTGATCGAGATGTTGAAGCGACTCACGTGTGCATTCCACATTCTTAGTATCATCTGAAGATATTAAGAGTGACTTATTTGAGTTGTTACGATTGATTGATCTTGAGTCATTAAGTGTGTGGCCTTGAGATAAGCATTACGTTTCACTATTACGTCTTGTGCCATAGAGAGCAAGTACTTTGGTGATTAAAGAATCCGTGATGACGGACATTGTGTTATTATGAATTACTCCCCAGTCTCTAGAGGATTTAGAATCAATTAGCTACCAACTAAATAGCACTTATCCCAGTCGCTAGAAGATACTACACCAAGTCGCCAACACTAATTATACACCACGCTAAGTCGCCGACTTTCCAAGTCGCTAGCCGGATGTAAGTCGCTAAGTGGTAACTCGCTTCACTCAAGTCGCTAGCAAAAATTCGGCGACAATTCGCTACTCAGTCGCCAGCGATGCAAGTCGCTAAAGAGCAACTCGCTCTGGACCAAGTCGCTACTACAAGTCGCTACCGTGGTGGAGAGACCACTACTTGTACTTTAACTCGCTAGATCTAACTCGCTAGTTCCAACAACGTAAGTCGCTACAAAATGTGAAGCAAGTCGCTACCAAGAAAATATTCCGTGAGCTAAGTCGCTGGCTTGAAAAACCAAATAAACATCACTTTTCAATCCAAAACAACCCAACCAAGATGATTCAAGCTTACCAAATGAAAACCTAAACACTTTTGATGATTCTAAACATAAAGTACCAACAAAATTCAAACTTTAACACGAAATCAACCAAATGATGCAAAAACCACTAAACTTTTCAAACTCAAAACCACCTAAAAACCACTATAAATCCAAAGATGTGCAAGATATGATCTAACCATGGCTCTTGATACCAATTGTTAGATATTGGATTTCACATACACATCATAACATTAACACAATGAGCACATAGATGGTTTTAGAGAGAGAGTGGGACATTCTAGTGAGAGAAACTTGTGGAATATTAGATTATCCAAAGAACATCCAACCTCTACCTTGCAAGGTAGAGGGTATTTATAGGTTACAAACTAAGCGACCTCCGACGGCACTTGGATCGGGGATACGGTGGGTAAAGACCGACCTTCCTCCACGGTGTTGCCCTAAACTATATTCGCTCTTGACTAACTACATACAGCATAAATAAGTAACTAACAATTAGTCTACGAGCTAACTTATGCTAGATAATAGTTGGGGTGACCGACTCTTTCAACACGGAATTTTCTAATTCCTAACAAGATGTACTTGACGTGTATCTTGACAACGACTTCTGGTGAACAATGTAGGATCAAGCTGCTCCTTTGCTAAATTCGGTTGATAGCGAAACTTTGTGATGTATCATACCATGCCCTTGGAGCTTGCTTTAAACCGTAAAGAGCCTTCTTTAGGCGATAAGCGTGGTAGGATGCTCTTGATTCACAAATCCTTGGGTTGGGCGGCGTGAGCGACTTCTTTAAGGTCTCCGTTCGAAATGCCGTCTTCACATCCATCGATGAACTACCATGTTCTTACTAGCCGCGTTAGCCAAAAGATTACGATTGCCTCGATTCGAGAAGCAGAGCAAAAGATTCTTCAAAGTCAATACCCTCCTCTTGGCGGTATCCTTTAGCAACTAATCGAGCCTTGTTCTTCAACACATCACCATGCTCATCAAGTTTCACTTTGAAGATCCATTTAAGAGCTATAATCATAGCACGTCTAGGCGGTACTAACTCCCATACATCAAGGCGATCAAACTCATGAATTTCATCTTGCATGGCATTGAACCGGCTATCTTCATTCATGGCGGTTTAACATCTTTTGGTTCGATCTTAGATAGTGCGGAGTTGAAGAAGCACCATAAGGCATCGGTTGCGAGTTGTTTCGGGTTGATACGGGGCGAGAGGGATTACCAATGATGTTGTCTAATGGATGATCGTGAGTCCATTTTACGAGGTGTTCATGTGGCGGTTGTTGAGGAACCGAGGTAGGCGAGTCGATGTCTCTGAAGAAGATGGTTCGATGATGATTCGGGAGTAGCAAATATGTTTTCAAATGGAGCATCTTGAGGAGTAGCAAAGGGATTAACTTCATCATTGATGCGAAACATTTCCATGATGTACATTTGAAGAATGATGATTTGTTGATGAGGCGAAGGATCGCCACGGTGCTTCTTGACTTAAAGATATTGAGGCGAGGATTGACTTCATTCAACTGGAATATGAGCATCCTCTGTTGTAGGGATCAACACCTCATTAGTAATTGAATCATACAGTTCATCAAACATAGGATCAAACAATTTCTTTACATCATCTTGGATGGAGGTACATATGGAGTTTCTTGAGAGGAGTTTGGAACAAGGATGAACCAATGGGACTGTTTTGAAGTCTGGTCCACAGGTTGAGTGTCCGAGCCATTTGACCGGTCACTCATCAAGCGTAACGTGAATTGTTTCCATGATATTTCGGGTCCTTTTGTTGTAGATTCGGTATCCCTTTTGTTTGATGCATATCCTACAAATACTCCAATGTCGACTTTAGCCCTAAGTTTGCCTAAGTCTTGACCCTCATTAGTTGGATAGCGATAACAATGCACCAAACACACGAAGGAAAGATAGATTAGGTTTTACATTGTGGACAAGTTCATATGGAGTTTTTCCATGAGCAAAGTGAATCGAGAACGATTTTGTGTAGCATGCGGTGGCAATTGCTTGACCAGAGAAACATTGGAACCTTTGAGTAGATCGGCATTGTTCTAGCGGCTTCAACAAGAGTACAATTTAGTCTTTCAACTACACCGTTCTGTTGAGGGGTTCGTGGAACACTTCTTTGATGGTCGATTCCAACGCTTTCATAGAATTCACTAAGTTGTTTGTTGACAAACTCGGTTCCATTATCATTCGATAATTACGGCGGTTTTGTTTAGTCGAACTGCAATTTGTTTGATGAGTTTGATGATGATATCGGGGAGTTTCATCCTTTGTCCTTAAGAACTTGACCGGGTGAATCTAGAGTAATCATCAACCACAACTAACACATATTTCTTCCCAAGATATTACGCACCCTCATTGGTCCACATAAATCCATATGAATCATATGAAGAACTTACGTGATGAGTTAGTAGGTTTGGGTTTATGGGCATACTTCTTGCTTTTCCCAATTGACATCTTTGAACAAAGATGATCTCTTTCATACTTTAGTCTAGGTAAACCTACAACTAAGTCCTTTACGGAAAGATCGTTGATGGTGCCAAGTTCAAGTGATTGAGGCGGCGATGCCATAACCATGACTTTGTTTTTGAAGCCTTTAATAACAAGCGATTGGAGAAGCCCTCATCATGTCATCGATAGAGATGGTGTAAAGATTTGAGCCACGAGTTCCTTTTAACAGTTCCTTACCATTAAGATCTCTAACAAAGCGGTATGTTTTGAAGGCTACTTCTAGATCGAGAATCACGAATTGACCAACAGAGAGCAGATTATGACCCAAACCTTCCACATAGTAAACTCTAGAGATGACACTATCACCAACAACGTAATCTCCATAACCCATAATAGCACCGAAATGATCATTACCGAATCTAACAGATCCGATGAATTTGCTCGCGAAGTTTATGAGCGAGATCGGTCTCCAGGTCATATGCTTGGAACAACACGAGTCCGGTACCACGAGCGATTTGAGCGATCTGCGGTTGAACCACGAACAAGAATGGATAAGCTGGATAATTGGGATCCCCATGCAAGAATGGGTTCCATTTGGTTAGTAGCAGTTGGAACACCCACTTGAAATAGAAGCATTCATATAAGAAAGTGAGGCAATAGAATCATTGTGAATAGATGCAATACTAGTGTACAGTATTAGCCACATTCACGGTGTGATCACTTCTTAAGGGAATAGTTCTACCATGAGCATCCATTTACTAGTGGGCATTATCGATTAGTCTTATGACCAGCAGTGTCCAATAAAAGCCTATTTTACTAAATGTTCTTCCCAGTGGGTTTCCACCGTTTTCTAACTTTCTTCGTTTTGCCTTTTAGCCTTTTTAGCATGAATTTTAGCATTAACAATATTAAGCGAACAATTAACATCGAGGCGTAACATTAACACCATATTCATGATTAGAAGCGAATTCAAGCGAACATCGGTGCAAGGTTTGCAAATAGTATCGATCAATTAATTACGATGCGCCTATGGCTAATACTAGAATCAACACGATTCGTTTTATTCAATTCAAGCTTAAAGTTCCTAGATTGTTCTTCTACTCTTCCGATGGCACATTCTTAGCTTGAGAGGTCCTATCATTCCTTGTATTGTCTTGAGACTTTGACCTTCTCCTTTTAATGTCACTAATTACTCTGTAGAGAGAATGGGAACATTAGTTGGTTTAACTACTCTTTGCATCACTGTTTAGATGTCTTGGGATCTGAACTACATGCGTGTGCACTACGGTTCACATTCTTAAAACTAGCGATCTTGAGATTTGTACTCCTAGAAGGCACACTTGAGTTTTCTTTCATAGCATTGACGGATCTAGAATCGAACTACTTAAAGGCACACTACGGTTCACATTCAAAACATTAGGAATCGAATGCATATCATACTTGGCATTAGGCATCGAGCATGGAATCAAAGGATTAACTCTCTCACCTAATGACTTTGGGCATATTGTGATCAAGCATTCTAAGATTTCTTGAGATCGTTTGGCATATAAGCATGCATGTCCAATTGCATTATCATGAGGTTTCTCTAGCTTATCCTCTTCAACAATCTCACGGACATTCTAAGCAATCCTTAAGAGATGAGAAGTATGTTTGAATAGCAAGTTTGTTGTTCCTTAGATGAGGAGGGACATATGTCACAGACAAAGCATATTTATTACAAGTGAACCTTTGATACACCATTCTCCCCATTGGTCATTGGCATTTTCCTTTTACCGACTCTTGATTCTCAACTTCCTTTTGCAATGAAGCTATTTGTTCGTTATTTTTATTCTGAGTGACCTTAATTGATTCAAATAACTCATTGAAATGACGTTTAACCTTTTCATTTTCTTTTAGAAAACTTTCATTTTCCTTTTGTAAAGCATTTACTAGGTTTTGAAGATGAAACGTTTGAGAATTACGAGAATCTAAAGGAGGAGGAATTTGGGAGCTGTCATATTGTTCGTTTGACCCTTTAATTGAGAGATTTAGGCTTTCAACTTTCTCGATCGTGTTGCACCGAGCTTGAATCATTCATCACGTTTGTTAATTTGAAAAGCGCATCAAACTCTGGAGCATCGATGATGTCTTGATATTTGAAGTTTTGACATTTTCTTTAAGATGTTGATATTTTAGTTGTAAATTAAAATACTCAACTTCTAGTTTAGAAAATGTTTAACCAAATTGTCGTGATCATCCGATTCAATTTTCTCATTTAGTTTAGAATTAGATTTTTCAAGCTCAATGACACGATCATGGGAGACTTTCGAGAACAATGAGATAGTTCATGAAATTTGGAAGCATTAATAGAGCATTTTGAAGCGTTGAAAAAATATCTTGAGCAACACATTCGAGAATAAGAGTCTCATTTAAGGTATGCAAGTTCTTCCTCTCAATCTCATTATATTTTAGTGCACGCTCATAATCACTAACTTCAACTACCATTGCATCAAATTCCTTTTCCATTCCCTTGATATCGCTTTCTATCCCTTTTAAGACTCTCAAAGTGATCTTTGAAGTTTAAAGAAAGGCATGACCTCGGTTAAATAACATTCTTTCATTTGCTCAAAACCCTTTCTCCTTCCGTTATATCGATGGGTGTGATCCTTTTCTTGCAAGTTTTCTCAAAATCAACAAATAGTTGAAATATAACATATTGGCTAATTAAGGTCTTGCTTTTAGTGGCAATTTTCTAGGAACAAGATGCATTGGTGTATTAGGAGGATACAGTCGCTTCTAGGCATTTTCAAAAGGGGGTGGTTTGTTTCAACAATATTTTCATTTTCCGCTTATCTAAATCCTTTTCCGAAAACTTGTTGGAGTCAACAATGTCTCGAGGCTTAAACATGTTCAAGGAAATCCAGTTTTCCTTCTTGTAGTCATGGGAGTGATAATTATTTTTTCTCTTTGCATTTAGGGTTATCTAATTTTTGTTCATCCTTTCCTAGTGACTTCATCGATTTCTTATCTTCCTCGGTGCACTCAACGCAACTAGGTTTCTGTCTAGGTTTAAGAATCTCATTTCCATCATAGATCACACTTTGAGCTGCTTTTGCTATCTTTCCGTTACTCGGGGTTGGGTTTATCTATAATGGGAACACTATGCTTATCGCTTAGAACTCTATGTTTAGTGACCATGTGAGCGATCGAATGGTGTTTCCTTGTGCGTACAACTTGTTTTCAAGCTTGTTTTCAAAGTTTTCAGATTAGAAAAAGTCTCTCAAGAGTTTTGATTCCTTTGCATTAAATTCTTGCTAAGCATTTTCACATTCTTGAAGTTCTTGTTTTGCTTATTTGTTTTAGAAAGTTTTTCTTGCAAGGAATTTAATTCTTGTTTCAATACTTCTTCTAAAGTTACTTTTTCTAATGGTATGCGTGCTTGGTCATCTATTTCACGCTCACGGTGGTCGACTCAAATTTTGCACGTTGTTCATAAATAGCAACACGTTCTTTATAGGCATTTAGTTGAAATTACGTGAATCATCGAGGCATGCGGTGTATTCATAAAAACATAGTCATTGTTGATGCAGAAGATGCATCACTTGGTACACCTTCACTTTCACTTTGTTTCACGTATTGATCATATGGGATAATATCGATATTACCCATATTTTCAACATTGATTCAATAGTTTTAGTTGATTGTACTTTGTCATGCATCATTGCACATCAACATTATCGTATAATTTTAATACCTCGAGATGAGCTTGTCTTGGGATGAGCCACTAGTGGTGAGAAGAGACCTTGGGAGAAACCATGGAGAAATGCTAGCCATAAAATTGTGTGTGCGTAGGTCCATCATCCACATCAGTCGTATGCATCACAATCATTACTTGAAAGGCATTCGGGCGATTGTGACCTATCTCTGAATAATTTGCTCATCCACATCTGCATCATAGGTCTTGGCATTGCCCTCGTGAAAGCAATAATTCCTCTTCATCCAGCGGCACCATTGTCCCGAGCTTGTGCCGAAGACATCTTATCTCGAAATGTCGGCGTTCGGACGCTTTGGAGATGTGCGGTTTCTTGCAATATGTCCTCACCACCACAGTTATAACATTTGATTGGCTTTGCTTGACCTTGGTTACCATTCCTTCCTCGATTCTAACCTCTCCCGACTCCACCTCTTCCCCGATCATCTTGTCTTTCTGAGCTGGTTGCACCACGATCCTTCCATCTTTATGATGGCTTGATTGTGTGGGTTAGATCTTTGCTACGAGGTTGTTGTTGGTTTGTGGAGAGAATTCATGTTTGACTAATCGGAAGAGCTAGTTGATTAATGAAGTTACCCACGTGTGCATCGACATCGGCTTGTTTGAACATAGGATCGTGAATGAGTTTGTGATTACCATTGCCCAAGGTATGACTTGTGATGCTTTGGTTGAGATTCCGATGTTTGAGTAGAAGGCGGTTGAGTCATTAGGCGAGCTTGTCTCTCCTCAAGGTTGGTTTTGAGCGATTGAGAATCAAATTTTCAAACATAACATGTCTCTCATTACGAAGGAGGAAGGCATAGAGTTGCTCATAGTTTGTATTCTTCAATCCTTTAGTGAGCTTCACGGTGACAAACTTGTGCCATTCGGGTTCATGTTGTTCACAAATTTTGAGTTCGGTGAATGTTAGGCATAGTCATTCGATGTTCCTCATGTCATTCACTAACTTATGAAATCTCACATAGTACTCATAGACATTCTCATCTGGTTTCATCTTGAAGTGTTCAAATTAAGTCATAGAGTTGGGATTCTCTGTCTTCCATAGTTAATTAGAACACGAGAGAAGCATCTTAACATTATCCCTGTTGCCTTTGCATCAATGTTATGATTGATCGACTTGTAGATGTCTTTAGGAAGACCTTGAAGAACAATGTTTGAAGCCCCGATATCTCGCATCGAATCTCTTTTATCCTTATCATCAAGCTCATCATACATTTTAGGTCCATCCATTCCGTAAGCAGAGTACCATCTTCATTAGTATCAAGTATGTCTCTAGTCGTCTCAACTCGATATGGTCCTTCATCAATGGATTTGAGAATGTTGACACCATTTTCCTTTCCAAGGCGATCTGAATCGATTCGTTGAGCCCAAGAATCGTAGTCGATTCATCAGCATGGGTGGGCTAGTATCCGACCCGGTGCTTGAACATCCTACTCTGTGATGGAGATGATAGTAGGAACGTTGGTAGACATGTTAACGATAATCAGATTTTATAACTCTATGATTAAGCCGAGAAATAGATTCTTTCACGGATTTTACTAAATCAAGAAAAACCGTAAACAATCACCCAAGTCGCTAGAAAATCTTGCACCAAGTCGCTAACACTTAATTCGCTACACCACTAAGTCGCTAGAGTCCCAAGTCGCTAGAAAATGCAAGTCGCTAAGTAGTAACTCGCTAAGACTCAAGTCGCTAGCAAAATTTTGTGACAATTAAGCTACTCAAGTCGCTAAAGATACAAGTCGCTAAAGAGCAACTAAGCTCTGAGACAAGTCGCTACCACCAAGTCGCTACCCGTGGCGGAGAATCCACTACTTGTACTATAACTCGCTAGATCTAAGTCGCTAGGGTATAAAGCTGTAACTCGCTACAAATTTGTAAAGCAAGTCGCTACTGAAGAAAGTAATCCGTGAGTTAAGTCGCTAGCAAGAAAAACCACATAAACATCACTTTTCAATCCAAAACAACCCAACCAAGATGATTCAAGCTTACCAAATGAAAACCTACACACTTGTGATGATTCTAAACATAAAAGTACTAACAAAATCCAAACTTTAACACAAGAAATCAACCAAATGATGCAAAAACCACTAAAATTTTTCAAACTCAAAACCACCTAAAAACCACTAGAAATCCAAAGATGTGCAAGATATGATCCAACCATGGCTCTTGATACCAATTGTTAGATATTAGTTTTCACATACACATCAAACCATAACACAAAGTGGCGTATAAATGGAATTCTAGAGAGAAAGTTAGAGGTTTAGGAACTTAGTGAGAGAAAGTGAAAGATATTATTATGAGCTCAACTCTACCTTGCAAGGTGAGAGTATTTATAGTCTTACATAAATCGCCACACAGCGGGTACGTGGATCGGGCATACGGTGGGTAAAGACCCGTCAGTCCTCCACGGTGTTACTTAACTAAATACTACTTAACTTAAAATAACTACGACTACGAGCTTTCTAACGATTACATATACTTGAGGTGACCGACTCTTTAATACCGAATTTCTAATTCCTAACACCCCGCGGTAGCGCCAAAACTTGATACGCTTACGCAGCGTGTTCGGGGTCAAAGGAACTTCCTTTTAATCGAGCAAGTTTTTCAACACCTAGGCGGTGAACCTAATCGTTGTAGTGTAGTATTAGGTAAGCCACGAGGAATTGATATCGTTCTCTAGGGAATAGGAATGCTAGTGAGAAGTTACTACGCTAAGGTTGGGGTTGAGGAAGATTATTTTTATCTTTTTATGTTTTTAGAAAAGGAAAAGTACTAATCTCGGGGTTTGGATTTGGGGGTTGGTATTTCTACCGATTACTCTACTATTATCTAATTATCTAAACTAAGGTGGTGGTAGTCTATGTCTAATTATTGTGCTCGTATGATAGTTTAAAGATGTGTTTACTTAGGTTTTACTACTCCTTAATTATCTCTATTGGTGGTTGAATTGTCACGTCCTTATTCCTAATTGCGTTGTGTTTCTAAAGTTGTAGGGTGTCGTTTCTCCCAACTCTTTGAAGTTACAAAGGTCTCGTCTACAAAACCCACTAGGGATGATAAACTCTAACTCTAAGGCCTCTTTGGATAGTTTAGCTTACAACAACTCAAAGTGCTATAACCTAAGGTTCACAAAGATTAATCAAGCATTAAGTACACAACGAATGACATATCGCATTACTAGATCATTAATCAACTAAGATAAGAAACAACCAATCAATATTCAATAATTAAGTTTCATATTCCTAAGCAAACACACAAGTAAATTAGCGGGACATGGAGAACATGCAAGCATACACACAAATAATTGAAGACATAATTAAATTAATGAAGTAAACAACTTATCTTGGTGTAAGATAGGGTTTAAAACCCTAAAATACGACCTTGGTTCGGTTTAGGTTTACTCAAAAGTTTACCCAAAAGACTACTCTAAAAGCGAAAAATTGGATTCTATATATAAGATTACATGTGCGACGGCGTCACCTTATGATTTGTGGCCTTGCGTCGTGCCGTCATTAGGGTTTCGTCTTGGCGAAGTTAATCTTGCGACGGCGTCACCTTATGCTTGTGACGCCGTCCTCTTTAGCTTCACGACGTCGGATTACATCTAGGCCGTCCGAGTAGCGACGCCTACTCTTTTATAACTTGACGTCGTCACTTGAAAATAGGAGTTTTGGCTTCAGTATCGTCACAAAATCCTCCGACGGGCGTCATGATTAAGCGATGGCCGCCCCTGTAATTTAGCGGCTTGAGTGTCTCGATTCTTGACTTTGGCCATTTCTTCATATATCCGCCTTTTAGGTCCAAATAAGTGCCATTACAGCTTTGCCTTCAAGAGACCTAAAAGTGAAAAGGAGCGATATTAAGCAATAACGGATACAAAAGTGATCAAATAAGGGCTTAAACGACCCTCAAAAGGTACATTTAAAACCTTATCAACATCATGCCAAGCAACAAGCAACAAGATTACCAAGACACCACTCACTACATTCCCATGTATCATAGGAAAAATGGATTAAGTCCACGATAGGAAAGCCTTTAAGTTGCTTGAAAGGAGACTCTTTCATGAAGGTAGAGTTGTTGATCCATCATTTCTTGCAAATACCGAGCATGAGGAAGTATTTGGAACTATTGGGTTTGATTGTTTATTGGATATAAGCGAGCAAATTTGCCCGGTCTTTGTGCTTGAGTTCTACAAGACTATGGGTTATAATTAGAAATGATGATGGGTCCATCTCAATTGAATTTACCATAAATGGACATGAGTACACTCTTTCACTTGAGGAGTTTGGAAGAATAATAGGGGTTCCATCCGATGGTGTTTGCATGTATTCTAATGAATGGTCGTTGGGAGCTACACTCTATGGTTGATCATCACGACATTTATCACACAATAATCCGGAAGCAACCACGGTGAGGGACACCGTGTTTATGCCAAGAGCATCCCTTGAGGGTGACTAGAAAGTCGAGAGTGATCTATAGGGATCCTTTTCAAATGGAGCTTTCGGAGATGTTTGCATTATATAGAAAATGGGAAGATGTGATAAGGGAGAATGTGGTGTGTCTGGTAGGAAACAAGGATCACCCCAACGCATGTCTAAGCTTCATGATCTATTGTCTTGTGACCGAGACTCGCTTCAACATTGCCTACTACATGATCAAGAGAATGGCAAGTGTAAGAAGCATGGACAAGATGGTGCTTCCATATACAATGCTTCTAACCCGTCTCGCTAAATTCATCTTTGCATTAGACCCTTCCCCATAATCCTTGGATCATAGCTTTTGCAATAAGGTTATGGTACCATTAACCGAGGTAGAACAACAAGGTTTATGGTAGAAGGCAAGAGGCCACCCACCCACGGATTCCTTAGGCGAAAGGGAAAGGCAAAAGAAGGTGAAGGTGAAGGGAGTAGTAGCAACCCACTAGAAAATATCAATCTTGACCCTTGGACTACATTAACCAATTACCAAACATCCCCACTGAATCACCGAATGGCAACAAACCAAGGAATCTTCAAATGCTTCGCCAATTTCTTGAGGAAGAAGAAGTGAAGATGGTTTGATAAAAAGTGGAGACGGGTGAAGAAGTGAAGGAGAAAAGAAAGGTAAAGTCTTAGGACTCAAGTGCGTGATGAACAATTTCAAACAATGGTTTGTAACACTTTAAATTATTCTTGTAGAATGTAGGTATGGCCATATATTGGCACTAAACAACTCTAACTTAAGTATTTGAAAATGAGATTTTACGACCCCTTGAGTGGTCGTATAAGTCACTCATTCTAGGAAATTTAGCTCTTCCTACCTTGCCATACATTATAGTAGTTGTATTCTTGCATTTAGTCTCCATAGAAACAACTAGGAGAAGCATTTACTAAAGTGCAAAATTGCACATTTCTTGAAAGCCTTACGATCTGCGGTGGCGGATCCCGACATTGTACTAGGCGGATCCTCCCGGAAGGGAACCGTGGGATCCGTGGTATCGATATACAATCTGATTTAGGTACATCAATATAGTCTAATAGATCACCTCAAACAAGTCAAACATAAGATACTAGAGCCAACTAAGTCTTCCTCAAATAATTGAAAACCTCACCCTCATCCATGACTTATCTAGGATATATTTTCGAAATATTTTTGATTTATCAACTAGTCAAAACTCACCATAATTCCGCTCCAACACTCACGCATTATCTATCACGTTTGATAGCACTTAGTTAGGTACATCTTTTAATTTTAGCAAATTGATCTCAATCATCTTTGACTCAAAATTAGGCTCAAAAATTAGTTTTCATTTCTCTTTATTTTAAAGATTTTAGTAAATTCCTCTTAGGACATCATCGACCTCTAGGACTTGTTATCACCATTTCTCCACATCAAATTAAATGGAATCCTTGTCAAACATATAGTTAGACTACCCAAGGTCAATTTTCTTGGCCAAAACCATCATTAAGCACCATTACTTGTTATGGTTGAGGATTTGAGATATCCAAGCTGCAAAGAATTCAAAATTAAGTCAAAACCTCGAAATCCATGGATAATAAACCTTACAAAGCATAATCATTTCACCTAAAAACACATTCGATAGCGGATCCTCGGTCTTTAACCAAAGGATCCTCTTGAGAGGATCCATGAGGATCCGTAGGCTATGAAGAGCCTCAATCGACTTCCATATTTAGATTCAGTCACCTTTTGGTTCTCTAACCACTTTTAGCATTCATTTATTATCCTCCTAGAGTCGATCAAAACCTTAAGAGCATGCCTAGTCTTCTAAGTGGCCAAGAATTTAATTTCTTAATTCAAATTATTCTTTATAAACCAAACAACCTTGTTCAAACCAAGACAATAATTGTCCAAATTGTCTAAACACTCAAGGACTTGTTTAAGAAGTATGAAATGAGATACATTTCATGTTTAATCATCTTCTTGCAAAGTTGGATCAAATCAACAAGTCCACTCATCCTAGACTCATGCATTTTAGCATTTTAAGTCTAGTAACTAGTTAGTATTTAGTGGTACTTGTATGTCCTAGTTCATTATCTTAGTTTTAGAGATTTGTTTGGTTATCTCTTGTTTTATTGAATGAACATTTATATGCTTTGATTATTTTGTGCGTTGTGCTCTTTATTGCACATATATTGTCTCCACACTAGCATTGTTTGACACATTCTTGAAGAAGCTGTCACGGATAGCGGATCCTCAAAATGCCTAGACGGATCCCTACAATAAGGGAACCGTGGGATCCGTGGTACCAAGCACAAATTTCTACTAACTTGAGTTTTATTTGCGGAAATTATACATTGTACTCTTGTTTTCTAACCTTTACTTTGTAGATTTTCAAAATAACACATGAAGATTTTGACACCATAAAGCTAGGGGAGCTTTGTGTCAAAGCGTAATTGCAAAAACATTTGCAACTTAATCGATCTTGGACTATACTTCATGACACCCCATTGCAACTTTGCAATCTTGAGGGGAGCACGTTTTCGTCACTTAGGCGAACCATTTGCAAACTTAATTGCAAACACAATTAGTTTATTTTACGTCATGTCCTTGGCGCCTTTCAAAGGGATGGACTCGTCAAGGGGAGTTAAGGCGAGTAGCATTCCGTCACTTGCTCTCTTTACATTTTTACATACCTTTTCTTATAAAAATTGTGTTAGTTTCTTTTAACACTTTTGTTTCGACAAAAGGGGAGAAGAAAGTAAAAACTACAAATTTAAACTTCTACAATTTGAGCTTTTCCTTAAAATAATTTTATGTTTTGTCATCAACAAAAGGGAGATTGTTAATACAAATAAGCCGTTAAAGCGTTTATTTATATTTTACGATCTTCTAATGTTTTGTCGATAACAAACGTAAAATCATTTTAACGAAACAAATAAAATACGTAAATAGTTTGAGTTAATAGTTTCCTAACACACTTACGTTTCACATAAAACACTAAAACAAGTATAAGTGACTTTATGATTTAAATACATATGTACAACAACTAGTGTTTACATATTGGGTTAGCATATACTTAAACTAAGTATACTAAAATGGGTAAAACAAGTATATACTAAATGGGTAAAACTAGCAAATGGTATTGACCCATAACCCATGGTTTTATATATACCACTTAACCAAGTTCATTGTATCTAGAAAAGAAAACCATGGATCAACCCATAACCCATGACCCATGACCCATAACCAAAAATACCCATGGGTAAAGAGGGCGTTTCACGGATCCACGGCTTTGTGCTAGCCGGATCCCAGTGGAAGGATTCGTGGGATCCGGAAAGCAAGAGAGAATTTTCTCTATAAATAGAGAGCCATTTCTTCCTTTCTATTAATCACTTTACACACATACTTCCCCAAGTATTCTAACCTCTAACCTCGGATCCAAGTGATCTATGTAGTTTGTCTTTGTTTTGTGTGATCTTCTAGGTTCCTCTTAAAGGAAAGATCACCACTTTTTGAAGACGTGCAAGCTCAAGTCCATGAGTTGCCATGCTTCGTCATCATCAAGACAACGAAGGTTCTCTTGTTGATAGATCTACCTTTCTTCATAGATGTTGGGTTGAAGGCATTAGTGAAGAATGCCGAAAGTGTCAAGATGAAAGCATTAGTGAAAGGTGCTTATCATCCGTGTAAAAGCATTAGTGAAGAATGCTAAAGGTGTCAAGACGAAGGCATTAGTGAAGGATGCCAAGCATTGTGTCAAAGACATTAGTGAAGGATGCCGATGAATCAAATCAAGTAGCATTTGGGAAGAATGCTTAGGTCGTATAATCGATGAGGTGCATCGTTATACATATAAGTATTGTTTATTTACAAGGATGGTGATATCCTTGATGGTGTTGTAACAAGGAGTAGATCTCCTTGAGATTAGGTGTTGTGTCGTGAAGGGTAGTAGTTCCTCCATAGTAATGGAACTAGGTGCTTAGCCTAGTACCTAATAAAGGGTAGGCAACGTTGTGATAGGATTAGTTCTCCTAAGGTATGAAAGAACTCGGTGGTTAGCCTAGCACCGTATAAAGGGTAGGCGACATTGTGTTAGGTGTGGTTCGCCTTGGTGTGAAAGAACTCGGTATTTAGCTTTGTACCGAAAAAGGTTAAGCGGCGTTGTGAAGGCTTCTCCGCCATAAGGAGATTGGTGTAGTGCTTACGAACTCTCGAGTAGGTGACTTGAGGGTGGAGTAGGGCAAGGAAGGTGTCCTTGTAGCGAACCACTATAAATAACTTGTGTCGTGGTGATGTGCTTCTTACTCTTTATCTTTCATTACGTTTATATACTTATCTATCAACGTCCAACATAAACAACCAAATAGATTGACATAAGTCGATCTAAACATTTAAAGGAAGTTTTAAATTGGTAAAACTATTCAACCCCCCCTTCTAGTTTTCCACAGAATATGTACAACTTTCTCGCCACAGATGATATTTGCATTTTGTTGCGATAACCATTCCATACCAATTATAACGTCGAAACTTCCGAGTTCTATTGGCATGAGGTCTATTTTGAATGGATGACCTAACAAGTTTAGTGTACAGTTTTGAAGTACAATATTGGTGTTACAAGATTCCCATTTGCTAACTCAATGGTAAAGGCAGTGTCCAATGTAGTGAGTGCAATATCAAGTAAAGATGAAAATCGTGAGATATAAAACTTTTATCGGCACCGAATCAAATAAGATTTTAGCATAATGGTTATTGGTAAAGCGTGCCGTAACCACATTCGGATCCTGCTGTGCATCTTTATCACCCAATACATACGCCCTACCACGAGCTCCACCTTCTTGTTGACCATTGTTTCGGAGATATTGTCTCTTGATGTGTCCATGTTCTCCACACCCAAAACAAGTCAATACTGGTTGGGTGTTGGCACCAGTAGCAGGACCCTTCCCTTTGCAGTCCTTGGTTTGATGCCCTGTCTTTTGACAATTCTTGCATCTAACGGTGCAAGGGCCTTCATGATGTAACTTGCATCTATAACATAAAGGAGCATTTCCTTGATAACCTCCTCCTTTAGCTGGTGCAACAGCAACATCAATAGTACCTCTGGCATTTTCTTGCCTACGGTTTTGCTGGTTATGGTGGTTTGTGTTTCAATTTGTTGGTTGGGATTGTTGTTGTTACCCTTTCGGCTATCATTCCACCTTCTCATGTTGTTGTTCTGGTTATTGTTATTGGGATGGTTGTTGTTGTTATTGTTGCGGTTGAGGTTAATGTCATGAATCGAGCAGTTCTGCTCTAACCGCTTGATCCATCGATCTGAGCCACTCCCATTGCATCATCTATCGTTTTGGATCAAATGAGGCCACATTTCTCTGTATAGGTTGTGGAAGTCCCCATGTACCTCTCGGTAACTTCTCATTGGTTGGAACCATTGTTGGGCATAAGATTGCCAATTCATTGAATCGGCGTTGTATGTTGTGATATCGCGCCCTTAACTATGTGGTTCGAATTCAATTTTAGCTTCCGTACCTCGTTCACGAGGACGGTATTGTTTGATCATCATTGTTTTGAGTTCGACCCAGAAATTTTGTAGGCATTTGCAATGCCAATTGGTTGAACTACGAAATTCCACCGAGATAATGCTTCATCCATTAAAGTACTTGGGGCGATTTAACCTTGAAGTCTTGATGGTGTTCTTTGATCGAGAATACTGATTGCATCTCAAACCATCGGGTTAACCCTACGCCTCCTTCAATGCCTTTAAAATTTGTAGGTTGGCATTTCCTTGAATTCAACATATAAGCGACCCTTGGCATTGGTTCGACATTTATTCTTTCGGCACCAATAAGCGGTCTGTAGTATTAGAACCTCCGCTCCAACATTAGTTGCGGCCCTAGCGATTGTAAGTGCCTCGGCAACAACGGCAGTTTTGCGACTTCAGCGACCTCGGCGACATGGCGGCATTTGTAGCGGAAGTTGCTCGCTTCGGTTCTAAGTCGTCAGCCACTTTATGGGCAACCATTTTATCAATAGCAGCTTTGCTTTTCGTTTTCGGTGGCATGATTCTATCGATTAAACAAGAGATGTGGTATAAGTATGATGTTGGATAATAAGCACGATTAGAAATGATAGAAAAACGTTGAAAATTAAATCACAACACAAGACGAGATAGATTTATACAACAAAAGTTACATTCATATATAGTTAATCGGTTATATCGAGTTACAAAATCGAAACCCATGGTGGTTTCTTCAAAATTCTTGTGAAACTATCGATCGATAATTACATTGTTTACTAGCTATTACATAATCTACTAAGTCTTTTAACTATTATAACAACACTAGTCTTTCAAGAGTCCGGAGATTGATGCGGCTCGGTGATTGTTATTCCCGTAGCGTACCAACACATCCATGGCGTCATTAGGGTGAAACTCCCTAGAGCCCCTCAGTTCTTGAAACATTACCCGCATTTACCCGTATGTTATAGAGATCGATCTCGAGCCCTAATCGATCGGTTTGAGCAATTTCTAACCGTTTCATTGAAGCTATGCGGCGTTTCAACTCATAATCTCTCCGTCTTCATTTTGTGTTCTATCCATACGGGTGACTTTGTTCTTGAGCACTGGAAAACCGGTTATAGGATCCAAGACAATGTCTTCCAAACGTGTAAGGCCATCTCGGATATCACTCATATCCAAGATTGTCAGATCAGTTCGTTTTCGAGCATTAACGGTTTCAACTCTTATTGAAAAGATCTCCATTTCACGACGATGCATTGCCCTTGACAGAAAGTGGACATGATTTTGAAGTGCCGTGAAATCTTGTCTCAGGCATCCCATTTCGTACCTTGGGAAGTTTGGAAAAGTTTTAGATGGTCCTCCTGTTAGGAATTGGAAATTCCATGTTAAAGTATCGGTCACCCCAATTATAGTCTAGCATAAGTTAGCTCGTTGACTTGTAGTTTGTTACGTTATTTAGTAGTTAATTAGTTAGTTTATAGAGTAGTATAGTTTAGTGTAACACCGTGGAGGAAGGACGGGTCTTTACCCACTGTATGCCTGATCCACAGTCCGACAGGAGGACGTTAAGGTTGAACTATAAATACCCCTTCCATCCATGGAAGAGGTGTGGCTTTCAATCTAACCTTTTACATTTTATTGAAGCAAGTCTCTAGCTTGAACACCCACCCTCTCTACTTTCTCTCTCTAAAATGGCTATCATGTATTTTGATCATCCAAGACCACCCGAATCATCAAACACATAAATATATCGATCCTACAAATGGTACCAGAGCCAAGGTTTTTGTGTTGTGTTGATTTATGGGGTTTTTGAAACATGTTAAAACTGTTTTTGTAGTTTATGGTCGGATAATTATTGTTGTCTATACGTATGGTTAAACAGTTTTAACAATCTTTTTGGTCAAAAAGTTGTCTTGTGACTCATGTTTACATCTGGTTTTGTGTACTCTTTTGGGTCAAAAAATCTTGGTCTATCAATGTTTACATTATCTGTTCTGGGTCAAGTCTTTTGTCCAAAAAGTTTTTACGTGATGTAATGGTCATATCATTACGGTCATTTTGTGAAGTCAACGGGTCAGCGAAGCATATTTTACGTCACTTTTACGGGTTTTGTATGAAGGTGGTCGGAAAATAACGCCGAAATATGTCAAAGTTTCTTCTTAGCGAGTTGTCTATGAAATAGATGAAGTTAGCGAGTTGTCAAAATGCTATTTAGCACTTTGTTCTTAGCGAGTTGTCTACTTGTCTACCTGTCCATGTACAATGTATTTTTGCATAGCGACTTACTTTTGAGCATAGCGAGTTGTGTGACTTAAATGACCTAGCGACTTATATTTATAAGTTAGCGACTTGTGTGTTTTAAAACGGGTAGCGACTTGCTTTGAAAAAACTTGTAGCAAGTTGCTTTGAAAAAATGAGTAGCGAGTTGCTTTGAAAACAACGGGTAGCGACTTGTTTAGTTTGAAGACTTAGCGACTTGACTTGAAAAAAAAGAATGAAATGATTCGATCAACTTCAGTTCCAAAATCATCTATCACGACCCAAATAAAATCACAACAACTTCAATATCATCATACAATCCGTATCAATCATAATCCCTTTATCAGTCCTAATCTTTCACAACAAGACACGTACAAAAAATTGAAACAAGTAAAGCAAATCTCAGACTTGATTCAACTTATTCCCAATCTTGTAAAGATTTTGTTTGAATCATAAATCATCACAGATCTAACATCATCACTAGAAAATAAACGAAAAAAGATCATTGTATCTCAGAATATGTTCAAGTCTCACCTCTCATATGATTGGTGTTGAGCGGTTCCTCATCGATCTGTTTAGAAGCATAGCCTCGATTTTCTGAAACAATTTGAAAAGACTTGAAACAAATTTGTTAAAATCTTTTCATGTTTCATTCATGTCCAAAACAATTCGTTATTATGGTAATTGATCTAATGTTTTAAACAATATTGAACAAATAGAAGTGATTATAACAAGTATGTTAAATCAAGTCTTGGGTTCGATTCTTTACTCAAAATATTTCTTGCCTTTGGAAAGATATCTTACCTTTTGTGAAGCTCTACCGGACACATGGCGAATCTATGTCCTTCGACTCAAAAGCTATTCACATCATGCCATCCACGTGGCGAGGTCATCTTGTTCACGAAGATAATACTAGCTCCGAGTCATTTTCTTTGGATGGAATGAAACTTGTTTTATGATTCGATGAGGTGCTATTGTTTAGTTGAACATGAAAAACATCTGAGGTGCGTATGATTAGGAGTATAGGGCAGATTATGCTTGATAATATGATATTTGGGAGAGAGTTTATAAGATGGAGGCGTGTACTATGAGTTAGGGTTTGAGAGGTGTGAGATATTAGGGCATATGTGTGTGAGGTCTTGTGTTAAATACCAAATTATTAGGGTTGGATTACCGGATCATTATATGGGCCGTATGGTTTTATTTGGACTAATTGCATGGACCTGATTTGAACACATGGACCGAATATGGAACTGTCCATAATCCGAATAGTTTGTTTGATCACGTTTTGGAAAAAGTCAAGTTTGGTATATTACAAATGACTTGATATTAACAATTAAGGATCGAGTCTTTGTTTTATCACGAAAGTCTCACACTTAATGGATACGAGGTAATTATGTGTCATTCAGTACGGATAATATTAGCCTAAATTGATGTTATATTATGGGTTGATTTGTTATTTGGACCGAACTTGGAATTGAATGTGGGAAGTTTGGATTTGGATGATGGACTGATGGGCTTCTCTAAATTGGATCGAAAATATGATACTTGGATTTAATGAGATGTTATGTGTTATGAAATCTGACAATGAGATTTGGTATGATGCTATGATTCGTTATGTTATGAGGTTTGGTAATTTGGTGTATACATTTTCACGAAGGATATTATTTCACGGCTTGAATTGATGATTGAACAAAGTGACTGCAGGGTTGTTTGGATGGTGTTTCTTATTTGGATTTGAAGTGAGGTTTTTCCGGGCACATTTACTTATTTCGTCTTCTTTCTTTCTACCCTTCCACGAAGATAACTTGTCTGGGCATTTATAGAGGGTGATAAAGACTTGGCTATTTAGTTACATTTGTGATTCTTTCTCAGTTAATTCACAACGTAGCTATCACTTCGGTGTCTCACTCAGTTGAGAATGTCAAGAGGTTTTGTACATTGGGTACACCGTTCCTTTTTCACTAAGATTAGTGCAAGTTTAAGTAAAAAATCTGGGGAATTTTACTTCATGATCAAATTTGGTATATCGGGTTTACTTCACCAAGGGGTCACTGGAATTGCCGACAAAAAAAAAAAAAAATCGTGAATGATGTGTTTACCAAAGTGTTTACTGGATGGTTGATGATATGGATGATGTTGGATAATGAACCGTTGATGGACCGCTGCATGTTCCCCTAAAACAGATATTCACTGAAACCAAAGTTGTCATAACACATCCAAGCTGACATTGTTTACGGTTTTGTCTTGATTTTGTAAAATCCATGAAAGAATCTATTTCTCGGTTTAAATCATAGACTTGTAAAATCCGTGACAATGGAAACATCCCGTAATAGTAAAGTGCATTTCGGATCTATCTTACGGTTTACTCTTGGTTTTGTAAAATCCTTGAAAGAAACTATTTTCGGTTTAAACCATAGAGTTGTAAAATCCGTCTTGATGGAACCATTATGGAGAAATGGAAAGTGTATTTAGGGATCTTATTTGATCTTTGGTGCTACGGTTTCTACTTCAAAGAAGGGATAAAAGGTGTACTTCATATATTGGGTGTGTGCTTGGATTGTCCTCATGGCGGTTTGGCTATTACAAGGTTTCTGGGGTTATGTGCTTTTAACCATGGTCGGATGAAACCATTATCGAGTTCACTTAAAGCGTTAAAGGAGGTTAGAGTTGAGTTTTAATCAAAAGATGTGACAACGGAGTTAATTCACTATTATTTATTTGAGGATGAAGTGAAATATCACGGCGAGTGTACTTAGTATCCGAAGGTATCGGGGATGGATGGATGAAGATTCTTCAAGATCCTTGTTCGAGCTTATTATCAAAAAGCGAAGACATGGAAATCTAATTATTTTTGGGAGTCTTTTTCTTTTACCACGAGGGAAATTGGGCTCTTTTGCCACAAAATAACTATCACTTTAAGGAGTTACGTTGTAGTGCTCGATGTCACATTTAATTGTGGATTTTCAAGAGGTAATGTCGTCTTATACTTGATGGTTGGTTGGTTGAAGAGTATAGAGTACATAGAGAGTACTTAGAGATGCTAATGGAAATCGGCACCGCTCTTTGTTACATATGTGCAAGTTTAAGTCACGAGTTCGGTTAGTTTACTTGAGGTCAAATTCATCATATTGGGTTATCTCCATCATTGTCACTACAAAGAGCCTCTTGAATGATAATGGGGTTGATTACATGTTTTGCCAAGAGATGATGAAAAGAGAGATTATCACGTATGAGCAGTTCGGTTCATGCCTCATACTCTAAAGAAAAGAAATGTATGCGTTTGATCGCATTATCTTCCAAAGAGAAATCTTCTTATGACGTATGAACACAGCAGTTCATGCCTCGTTCCTAAAGAAAAGAAAAGTGTACGCTTGATCGCTTTATCTTCTCAAGAAGAGAAATCTTCTAAATTATGACCATTCTCATCAACATGCTTCATACTTTTCCATGCGCTTGGTCATCAAGTGAACAAGACTCTTGTTGATTGTTTTACGATTCCACTTTCTCAACTATAATGACGATGGCGACATCACATGCTAATTTTGCGGGGAGAAGTGTGAATAGACTACATTTGGATGATGTTCACTTGTTTAATCAAGAATGACATCTTCATATGCAATTCTTGAGGGAGAAGAAGTGTGATAATTCGCATGGTTGATTGACTTATGAGAATATATGGTCATACGGCTCCTAACTCATGTAAGAACCGAGCTTCTTCTTATCAGATCATCTTTACATGGAGTTTCTTCTAAGAGCCGTTGGTTGACATCTTCACTCGGATTGATGAGTTTATCGACAAAGTGCTTCCGGTTAATACTTCACGTATACATCAACATGATGATTCTGAACAATCTCTCTGCTCTTGTTTTATGTGATTGGTAGTTTGGTGTTACCATCTTGTGTGTTCGTTGCGGCATGATTACTGATTTCCTTGATGAACATCCTTCTATTCTTGTTTGATTGGGAGGGATTTTAGTTAAGGGGATTTGAAAGATGTAAGTTAATCGGGATGCTTTTTGGTGGGATGCTTTTTGGTGTGAGTTGAAGATGTTAACTATCTATTCCCCAACTGCACAATCTTGAAGAAGGTCGAGTCTTTAGTCGGTTCTACATTTTATGCTATATGTTAGAAGACTAAAGACGAGTTGCATTTAAAGATCTAAAGACTTCTTCTTATCTCGGGCTGTTATCAAAAAGATTGTCGGTTTAGGGGAGAGCACTAATTGGGGGAGAGTAAAATGTCGAATTTAATCCCCAATTAGACTTGCTCATATTCTTCATCAAGTTGATTCCCACAAGAGTTCAAGTGTTCTTCTCATCAAATTTCTAGTATACTGGATTACAATAGTATGTTCTTGATTATGAAGTATCAAAACCGGCAAGGAAGGAGACAAGCATCTAAACGAGTAAACTTGATGAGCTTAATACTTCTAAGTAATTGAAGATATCCGGGAAGACAAATGTTATTACCGCAGAGAAACTCAAGGTTTGACTCATGGCGAGTAAACTTGATGAACTTAACTCTTCTAAGTGATTGAAGATATCCCGGAAAACAAATGTCATGACCGTAGAAACTTAAGGTTTACTCATCAAAGCGTTTAGTGTTCTTATTCCAACTACGTGGGGAAGAGATGTAAGAAAAGTTTACGAAGATAAAAGAGGTACACAAGTATGACATATTCGGGAGATAAATGTATAACATGAGGAGGTATTATCAGTTATTCTTTCGGTGGGAATATACAGATGCTTGGTTCTTGAGCTTCATACACAATCATCGAGGACGAAAGATGTGAACATTGGGAGGTGTTTTCATTACCCTCATGATGTGTATTCGGGAGAGTTCTTGGATATTGGTGTACTTGGGTTCTTGAGCTTCATACACGATCATCGAGACGAAAGATGTAAACATTGGGAGGTGTTCTTCATTACCCTCATGATGTGTATTCGGAGAGTTCTTGAGCATTATACAAAGAGACTGACTGCATCAATTCAACTACTTGGTGGAATTGTTCTCTTGACACCTTTTGGAATGGATTGCTTCAGACTTCAGTGGAATGAAATTTGAGAAGATTATTTAAAAGTGGGATGATACGTTACTGTTGTTCTATTGGATGATATAACCTCGAACGAAGAATCACGGTGATTATTCTTAAAAGGAGCAGCAGGATCAATGATAATGGTGTGCTTCTTGGTGCACCTGGCTATTGGAAGCTTGAAAGAAAGCTTTGAATCTGCTCAACATAAGGCTTTTCGGTTTGGGGGGAAGCTGCCAAAGTCTCTCTTTCTCATAGGCTCATGTTCTATCTTCTATTCTGGAGCCTCAGAAGCTTTGGTGGTGGAAGTTTAAGAGATGACAAATTCTATCTTCTACGACGTGCTGCTCGATATCCTTATCTCGGTACTTGTATCATCATCCTTCTTAAATTATATCATCTACTCTATCTGTGTATATATTTATCAGAAAAACAAAATACAAAAATATAAAACCACAAAAAGAAAATAGAAAATTATAAAACCTTTAAAAACCCATAAAAATCAGAAAAAAATTTTTACCAAAAATATGTTTTTCCCAAGACATGTCTTCTGATATTGATAACATCTACGGTCTTAGAAATGTTATTCAATAATGGCACGGGACTTTAGATGAAGTTCGAGCAGGAGGTGTAAATATTTCTTTCTAAACATGTTATAAACTATGGCTTGCAGTTACTTCAGACTGTAACCCGTGCTTAAACTATGGCTTGCTATTATTTCAGATAGCAACCCGTTCTTCAAGAAAGGAAAGTGCTACACGGAACAAATTTTCAAAAATTTCGTGCACTTATCCTAAAACTAAATGAGGAAAGTATGTCGAAGGACTGCTGTTCCCACTCAAATATTTTTCCTTCTAAAAAAATTCTTCAGAAAAATATTTGTTTTAACAAAATGGTGGTTAATGAGTTGCAAAATCAATCAGTTTCAGAGTTTTCGGAAAAATTGAAAACTCAATCAATGACTTCAGCGCTTTTAAACTTTTCAGAAAAATAAGTCATTGATTGAGGGGGAGAATGTTTTCAAATTTACATCATGTAACGGACTTTCTTAATTATCCTACGTGCTTAATTAAAATATATAATTGCCTATGTTGAAGGACTAGGTGCCCAGGATATGATTGTTAGGATTAGATGATTATAGTTTGAGAAACACATTATTCCCATACCTTATATGAACTGATTGTTATGTTGGATTGACTTTAATTAGTCGATTGCTGTTTGGGTGATGTCGACCACCATATATCTGTATGTGTGTTCACTAACGTATGCATGTATATTGGTATATAAGAATGTTCCCGATTTGTATCCCACATAATATGATGATTGGATGCCGAAAGGAAAGGGTAACTATATCTTGGGTTGACAAATGAAGAAACGGAGCTTAATTGGACTTCAATGGAGAGTTGGCATAAATGCAACGTAAGAGGTGTCACTGCATCAGCAGATGGTTTTTCTTCTAAGTGATTGAAGAAACGAAGCTTAATTTGACCTCAGTGGGCATTAAAATGCAACGTAAGAAGTCTCACTGCATCAGCAGATGGTTTTTCTTCCCAACCCTACAGCAACAACAACGGAAGCTTCTCAACCACCTAACGTATCTTTGTGCAGGGATAATAGTGATGATACCATTTTTCTAAAACTTTGAAAATAATTGTTTTGAAAATGGAAAATATTGTTTTTGAAAATAAATTGGACTAAATTTTGAAAATCACCGGACTTCATTTTATCAAAACATAAGTCACTCAATCATCGACTACTGTCATGGATTGAGGGGGAGAGTGATTTGAAATAAAATATTTTCAAACAATATATCTTCGTTCCGTGTGTACGTTTAAATGTGGTGATCTAAAGATTTAATGTTATGTCATGGTATGATTTTCTTTAAAACTCAAAGATCTGTCAAAATGAAATTTTTTCTGTTCTTGTTTGATTGTGAAATTGTTTTATTTTACTTAAAGATCTCTTAAAACAATCATACCTGACACTAACAATGTTTAATGTCTTAATCTGTTCCCTATCTGTCATTTTTCAAAATTTAATCTTGCCACGTCTTTCCCCAAACTCTTTTAAATGATTTAAATCAATTGGGATCACTAAATCTCAAAAGGTTTGAAATTTTTGATCGGGGGAGAGATCGTGATTTAAATCTCAAATCTGTTTTAATGGAATCAGTTTTAGTCCTTTATAGGCACTCCTGCCTCCATGTGCCAAGTGATTTCAAATACACAATGCACATGTTGAGGAGGAGGATTTATCCAAAACTAGATGAGTATTTAAACAAGGCCACATTTTCTCCCATGTTTTCTAAACCTAATTAAATCACTTGGGATCCAAAATCTCAAAGGGTTTGATATTTTTGATCGGGGAGAATTTGTGATTTAATAATGAAATTTGATAAAAGGTAATCGTTTGATTTAATTGTGCAGTCGCTTCTCTCATATGTGCTAAACGCTTCGAATCTCAAAGCACATATTGAGGGGAGCAAATAAACTATCGAGTACGAAAGTTTTTAAAGTGATTTATAAAGTACCTTGATTGAGTTTTCAAATGGTTTCTTAATGGCTCTTGTGATTGTGGATGTGCTTCAAAAGAACTCTTGCCTCTATGTGATAAAATGATTTCAAATATCCTATGCACATATTGAGGGGGAGAATTTACCAAATAAAATCAAATGGCTTTTTCTATTAAAATTGTGATCAAAGAAAATATTTCAAAGTCCTCTTGCCTCCATGTGCTAAACAATTTCTAAATCATATGCACATGTTGAGGTGGAGGTTTTCTAAATGATCAAAACAGTTAAGGTACAAAATGTTTTGATTTTATATCACAAGTACCTTGATTGATTTTCCAAATGATTTTTCAATTGGTTTCGAGAAGGAAAGAACAATACCAAAAGACCGACCTATTTACTTTATGCATGGTGTTATAAGGATGGTTAGGTTAGGTATTCGTTCCCACGATCCCTTGAACGAAGGATCTACCGAGGACAACCCACTAGATAGTGTAGAAGTCCTTAGGTATGATGAAAAAAGGAGAAAAGTGAGATATGGGAAGAGTGCGGATGAGATAGAGCTAGAACTCGAATAAACCCAACAAGGTTCTAGTTATGAAGTCTTGGTAAGCATTGAAGAGGTTGAAGAATGAAAAAGAATTGAATGTGAAAAGGGGTGAAAAGAAATAGCCCTCCAATAATTCAACCTTAGGGTCAGAAACGGGTTCAATACATATGCTACTGGTGGTTACCAAGGTAACACCGGTATTGAAGACAAGACGTCATGGACCCAGTGATGCACTGCACTAAACTTCCCAAGCTACTCAAGTTCCTCTTAAAAGGGCTTGCTTCATTCTCACGGGGAACCGACACTATCTATCGACTTTCTCTTAGAGATTGTTGATATTGAAGAAGGAGACCCTCTCCCTAGTCTCCGACATAGGAACCAAATACGCATGATTGAGTCTAGAACCAAGAGATCATCCACAATATCTCATTAGGACACAAAATTAATGAAGACTTACTGTTTCACACAATGTGGAAAGTAAGAATATAATAAGAGTCCTACGCATTATCCTTGTGGTATTGCCAGAACATCCGAGTGAAATGTAAAAATATTCACAATGAAGATGGAAATCCTTCTAGAGCCAACATCAAACAAGCTCTTGGTAGGTGACATGTGAGATCTTCTCGTAAGATCAAACTTGTGACAACTGGATAGAAATGATGGGGAGATTCAATCTTGAATCAACCTTGGTCCAGGATTGGAATTGACGAATAATTTTGGAAAAACCGTTCGATGTGCAAACCTTCTTTTCTCTAGCACGTCGAATGTGTATTCATATTTCAAACTCAAAAAGTATCTCTGATTGAAAAAAATACTTTTGGAAAAACCGTTCGATGTGCAAATCTTCTTTTCTCTAGCACGTCGAATGTGTACTCTTTTCAAATACAAAAAGTAATTTTGATTGAAAATTGATCTTCCTCATTAAACCTTCGTCGTATTGCAAAACTCTTTCTTCTAAGCAATACGCGATTGTTTTCAAATCATTTTTCATCAATCGGTGAATCTCAATTATTGGTTCACTCACTCCGTGTTGTCTTCTTTGAGGCGTTCGGTTTGAGAACAACTAGAACAGTGCGAAACCACATCAAGGAGATTCTTGAATTATACTGATCACACGCAGATTGTCTTGATCAACGAGGAACCGTGGGCGTGTACCTCAATTCAACGAAAGTGATCAAAGACACTTTCATGTGTTTTATTGCTAATCTTGTTGTTTGTAGGTACATTTGGACGGTTGCGGTGATTAGAATTGAGGAGTCAATCCAAAGCCGCATGCTCACAAAGATCCACACTTAATTGAAGAAATCATGACGGTGCATATCTACATAACTGGCTCTCATTCTATGCTTACGCTATGTCTTGCAAATATCATGAACCAAAGAAAGCTTCCGCTACTCGATGGAAAGATGTCATGATCACGAAAGTGTGAGCATGTCGGTCCATAAGTCACAACTTCACATGAAGGCAACACAACTATAGATGATCCAGAGAGATTTACTGTGGCTGATGATCTCAATGAAAGCTCGAAGATCATCAAGATGTGGATCAGTTCAAAGACCTCCACTCAAAGTACAAAACAATACGGACTTTGAAGAATCGCTACAAAAGCACAAAGATTGCAGAATTGACGAATTGAAGTCTACGAGCTCAAGAACAAAGTCAAGAATAGAATGCTAGGATTCAAAATGTAAAACATGGGGTGACCTCCCTTAGGGGGAGATTGTTAGGAATTGGAAATTCCATGTTAAAGTGTCGGTCACCCCAATTATAGTCTAGCATAAGTTAGCTCATAGACTTGTAGTTTGTTACGTTATTTAGTAGTTAATTAGTTAGTTTATAGCGTAGTATAGTTTAGTGTAACACCGTGGAGGAAGGACGGGTCTTTACCCACTGTATGCCTGATCCACAGTCCGACAGGAGGACGTTAAGGTTGTAACTATAAATACCCCTTCCATCCATGGAAGGGGTGTGGCTTTCAATCTAACCTTTTACATTTTATTGAAGCAAGTCTCTAGCTTGAACACCCACCCTCTCTACTTTCTCTCACTAAAATGGCTATCATGTATTTTGATCATCCAAGACCACCCGAATCATCAAACACATAAATATATCGATCCTACACCTCCAACTTCGTAGGTAGAGGAAGGGCCTCCAATGATATAAGGCCTTCCCAAGAGGCGGAAGTAACCAAACAGAATTTCGAGTTTCTTTGGAGTAGATGGTGACACTAATAATGGTGGAGGTGGAGATCCGTTGAGTATGACATCCGTTTGAAGAGGATCTTCCTCTTCTTCGTCATCATCAGAAATCACTTCCATGTCATCATCATTATCATTTAAGATCATATTTTCATCTTCTTCCGGATCTTCGTCTGGGTCATCCTCGGGCTCATTTTCATCAGCTAAATCTTCATATGGTTCCTCATCCTCGTCATATCCATAGTCCACAATATCAAGATAATCATCATCTTGATCCGGGGGATTTTGTGGTTGGATGGGAGCCGGAAGTATTTGCTCTTGTTGAGCTGGTATAGCTTGATTTGGAATAACGAGATCGTGATCTGGGGATGGTGGTACAGACATAATGTCTGCATAAGATTATTCATGTTCGGAGTTAGTTAAACGTTCATAGCAATTTAAACAGTGATATGTCAAATAGTGGGCATGGCACACGGAATATGAAGACTATAATGAGTGAATCGGTAGATAGTAGTTATAGTCTAGGTGTATAATGCACCCTGGCTCTCTATAACTGTAGCTCTGATGCCAATCTGTAATACCCTCAGTTCTGAATAGCAGCGGAAGCTAATCGAGGATATTACTTATTAGCACAAAGTACACATTACAGAAAACGACTCTACATGAGACGTTTTAGAATACATTATCATTCGAATTTATTCATAATATCGAGTAGAGGTCCCATAATGTACATAATAAGTTTAAAAGTTTTCGAATGATAATATGCATAGTCTTCAAAATGCCTATTCCGTGGTGCCTTCATTCGCGTGCGGAGACATATCTTACGGACACGAGATAAAACATGCCGAAAAGTCAACACAATGGTTGAGTGAATTCATAGTTTTGAAAATGATGGTGGACAATAGTTTGTAGTATAATTGCAATGTGTACAATTATCTTCTTGATAGTTATTATTTCTCTAAGCTCATGGAACTCACGATTCGTTGTATATATATCACGATATATATATATATATATATATATATATATATATATATATATATATATATATATATATATATATATATATATATATATATATATATATATATAGTAACTTGCCCCGTGTAGGTATTTGACCATATACCTAGGTAATTCAAATAAAGTGCGTTTGGATACCGATCCGGCTAACACAAACGGGATTCGTCAATCCCGATAGGCCTATCCACTATATTTGCGCTCACTCCCAGTGATTAGTGGTCCATGATATTGGGGACTTTTGGCATAAACAACTTAGGCATGCAATAATACAACAAGGCATTCGGTTTTTAAGTAATTATCCATAATAAAACATTTTAGCATGTATCTCCCCAAGTAGTTTATAAAACAGTTAAACAAAAGTTGGGTCTATGAACTCACCATAGTTATCGATGGTAGCTTATAGCAATAATAACAGTATGTCGAGATGCGATCTTTAGTGATTACCTACGAAAGTATAATAATTATGTTTTAGTATAGTTTTCAATATAAGTGTACAAGTATATGTAATTTGTTGGCTTATGATGTTGTACATGGATATTAAGCTAAGGTATCCATAAGTGTTTGTTTGGCTCATAGCCTTTTTATAAATGACCTCGTACCACCGTTCGGGCTATCAAAATCAAGAGGTCATTTAGTAATCGCACGAGGACCCAGGACACTTTAAATCGTAAATCCACAACTCGTCGATACGATACCCTGAAGAGGCCTCTTTATGATAATGAAATTCCCTGATATTGTAGTACTTATCATTTATAAGTAAGTATTTGACGAGACAAGTGTTGTATATAACATATGTCGTGTTTCGTCAAAGACTATTGTTGAACTTGTGTGATAGTGTTATGAGTTGTGTGTCGTGAAGTAGTTTAGCGTAAGTGTTATTCACTCAATGAGTGATTACGGCATGTCATATTATGATGTTGTGGAATATAAGGTTTTCAAAATAGGGTTTAGATTAATAAGTTCATGGTTTTAAATAGAAGTTAAAACTTGTGAAAAAGATATTTATATAGTTTATATGTCATATAGTCATTTAGTCAAAATCTAGTAAAGTTTCATCTAATGACCAAGTTTTTGAAACAATTTTCGGGTTAACATACCCAAACTAGTCGTGCGGCTAAGTTACGATTAAAGAACTTTGAAACAACAATCATGGTCATATCTAGTGGCTATATTTAAGTTAAAATAGCTTGAGACATTAGCCTTGGTTTAACCTTGGCTTTGTTTTGGTCTCAAAGAATCAAAATACAACTAAGTTTTCATGACCATGGTTGTTTTCTAGTCACAACAGGCCCGTTTAGTATTTGCTGTTTTTAAGACTTTTCGTTCCCTTTCTGCTTATGTGCACCCGAGTTTTTGTAAACAATTTCATTCCGAGCAACTTTCGTGTTTTACACTTTTGCTGATTCAGACCAGAAAAGGGTTTAAATCGCGTTTTAAAACCGTTTCAGAAGACTTTTGACTTAATAACCAATTTCATCTAGTCATCTTCTTTTAACTATAACTTTTTATCTATAAGTCCATTTCAAGTGATTCAAAAGCTCAAATTCTAGTTTTTACTTCCTCTAACAACTTCTTAAACTTAATCAAGTCCAAAGTTTATGATTTTTATGTTAAAACTCATAATAATTCACTAGTTTCTTACTAGTTGTCTTAATGAGTTTCTACACTAGTTTTTACCCATCAATTTTATGTACAACATCAAGCAAGCCTTATTACATGTACTACTTATATCAAATTACATCAAATAATCATAAATATCATTACAACCATATTGAATGACAAGAAATTTAAACAAACTTCTTAGAAGACTTAGGTTGAATGGTCACAAGAACAATCAAGCCTAAACCCCTTTCAATCTTCAACCCTTGTCTTCAACCTCTTAACCCAAGCTTACAAACCCTTTTACCCTTGCAATAACCATCTTTAATGCAGCCCTAACCTTCTTGTATAGCTCTTATTTCACCCTTGATATCAACAAAATAACACTAGGATCATGTAATAACCAACTCTAGCTCCATCCTCTTAGTGATTCTTGAAGTACAAAATAAAGTAAGGATTGGTGTTTGTGTGTTGATAGTAGACGGCAAGGAGAGGAGGGACAAAAGGTAGTGAGTAAGATGCATGTTTAAGGAGAAAAGGCCAAGTGGCCTTGTGATAAGGCTATAAAACGCCACCTCTCTATGAGGTGGTAGTTTGTGTGTATTTTGTGCTATCATTTGGTTTATGAGGTGTAGTTTGGTCCCGGTAATTACTAATGTTAAGCCCTTAAGTCACGAAACTTAAAACCGGGTAACGTAAAAATGTAATACTTCCAAAAATGTTAAAACTTATCAACATACTCCAACTAGGTATATTAAAAGTATGATAAGTCTAATATGGTGTTTCTATATTGTTAAAACCTAATAACGTAGGTTCGGGCACGCGTATTACTTAAAGGTAAAATGTGTACCTAAAATTGGCAAAGTGGCAATAATTCATATGAATTATGACTAGTGGTGAAACTAAAGTATTTTTGAACAAATAGACTTTTCCTAGTCTTGTGTTGGTTGTGAGGATAATTCACACTATTTAATTTTTGAGATTACTTATATAAATAATTAAAAGTAATTTATATAATGTAAAATAGTAAAATATAGACATGAAATATGCGAGGTGCTACACCTTCCCCGTTCTGAAGTCATGTCCTCATGATTTAGTTTGATGTACCCGAGAAGAGATGCGGATATTTACATAGCATTTGGTCCTCTTTCCCGGTGTATTCGGGGCCCTCGACGAGAATTCCAACGTATTTTGTGATGGGGATTCGGCTTTGTTTCAACTGTTTGACCTCACGGTCCATTATTTCAATAGGTTCCTCAATAAAATGTAGCTTGTCATCGAGCTTAATCTCATCTAGTGGAATGACAAGGCTTTCATCGGATAGACATTTCTTAAGATTTGACACGAGGAAAGTGTTATGGATTCCAACAATTCTTGAGGTAGCCCGAGTTTGTATGCTACCGGACCAACTCTTTCTAGGATTACGAATGGTCCAATATATCGTGGACTTAGTTTCCCACGTTTTCCAAAAGCGGATTACGCGTTTCAATGAGACTTTCAACATAACCCTATCTCCATTTGGAATTCTAAGGGTTTTCGCTAGTGTCGGCATAACTTTTACAGCGATCTCTAGCGACTTGTAGTCCCTTCGATCCGAATAATCTTTTCGGTTGTGTCCGTACAATTTACGGGCGGTGTGTTGAACATCGCCAACCTCATTCCGAAGATACAGGAGATCGACACTTTCGACCATCCAATGCTTCGTCGGTGATGATTTAAGACCGGAATGATAGCTATTGTTGTGAGAGAATTTGACTAATGGTAAATGATAGTCCCAGCTTTTACCAAAATCGATAATACAAGCTCTTAGCATATCTTCCAAGGTTTGTATGGTTCTTTCGCTTTGACCATCAGTTTGCGAATGGTAGGCAGTACTCATGTCTAGTTTAGTTCCAAAAGCTTTCTGAAGTGACTGCCAAAAAATTGAAGTAAATCTGCTATCTCTATCCGAGATAATTGAAATTGGTACAATCGTGTCTAGAAACTATTTCTTTGATGTACTGACTTGGTCGGTGATCCATATCATAAGTTTCTTTGATTGGAATAAAATGAGTAGATTTTGTTAAGCGGCCCACATTACGAAATGGCGTCATAACCGCTCGGTGTTACGGGTAATTTCGTAACAAAATCCATCGTGATTCTTTCCTATTTCCACATAGGAATCTCGGGTTGTTGTAGAATCCTGATGGTTTTTGACATTCGGCCTTGACCTTAGAACATGTCAGGCACTTACCAACATATTTGGCAATATCGGCCTTCATAGAGTGGTATCCAACTTCTGTCTTTGAATCATAACGTTCCATCAGAACGCTTTACAAAACCATTTTTGTTTTCTAACATACCGTAGAGACTCTCTTTGGGTCGGTTTTCTTCTTTGATAGCTTCAGTTTGTGCTGCAAGGATTTGTGAGGGTAGTGGTGATACGATCATCATTCCCAACGATATAACCTTTAGAGGTTTGAGTCGTTCTTTTCTACTAAGAGCATCTGCCACTACGTTTGCTTTTCTACTAAGAGCATCTGCAACACTTTAACACATATACTATTACATCTATTTAATTTAATTAAGGAAAACTCATAGAGCCTAAGAAACCCGCTTATCATATTTACACATTTTCAATTTGTTTACACGACTCACTATAACTTTCAGTCGTCAACCCTTGTTTACCATTTCCATTTTCTTATGCTTTAGTCTATATGACTTTATCCGCATATAAACCTTACATAGGCTTATTCTATAACACCTTCATTAGCTTCCATTTATTCTTTAATCCCATTTTATAGCATTAACACGATCTTGTCGTGTTTTATTATACCGTATACCATCACATTCTTACTCACATACTTTAACTCATTGCTTGTACGTTTTATAGCACTTGGGCTCTAACGTTCTATTCCACATATAGACCTTACATAGGTTGTCAACTATAACACACTCTTATTCACATACTTGTATTTATTTCATTTAAGTTATTAGCATTTAAGCTAAATTATTCTCATTTTTCATGTCGTCATATCTTTATCTAATTCTATAACTTTTATAATATTATAAACTTAATAATCCATGTGTTAAATCAACTATACCATCACCACATCATACTATAACACACTCATCATCATTACACATTCAAGCTTGTTCGTCGCATACTACAACTCACTATTAGCCCATCTCCAATACCACTGTAACGTTCCATCATTAACTACTAAATACAATGAGACCATATGTTGGTCATCATTATCTCACGGGTCATACATCATTTCATTTCCATCTATAACTCCTCACTATGACTTTATTCTAATCATGCTTCTCTATAAAAATTATACCACTTACCATTTCTATTCGCATCTCGCTAACATTACTATAACATGCATTCACATAATCACATAACATTCACCGACACTGTCCGAAGTGCACAATGATCTAATAACCTTAACACATATATCCACCATGGACCTTCATCACATACACATTAATACTGTAAAGCACATACAACGTTTCCAACTTAAATGCACATAGCTCATCGCATAATCCATTCTATAACTTGAACATTAACTTATCAGCGAAACATATTCCTATGTCCATCACATCTACGAGTGGTTTAAGTCTAGGCAACCTATAGTGGATATCTAATTCATTTAAACCGAAGCTCTGATACCAATTTGTTACGTCCCATTTCCGGCTTGGCCGGATTTTAAAAACTTTTGATGTGGAAATGTTTGACTATAGCAGATTCTTATAAAACACCTCATTAAATGACAAGAATCAATAACGTTTGTCCTTTGAAAACACTTACTAGAATGTATACTCGTATACCCTTCAAATCATTTTACACATTACTATAACACAACCAATTAAGCTTTCTGTGACATCCAATACAACGTATCTATAAAATCATATACGCCGTATTGGCAACTATTAACAATATGTCATATTACTCTAGGGTGATACGCCATATCACCATAATCATTTAATACGCCGTATCCCTATAATGGATACGCCGTATCAAACCAACTAAGACAGAACATCAGCAGGGGAAACCTGCATAAACACAACACATCATACAACCCACTTAGACACAATTCCAACTCTATATCTATTACAAACATCATCTATCTCACATACAAACTATAACAACATATGCTATAACGCCTTCCATGGCACTTGACGCTTTTAACCTAATACGGGTATAAATAATCATTTATCTAAACACTCCATTAACCATAACACAAACATACACTTTAACTCTTTAACCCATAAATATAACGTACGATTAAAAATCAAGTACTATAACAGTCATGGCACACACTTTGACACATGAAGACACCTTTACAACCGATAAAAGACTCACGGGGGTAACTGTAGACATAGAGCTCGGTATCTACCTAAGCTCCTATTTCCTTACCAAAACCTTCTAATCCTCCACATAACAAGTCCTTAAACCATAATCCAAGCCATTGTGTCTCCATAACACATAAACCTAGAAAACATGGTTAACTATAACAGTAAGCGATAACGCTTTAAGTAAAAAAATCATAACATACCATTACACGTCAATCAAACATATAAGCATCACATATATCGAACACTTACTTCACGGGTCTCGTACCCTAAGTCTTATTTAAGCACATACACATCAACTTACTTCATAACACCATAGCATCACTTAGATTACAATCATCACCACACTTAAGCTTATCTCAAGTCTCCTATTACTAAGCACATAACATACATAACATGTACACATTAGAATTCTATATAATACCATGTCATCATCATTTTACTTACCTTAGCTCCAAGCTAAGCATTCCAAAGCATCATTATCATCTCTATCATCATCATACATTAAAAATTTAATCACACAATCACAACATACACTTAATGCATAATCAAATAACTATAACCATGGTTTATACAACTAATAACTCATCTCTAACAACTATAATCATCATTTAATCATATATTAATTTTATGATGATCATTCCCATCATTTACTAACTTAAACCCATTATGAACTCATCTCATAATCTCTATAACCTTTAATTAGCTTAAAAACATCAATTACCCATCGTTCCTAAGTTAGGGTTAATAAACCCTAACTCTCAAGTTATACAAATAACACTAATTAAGCCTCATACCCTATAAAGAATCAAGCTTAGGGACTTATTCCATGAATTAGAACACTTAACCATCTCTACATCATCATCACAAGCTCCATCTTCTTTCCTCTATTTTCTCTATCTCGACATCATAGGAGCACACAAGAAATGTGTGGAGAAATCTAGAACCCAACACATATAAACCAGTAAAAAGGGCATTTATGTTATCTTTGCCCATTTTTGGTCGACACCCCGTATCCATCTTCATAGATATGTCGTATCCCCTAAAAATCCCATAATACTCCGTAATCCCATATCTGGGTGCGCCGTATCCAAATTATCCTTAATACGCCTTACACATAGTATCCAATATACCGTATTGGTACTAAAACAAGTCTGTCCTATTTCCATACAAATCTCATACGCCGTATTCCTCTTCCTGGATACGCCGTATCTAGGCTATAACAGACTAGTTTTTGTATCCTACATCCATTTATCCTTAGTCAACCACATCTAGACCTGACCCATTTCATCTAGGGGTCCTACTTGTATCCGGGAAACGGGTGTAACAGTAACATTCTGACAAAAACTAAGAGAAAGAAAGGAGTAATAATTATGTTTTTCTTAAATTGTGTGATTTTTTCTCAGGGGAAAATAATTTTGGGACTGAGAGAGTATTTACTAGTTTTTTATGTATTCAGAGGACTATAAATGTTAGGAATTAGAAATTCCGGTATTAAAGAGTCGGTCACCTCAAGTATATGTATTCGTTAGAAAGCTCGTAGTCATAGTTATTTTATGTTAAGTAGTATTTAGTTTAGTAACACCGTGGAGGACGGACGGTCTTTACCCACCAGATGCACGATCCATGACCCGTTGTGTGGCGTTTTATGTAAGACTATAAATACTCTCTACCTCCCAAGGTAGAGTTGGAGCTCATAATAATATCTTTCACTTTCTCTCACTAAGTTCCCTAAACCTTTAACTTTCTCTCTAAAACACTCTTGTCGCCTACTTGTGTTAATGGTTTGATGTGTATGTAAATCCAATATATTACAATTGGTATCAAGAGCCATGGTTTGATCATTCATCTTTCATGTTCTTTGTTTTGGTGGATTTCATAAGGTTTTTTGGGGTATTAAGGGTTTAGGAGAGTTTGATTCATTTAGACAAATTCTAGTGTTAAAGTTTGAATTTTGCTTGTACTTTTGTGTTTAGGATCATCATATGTGTTTAGGTTTTGAATTGGAAGGCTTAAATCATTGTGGTTTGGTTGTTTTTGATTGATAAAGTGGTTATATTTGAAGATTGTACAAAGCGAGTTGAGTCTCGAATTCACATTTCTTCAAAGCGAGTTGCTTTGTTATTGGATGCTAGTTGGTACATGCGACTTGGTCATTTAGCGAGTTGATTTTATGCGGTTTGAGTTCTAAGCGAGTTGTTTCTTTAAGCGACTTGAGATCTAAAGTGACTTAGCTATTGAGCGAGTTGTAAAGCTAGCGAGTTAATTTAAGCGACTTGGTGTTTAAGCGAGTTGATTGTGTTGCGAGTTGATACTAAAGCGAGTTGGCTATTTAGCGACTTGATTCATTAAGCGAGTTGACTGTGTTGTGAGTTGATGCTGATGCGACTTGGCTATTAAGCGAGTTGATTACTTAAGCGAGTTGTTAATTAAGCGAGTTGTGTGGCTAGGTACTTATTCATTTAGGCTTGTTACTTGTTCGTGATACATTCTTACGGTTGTTCTTTTGGTTTAGTAAAATCCGTGAAAGAATCAATTTCCGGTTTAATCAAAGAATAGTAAAATCCCGTAGAGCTTAAAACATGTCTACAAACGTTCCTACTATCATCTCCACCGCTGTTGAGGATGTTCAAGCGGTTGGCTCGGATACTCGCCCACCCATGCTTGATGAGAACTAACTATGACTCTTGGGCTCAACGAATCGATTGTATTGCCTTGGAAAGGAAAATGGGGTCAACATTCTCAAATCCATTGATGAAGGACCTTATCAAGTTGAGACGACCGAGATACTCTTGAAAGCAGACCACGCACGGAACTGTGATCTTAGGTTTAGACGGACCAAAGACATATGATGAGCTCGGTGATAAGGAGAAAAGAGATTCGATGTCGATATCGGGGCTTCTAACATCATACTTCAAGGTCTTCCAAAAGATATCTACAAACTTATCAATCATAATACCAAGCCAAAGCAGTGTGGGATAATGTCAAGATGCTTCTCTTAGGGTCTGAATTAACTGTGGAAGACAGAGAATCACAACTCTATGATGATTTTGAGCACTTCAAGATGAAACCTAATGAGAGTGTTTATGAATACTATGTGAGATTTCACAAGCTTGTCAATGATATGAGGAATATCAAGATGACCATGCCAAACATTCAGTTGAACTCAAAATTTGTGAACAACATGAATCCAGAATGGCACATGTTCGTTACATCTGTGAAGCTTACCAAACGTTTGAAGAATACAAACTATGAGCAACTCTATGCCTTCCTTTTTTAAAATGAGAGACATGCCATGTTTGAAAAAAAGATTCTTGATCAGTTCAAAGCTCAGGGAGAAACAAGCTCAACAAATGATTCAACCGCCTTTTACTCAAAAGTTGGGATTACCACCAAAGCTTCTCAAGTTGTACCTATGGGTAATGGTAATCATAAACTCATTCCGGATCCAATGTTCAAACAAGTCGATCTTGATGCGGGCATGGAAAACTTCATCAATCAATGGCACTCATGATAAGTCAAAACATGAATTCTCCCCACAAACCAACAACAACCTCGAACAACATCTAACCCACACAATCAAGCTACCGTTAGAGATGGGAGGATCATGGTGCAACCAGTTCAAGAAAGACAGTATGATCGAGGAAGAGGTGGGTGGTAGAGGTTATGTTGGTAATCGTAATCGAGGAAGGAATGGAAATCAAGGTCAAGCTAAGCCGATCAAATGCTATAACTTTGGTGGTGAGGACACATTGCAAGGAACCGCACATCTCCAAAATGTCCACGAATCGATTACTTGAGGATAAGATGTTGCTTGTACAAGCTCGGGACAATGGAGCGGCGTTGGATGAAGAGGAGTTCTCGTTTCTTCAAGGGAATGCCAAGACCTATGATCTCGACGTTGATGAACATCCAATTCGGAGATAGGTCACAATCATCGAATGCCTTTCAAGTCGCCGATCGTGATGCCTACGACTGATGTTGATGATGAACCTCTCGCACAAACAATTTTCATGGCTAGCATTTCTCCAATGGTCTCTCCTAAGGTCTCTTCTTCACCACAAGCTGGACCATCCAAAGACAAAATCATCTAAGAGGTATTAAAACTATATGATGAAGTTGATGAGAAAAAGATACATGACGAACTACAATCAACTGTAATTATTGAGTCAGATATTGAAAATATGGGTAATATCAATATTGTCCCATATGATCAATATGTGAAACAAAGTGAAAGTGAGATTGTACCGAGTAATGTATCTTCTGCAGTCCATGATGAATGTGCTTTCGATGAATTCACTGCATGTGCCCCTGATGATTCTGTTATCTCTGAACTCAATGCCTATAAAGAACGTGTTGCTATTTATGAACAACGTGCTAAGTTTGAACTAACCACTCGTGAGCAGGAGATGGATGACCAAATGCGTACAATTATTAGAAAAGTAATTTTAAAGAAGAAGTCTTAAAACAAGAGTTAAATTCCTTGCAAGAAAAGCTTTCTAAAACTGTTAAGCAAAAGCAAGAGCTTTAAGATAATGTCAAAGCTCTTAAACATTAATTTAATGCGAAGGAATCAAAACTTTTGAATGAGTTTTCTAATCTTAAAACCTTGAAAAACAAGCTTGAAAATAAGTTGTACGTACAAGGAAACACCATTCAAACTACTCACTTGATCACTAAGCATAGAGTCTTAAGCGATAAGCATAGTGTTCCCATTATAGATAAACCCAATCCACGAGTATGGTAAGAAAGCCAAAGTCGCTCAAAGGTAATCTATGATGGCAATGAGATTCTTAAACCTAGGCAAACACCATCATGTATTGGAAGCTTCAAGAAGATGGAAAGTTAAATGATGCATCTAGGAAGAAAATGGATAAAAAGCTTAACGATCCCATGTGCAAAGAGAATAATATTATTGTCAAACCCCATGATTACAAAAGGAAAATTGGATTTCCTTAAACAAGTTTAAGCCTCAAACTTTGTTAACACCGAACAAATGTTTTGGAAACAGGACTTAGATAAGCAAAAGCCGAAAATATTGTTGAAACAAACCTCCCTTAGGAGAATGCTGCTGACATGTATCCTCCGAATACACCAATGCATCTAGTTCCAAGAACTATTGCCACTAAAAGCAAGACCTTAATCATCAATATGTGATATTTCAATTATTTGTTGACTTTGAGAAAACGTAAGAAAAGGATCACACCCATGGGATAATCGAAGGGAAAGGGTTTTGAGCAAACAAAAGAATGCTATCTAACCGAGGTCATGCCTTTCTTTAAACAACTAAAAGATCTATTTGAGAGTCTTAAAAGGGGATGGACACGATATTAAAGGAATGAAAAGGAATTTGATGCAATGATAATTGAGGTTAGTGACTATGAGCGAGCACTAAAATATAATGAGATTGAGAGGAAGAACTTGCATACCTTAAATGAGAATCTGATTTCTGAATGTATCTCTCAAGATGTGTTTTATAGTGCCACAAATTGTTCTATTAATGCTTCTCAATTTCATGAATTATCTGTTGCATTGAAAGTCTCCCATGATCGTGTCATTGAGCTTGAAATCAAAAACTCAAAATTAAGTGAGAAAATTGAACAGGATGATCATGATAATTTGGTAAAACATTTTTCTAAACTAGAAGTTGAACATTTTGATTTACAACTAAAATATCAACATCTCAAAGAAAATGTTAAAACCTCAAACATCAAGATATCCTCGGATGTTCCGAGTTTGATGCGCTTTTGAATTAAACAAACGTGATGAACGATTCAAGCTCATCAGAACACGATCGAGAAGTTGAAAGCCCAAATTTCTCAATTAAAGGGTGAAAAGAACAATGTGACTGGTCCCCAAATGCCTCCTCCTTTAGATTCTCAGAATTCTCAAAACTTTCATCTTCAAAACTTAGTAAATGCTTTACAAAAGGAAAATGAGAGTTTTCTTGAAGAAAATGAAAAGGTTAAACGTCATTTCAATGAGTTATTTGAATCTATAAAGGTCACTCGTAACAAAAATAACGAAAAATAGCCTCGTTACAAAAGAAATTGAGAATCTAAAGAGTCGGGTAAAAGGGAAGATGCCAATGACCAATGGGAGAATGGTGTATCAAAGGTGCCAATCTGCAACAAATATGCTTTGTGCAGGAAATATGTTCCCCTCATCTCGTGAATAACAAACTTGCTATTCAAACATATTTCTCATGCCTTAAGGAGTGTTTAGAATGTCTACGTGAGATTGTTGAAGAGGACAAATTAGAGAAATCACTTGACAATGCAATTGGGCATGCATGCTTATATGCCAAACGATCTCAAGAAATTCTAGAATGCTTAATCACAATATGCCCAAAGTCCTTAGGTGAGAAAGTTAATCCTTTGACTCCATGTTCTATGCCTTGTGCCAAGTATGATATTCATTCGATGCCCGATGATTTGAATGTGAACCTTAGTGTGCCTTCAAGTAGTTTAGATTACAGATCTGTTAAGCTAGCGAACTCATGTGTGCCTTCTAGTAGTTCAGATCCCAGCACATCTAAACAGGTGAAGCAAATAGTAGCAAAACCAACTAATGTTCCCATTCCTACAGAGTAATCGGTGACATTAAAGCAAGCGGTCAAAGTCTCAAGACAATACAAGGAATGATAGGACCTCGCAAGCTAAGAATGTGCATTGGAAGAGAGTAGAAGACCAACCTAGGAACTTTAAGTTTGAGTTAAATAAAGCGAATCGTGTTGATTCTAGTATTATCCATAAGCGTCTTGTAATTAAGTCGAATTTTGATACTATTTGCAAACCTTGTATTGATGATTGTTGAATTACATTTCTAATCATGAATGTGATGTTAATTGTCCAGTTAATATTGTTAATACTAAAAATCGAGCTAAGAAGGCTAAAGGGCAAAAGCGAAAGAAAGTTAGAAAACAGTGGAAGCCCACAGGAAGAACATTTAGTAAGATAGGTTATCAATGGATACCCATTGGCCATAAGGTCAATCGACAATGCCCACTAGAAAATGGATGCCTCTTCGGTAGAACTATTCCCTAAGAAGTGAACATACTTTGAATAGGGCAAATCACGGACACTAGTACCGCATCTATTCATAATGATTCCATTGCTTCAATTTCGATATGGATGTTTCTATTTCGATGTGGGTGTTCCAATCATTTATTACTAACCAAATGGAACCCATTCTTGCATGGGATCCCAATTATCCGATTATCCATTCTTGTCTGTGTTCAACTGCGGATCGTTCAAATCGCTACGTGGTACCGGACTCAGTCGTTCCAAGCATATATTTGGAGACCGGTCATGCTCATGAACTTCGTGAGTAAATTTATCGGACGATTAGATTCGGGACGACCATTTTGGAGCTATTATGGGTTATGGAGATTATGTGGTTGGTAAAAGTGTTATTTCGTGGTATATTATGTGGAAGGTCTTGGTCATAATTTGTTCTCTGTTGGTCAATTCTATGATTCCGATCTAGAAGTGGCTTTTAGAAAACATACTTGCTTCGTTAGAGAACTTGATGGTGTAGAATTGTTAAGAGGAACCCGTGGTTCTAATCTATACACCATATCTATCGAAGACATGATGAAGTCCTCTCCAATATGCTTCTTTGTCAAAGGCTTGAAAACTAAGTCATGGTTATGGCATCGTTGTCTCAATCACTTGAACTTGCACCATTAATAACCTTTCGAAAGGATCTTGTCGAGGCTTACCCAGATGAAATATGAAAAGATCATCTTTGTTCACTTGCCAATTGGGAAAAAGCACGAAATATGCTTACAAACCAAAACCCACAAACTCAAGAATGGAAGTTCTTCATACCCTTCATATGGATCCGTGCGGACCAATGAGAGTGCAAACAATAAATGGGAAGAAATACATTCTAGTAGTTGTTGATGACTACTCGATTTACTTGGGTGAAGTTTTTGAGGACAAAGGATGAAACTCGGATGTCATCATCAAACTTATCAAACGACTTGAGTTCGACTCAAAAATACGATTAGAATTGTTCGAGCAGAAATGGCACAAAATTCATCAACAAAGATTTAATGCGCTTTATGAAAGTGTTGGAATCACCATCAAAGAAGTTCCTCGATCTCCTCAACAAACGGTGTAGTTGAAAGACAAAATCGAACTCTTGTGGAAGCCGCAAGATCAATGCTTATTTATTCAAAAGTTCCAATGTTTCTATGGGCTGAAGCCATTGCCACTGCTTGCTACACCCAAAATCGTTCCCTTATACACACCTCTTATGACAAAACTCCGTATGAACTTGTCCATAAATGAAAACCTGAACTCTCCCACCTTCGTGTGTTTGGTGCTTTGTGCTATCCTACGAATAACGGTCAAGACTTAGGGAAATTAAGAGCTAAGGCGGATATTGGAGTTTTTGTTGGTTATGCATCAAACAAGAAGGGTTACCGAATCTACAACAAACGAACTCGAGATATAATGGAAACTATTCACGTTAAGTTCGATGAGTGACCGGGCATATGGCTCCTGGACAATCCAGTTCTGGACCCGCATTTCAAAACAGTCTCATTGGTTAATCTTTTGTACCATGCTCCTCACCAGTAACTCCATATGTACCTCCGTCAGAAGACGATTTGAAGAAATTGTTTGATCCAATGTTTGGTGAACTTTATGAGCCAAGGACTAATGATCCTTCAACTCCATCAACAGAGGCTGCTTCTATCCCTGTCAATGAAATTAACTCTTTAGTTTCTATATCATTAAGTCAAGAAGCGCCTGCTGCTGATCAATCTGTCTCATGAACAAACCTTCAATCACCGAGTGTACATCATGGAATTGCTTCTGGTTCCCATGATGAAGTAAATCCCTTTGCTACTCCTGAAGATGCTCCATTTGAAAACATATTTGCTCCTGAATCATCATCAGAACCATCTTCATCAGGAGATCCAAACTCTGCTACTTCAGTTCTACAACAACAATCACATGAACACCTTAGAAAGTGGACACATGATCACCAATTGGACAACATCATTGGAAACCCTTCTCGTCCGGTATCCACTCGTAAATAGCTTGCTACTGATGCCTTATGGTGCTTCTTTAACTCAGTACTCTCAAAGATCGAACCTAAAGATGTTAAAAGCTGCTATGAATGAAGACAATTGGTTCAATGCCATGCAAGATGAAATTCATGAGTTTGATCGATTAGATGTATGGAATTAGTACCACTCAGATTGTGCTATGATCATTGCTCTTAAGTGGATCTTCAAAGTGAAGCTTGATGAGCATGGCGATGTTTTGAAAAATAAGGCTAGGTTAGTGGCTAAAGGTTATCGTCATGAAGAAGGTATAGACTTTGAGGAATCTTTTGCTCCAGTTGCTCGTATCGAGGCGATCGAATCTTCTTGGCTAATGCTACTAGCAAGAACACGGTTGTTTATCGATGGACGTGAAAACCGCATTTCTTAATGGAGATCCGAAAGAAGTAGTTTACGTCGGCCCCACTGAGGGTTTTGTGAATCCGAGCATCCTACTCATGTTTATCGCTTGAAAAGGCCCTATATGGTTTGAAGCAAGCTCCTAGAGCATGGTATGATACGCTTTCAAAGTTTCTTCTATCTCATCGGATTCAACAAAGGAGCGCTTGATCCTACTTTGTTCACCGAAAGTCGAAAACACTTAATTCACGTTCAAATTTATGTTGATGATATTATTTTTGCCTCGATCGACCCAATGGAATGTGATCGTTTTCTAATGAAATGGGTTCAAAATTTCAAATGTCAATGATGGGACAAATGTCATTTTTCTTGGGATTACAAATTTCACAAAGTCCGGAGGCATTTTCATAAATCAATCTAAATATGCAAATGAGATTTTAAAGAAATTTGGATTTGATTTTAGTGACACCGTTGACACTCCCATGATTGAACGAACCAAGCTTGATGAGGACCACTCGTGGATCATGGTAGATCAAACGTAATATCGTAGTATGATTGGATCCCGATGTACCTCACGCCTAGTAGACCGAACATCTTGTTTTCTGTTGCATGTGTGCTAGATATCGCCTAAGCCTACTAAAAAGCACCTTGAAGCGGTTAAACAGGTCTTCGGTATCTCAAGGAACCATCAATATGGGACTATGGTACCAAGGACACCGGTATGTCACTAACGGCCTATGCGAGATGCCGATCATGCGGTTGTCAAGATACACGTCAAGCACGCCCTGGAGGTGCTTAGTTTTGGGTGATAAGCTTGTGAGTGGTCTTCAAAGAAGCAAATGAGTACTTCTATTTCCTCTACAGAGGTGAATACATAGCCATGTCATCTTGTTGTGCTCAAATCCTGGATGAGATCTCAATTATCGACTATGGCTTTGAATTCAACAAAATCCCTCTGTCTTGTGATAATAAAAGTGCTATTGCTCTCTCATGCAACAACGTACAACACTCAAGAACAAAGCATATCGACATTCGACATCATTTCATCCCGAACAAGTGGAAAAAGGTGTGGTGGAACTCTATTTTGTGAGGTCCGAATATCGCTTAGCGACATCTTCACCAAAGCTCTTCCATGAGAACGTTTGAGTTTATTCTTCCACGCCTTGGCTTGAAAAGCCTTCAACCGAAACACTCAAACGTCTTCGGGAGGAAGATGAGGAGTAAAGGTCTATCTTCATCTATCTCTTGTATATATCTATTCGAAAATCAAAATACAAAATTATAAAACCCTCAAAATCAAATAGAAAAATATAAAACCTTCAAAATCCATAAAAATCAAAAATTCAAAAATCTTCAAAAATATTGTCAATTTGTTATGTTTTCTCGGTTCGATAATATCTACGGTCTTTGTCTTTGTCATTCAAAGAATGACACGGGATTTAGATGTTGTTCGAATTCTTATAAATATATATATATATATATATATATATATATATTGGGAGAAAGAGAAACAATGGTTTATTGTCATTTCAGCAAGAACCGCTTTTCAAAGAAAGAACGAGCCATACTTTATCATGTTTTCAAAATTGCATGCTCTGATTCTTTAAACATTTATCTGCTAAAAAAAACTAATTGTTTTTGATAAATAACTTGGACTCAATTTTTCGATAATCATCTAGACTTATTTGTCAAAATATCTATCTCTCAATAACCTATGTCATTGATTGAGGGGGAGAATGATTTCAATTAAATTAAAATGTTATTTGTCATTAAATTGTTTTCAAAAAGATAATCATGCATGTCGGAGTGTTAAAGTCTTAATATCCGATCCTTATTAGTTAAAACGCTTTCATAATCAAGTCACAATTCTCCTTAAAAGCTTTCAAAATCAATTTAAATCTACAAGAGATTACAAATCTCAAATGATTTGATTATTGTGATCGGGGGAGAATTTGTGATTTAAATTGGATTTAAACTAAGAATTCGGTAAATGGTTTAATAAGGATGTACAAGCTCTCCTTCCCACATGTGACAAACGATTTCAAATTTTCAAATTTTCCATGCACATGTTGAGGGGGAGCATTTATCTTAAACCACAAAGATCCTAAACGATATCAATGTGCATGTTCCCTCTAGTATGTGCAAAAATCTTTTCAAACCTTGATGCACATATTGAGGGGGAGCAAAACTGTGAAAACCTCATCCTTCCCGAGAATGCTTTATCTACTTGTTTTGATTAGGGAAGTGATGATTGATATCTTTTAGAAAATAGAATTCAAAGAAGTTAACTCTTTTCTTGCCTCCATGTGCAAAACAATTTCAATCACTTGATGCACATATTGAGGGGAGCTCTTGTTCTAAAAATATCAAAAACAATTCAGTACAAAATACTTTGATAATATATCACAAGTATCCGGATTGATTTTCAAATGGTTTTCAATTGTTTCCCATGGCGATGAACAATACCAAATAGACCGACAAACTTTACTTTATATATGGTGATATAAGGATGATAAGGTTAGGTATTTGTTCCCATGATCCGCCGAATCCGGAGGGATCTACCGAGGACTATCCACTAGTTAGTGTAGAGTTCTTAGGTATGATGATAAAAGGAGAAAAATGAGATATGGGAAGAGTGCGGATCGAGGCCGAGCTAGTACTAGAATAAACCCAACAAGGTTCTAGTAATGAAGTCTCGGTAAGCATTGAAGGGGTGAAGAATGAAAAGAATTGAATGAGAAAAGGGTGAAAAGAAATAGCCTCCATTTATTCAACCTTAGGGCGTAAACCGGGTTCAATTCATATGCTACTAGTGGTTACTAAGGTAACACCGGTATTGAAGACAAGTCATCATGGACCCGGTGGATGCACCGCACTAACTTCCCAAGCTACTCAAGTTCCTCTTAAAAGGGCTTGTTTCATTCTCACGGGAACCTACATAATCTATCAACTCTCTCTAGAGATTGTTGATATTGAAGAAGGAGACCCTCTCCCTTGTCTCCTGCACAGGAAACCAAAAGTGCACTAATTGAGTCTAGAGCCACGAGATCATCAATTAATCTCATTAGGACACTTATTCTTGAAGACTCACAGTTTCACACTTTGTGGAATGTGAGAATATATTTTGAGAGTCCTATGCACTATTCTTGTGGTATTGCTAAGAGTTGTTGTGTCATCTGGACTTCATCAATGGAGCGTTTCATTATTGAATCGTTCTCTGTCCAGGAAAATGGATTGACGGATATCTTTGAAAAACCGGTCGGTGTGCTCAAAATTCTTTTCTTCAGCACATTGACTCTGTAATCGTGTTTTCAAAATCAAAAGATAGTTATGATTGATAAATTGATTTTTCAATAAAACCTTCGTTGTATTGCAAAACACTTTATACTAAATACACGATTGTTTTCAAATCATTTTCCTTCAATCGCTGAATCTCTATTCATTTGGTTCACTCACTCCGTGTTGTCTTCTTTGAGACACTCCGGTTTGAGAACGACTAGAGAAGTGCGAAACCCCGTCAAGGAAATTCTTCGAATTATACCGATCACGCAAGACTTATCGATCAACGGGAACCGTGGGCGTGTACCTCAATTCAACGAAGTGATCAAAGACTCTTTCGTGCGATTTTGTTGCTAATCGCTTTATGCAGTACGCCCGACGTTGCAAATGATCGAATGGAGCGGTCAATCCATTGCCGCATGCTCACACAACACATTCATTTCAAAGAAATCATGATTAGTGTATCAATGACTCGATATTTTCACTCCATGCTTCGCTACGTTGCCAATATCATGAATCAACGAAAACTTCCGCTACTCGATATGAAGAAATCATGATCCGAATGTGAGCATGTCGGTCCGAAAGTCACAACATCACCTTAATACCAACACCACAATGGATGTCTAAGAGATTTATGATTGCCGACAATCTCAAAGCTGGCTCAAAACTCATTATCACGTGGATCAGTAAAAGACCTCCACTTGGATTATCCAAACATGCAATGAGAAGATTCAATGACTACAAGCTTCAGAACAAAGTACTACATCAAGAATGCAAGAACAATCTTTTAATGTAATATCTGTTTGTATTCAATGTAAGTTTAATGTGTGTTGGAGGTGACCTCCCTTAGGGGGAGATTGTTAGGAATTAGACATTCCAGGTATTAAAAAGTCGGTCACCTCAAGTATATGTATTCGTTAGAAAGCTCATAGTCATAGTTATTTTATGTTAAGTAGTATTTAGTTTAGTAACACCGTGGAGGACGGACGGGTCTTTACCCACCGTATGCGATCCATAGCCGTTGTGTGGCGTTTATGTAAGACTATAAATACTCTACCTCCCAAGGTAGAGTTGGAGCTCATAATAATATCTTTCACTTTCTCTCACTAAGTTCCCTAAACCTTTAACTTTCTCTCTAAAACACTCTTGTACGCCTACTTGTGTTAATGGTTTGATATGTATGTGAAATCCAATATATTACAGTTTAAGTCTTTAGGACAACATTTGGTCAGTTCATCCTAACCTATCAGCAAAGGCCTCCACCGAAGATCAAGCTTCCACCCTTGAAAGTGCAGTTGTTATTAGTCCCCTAAGCCAAGTCATTAAGTACCTCTACATCAAGATTCGAAACAATGAGTGCCCAGGCGCTAGCATCTTATACACTCATCCCTAACTTCTTAAGTTCATCCAAACGGCAGATGATCATTTGGTCAGTTCGCACAAGCGAGGAAGGGTCGTTAGTTGGTCAATTCTTACCCTCCCTAGCTCAACCTAACTACTTAGGGTCAGTTGGTCAATTATCCTAAGCAACTAGATACTACCGCCATTCATGTAACACCCCAACCCGATAAGGGTAGAAGTATCACATTTATGGTGCCAAATCAGAACAATACATATAAACCATGCAAGCGGAAGTCTTATAATAATAATCAAAAGGGTAACAAGTCAACACGACTTGAACGGTACAAAAGTTCCAAAAGATGTCCAAAGGAAATGAAGCGATACAAAGTCTAAGTCTCCAAAACAAATAACAATGGTAATCAAAGTCTAAGATAACTAAGGCAAGTCCTCAATAGCATCCTACTCTCAATCCCAAGAAAAGCCCCAGCTCCTAGCTTAATAACCTGCCGCAGGAAAAGAAACGCAGTGAGCTTAAAAAGCCCAGTGAACAGATATAACAATACAATAGCAATAATGAGGAACTAAAGCCAAGACAAAATGAATAGAAACGAAGTGAAACAATATAGAGTAGGTTAAAGGAAACAATGAAAGGGGGTCAGTTATCTACCACGAGCCAACAAAACAAACCAAATCAAATCATATATCCATAATAGCCTGTAGTAACCATTGTATTCGGAGGGGTGACCTCGGAATACCAAATCAATAGGAGGGGAGACCTCAAGTAGCCAATGGAGTGATCAGCTCCCAAAATGTGAGGGGGTGTATTGCACACACGCACCACATCACCAAAACAATATATCAATATCAATACAATACAATACAAATCTAGGATGCATCCATACGCCCCTGCAAAACAATAGTGGCCATACAATATATCTGAAGCGCGCATAATCAATACAAAATAGGGACGGTGTGGAACATCACTCAACCACACTAAAGTCATGCCATTGGTGCATCAATGACACGGACATGGAACCCCCATGCCTAGTTAATGGCTCGGGTATCAATCGACAGTCAAAGTGTATAGTATAGAGATCAATCAATATCAAAGGTTCAAGATTAGCAATTCACAAATCAATATCAATAATCCAATATCAATGGTTCAATTATCAAAGGTCCAATAGCAAAGGATCAATATCAAAGGTTCAATAGCAAAGGGTCAATATCAAAGGTTCAATAGCGAGCAAAGTTTCAATATCAAATTGGCAAGAGGTCAAATATGCAAAGAGATCATGAGAAACCTTATGAGAAAGGTCGAATATCCGCACCTTATTCAAGCAATCAACAATGAAAGTAAGGTCGAAAGGAGATCAATTGCGTGCCTGGAACCTATATGAATTAGACAACGTTCTATAAGAATCGAGAATCACTCGTTTAAGACGGCTTTCCATTTTAGCAAGTTTCCGTTTTAGTAATCTTTCCATTTTAAGTACTTTCTATTTTAGGAAACTTTCTATTTTAGGCAGGTTTCTATTTTTAGTAACTTTCCAGAAATAGCAGGTTTCCATAATTAGTAACTTTAGTTACTTATTTCAAGTTGATAAATGAAAATGAGTATTATTATGATTTTAGGATCATTTATGACAAGTTACAAAAGTTTAGGGTTTAAAATGTCAATATTGCAAAGTATAGGGTTAAAAGTGTAAATATAATAAGTTTACTCATTTTACTCATTTAATCCATTTAGTTAGTATATTAACAAGTTAATCCATCAAGTTTCATAATTTACAAAACAACCCCTTAACTTTATTAAATCATGTAATTACAAACCCTAGTTTTAGGTTATGGTTATCGAATCCGTTCTAAACCATTTTAGCTCGATTAATATAAGATTACAAGACTCCTTATGTGATATCATATTTAATTCGAGACATCCCTCCCCCAAAATCAATTTGTACGCCTCATATTATAATCAAAACAGACTCGTAATCATTCGTTATCGATTTCCATTTATCATATAGGTATAATCATATTTTAAATAAGCTCATTAAACCCTTAACCAAAACATACATAAGTCGACATATAGAGGAACCCAAAATCAGTTTCGTATTCATATTACATATCATATGTCATTCGAATTACATAGATTAAGAATCAAGGTTTTATGTATTCTTGTTTTATCATTTCATGTGACAAATGTATTCATGATTCTATGTGTTCCATTTACATATTACAAGCCCTAGAAATATTATGTGCCACGAATTGAATAAGGAAACAAGGAGGAAAAGATTTGAGATGATGATACGTTACCCTAGTAGCGTGTACGAGACAAGAAAACGAGAATCAAACCAACACGATCAAACCAAGCCTCCTTGGCTATACCAAACCCCACGGCCAAGAAGTAACACCCACGACCAAGCTTATTTTCGAACCAAACACGATCACCACGTCCACCAATCGATTACACATGATCACGAGCCTCCTAGGAACACCTTTCTTTGATGGATTTTCGGATGGAATGATGAAAATAAAAAGGATTGCCGCCACTATTGAGAAAGAGAGAGAGCTAGGGTTTCTTGGTGTATTTTTGAATGAAATGGAAATGATAAATGAGGTTTAATAATAATTGATATGGTGATTGATTTAGGAGCCTATATGGCCGGCCATTGTGGGGGAGAAGACCAAATTTTTGACTTTCCAAGTTTCTCTCTCAATCATGTATATAGTCTTGTTAGTAGTCTAGGTTAATTGTGTACACATTGTAATGTTTATGTGTTACTTAGAGTTTATTTATTTATGTTCCTTTAATTTATATCATAAGTTACTTACTTTCATAATGTGGGAATATTATTAATGATATAACTTGTTAAATGATGTTGACGTGTTTCCCGAGTTTGTAAAATTTTAAGTTTGAGGGCAAAATTGTCATTTCACGCGATTGAGATTTTAGGGTTTTACAACTCTTCCCCTCTAAAAAGAAAATTTTCGTCCTCGAAAATTGAAAAGGAAACGAAGCAATAAATGAAGACATACCCGATGATGAAAAGAAATGTGGATAACTAGCTCGCATAGATTCCTCGGTCTCCCAGGTAGCTTCACGCTCTGGGTGATTCTTCCAAAGAATCTTAACAAACGGAATTACTTTGTTTCTCATGACTCGATCTCGTCGATCTAAAATAGCTTCGGGTTCCTCCGAAAGAGACATATCGGTGAATCGATCAAACGGATATGATGCTACATGCAAAGGATGGTAGTTGTATCCTCAAAGAGATACATGAAAACGTCGTGCACATGCGATAATCTGGAGGAAGAGCCAAACGATAAGAAACCTCTCCGATGCGCCGAGAATCTCAAATGGCCCAATAAAACGAGGACCGAGTTTCCTTTAATTCCAAAGCGTTTAACACCCGAAAAGGCGACACTTTCGAAATACCCGATCACCAATCTGAAACTCCAAATCACAACGATGTTTATCTGCATAACTCTTTTGCCGCGTACGAGCCTCCTTCAACTTCTCCCTAGCAACTGCCACCTTCTCATTAGTGATCTCAATAATCTCAGGCCCCTCAATCAAACGCTCACCTACTTCGTCCCAACAAATAGGTGCTCTACATTTCCTCCCATATAACAGTTCATAAGGTGCAGCCTTGATGCTAGCATGCCAACTATTGTTGTAGGCAAACTCCACCAAGCATAAATACTCATCCCAACTCCCGGTCCACTCTAAAGCACATGCCCGCAACATGTCTTCCAATGTCTGAATGGTCCTCTCCGACTGACCATCCGTCTGAGGATGAAACGCCGTACTGAACTTAAGACGAGTACCCCAAGCCTTATGCAAACTCTTCCAAAAACGAGACGTGAAACGAGGATCTCTATCTGACACGATCGCTGTTGGGGTACCATGAAGTCGAACAATCTCTCGCTGAAAAATCTCTGCCAAGTTACAAACATGATCAGTCATACGAATGGGTAAGAAATGAACAGACTTGGTTAGCCGATCAACGACCACCCAAATCGCATCATGTCTTTTACGAGTGAGAGGCAAACCGGTGACAAAATCCATAGAAATCTCTTCCCACTTCCAAGTACGAATCTCCAATGGTGAAGTAGACCACTAGCCCACGATGCTCTATCTTGACTCACGACATGTCATACACTTAGAAACATACAAAGCCACATCTGTTTCATGCCATTCCACCGTAATCTTGCTTAAGATCTCGGTACATCTTAGTAGAACCCGGATGAATAGTGAATGGAGAACTCGTGAGCTTGAGACAACACCGTCTCAAGCAAATTAGGATCATTCGAACACAAAGCCGGTCACCAAACCATACCACACCGAGCTATCAACCCGAAACTCCGATTGTTTCCTTCCTCAATGTTACGAACAATGGACCAAAGCTCACCGTCATCCTTCGAGCTTCCTTGATCCATAAAATGATGTTGGACTCCACCTTCATACTAGCCCAATAACCATCATAACCCGGAAACAAAATTCCACATCCATAAGCTCAAGATCGTGAAGAACCACGGGTTCAATCTCCAAACTAGCAATCATGCCGACTTTCGACTTAGTGCATCTGCAACCACATTAGCCTTACCCGGTGATCTTGGATGTTCGTGTCGTAATCCTTAAGACTCTAGCCATCTCCGCTTGTCTCATATTGAGCTCCTTTTGTGTGAATATATACTTTAAACTTTTGTGGTCGGTAAAGATATCACACGACTACCGTACAAGTAATGCCTCCAAATCTTTAAGGCAAAACCACCATGACCAACTCCAAATCATGCGTGGATAATTCTCCTCATACGATTTCAATTGCCTCGAAATATAGGCAATCACCTTACCATCTTTGCATCAATACACAACCCAACCCTTTCTTAGACGCGTCGCTATAAATCGAAAACCTCCGAACCCGATGGAAGTGTCAAAGCAGCGCAGAACCAACCTCCGTTTCAACTCCTCAAAACTACATTCACGCTCCTCCGTCCATTCAAACTTTTCTCCTTTCCTCATCAATTGCGTCAAAGGTAACGCCAATCGAGAGAAACCCTCAACAAAACGACGGTAATAACCAGCAAGCCCCAGAAAACTCCTAATCTCCGTCACAGTAGTAGGTCTCGGCCATTTTGTGATAGCCTCTACTTTAGATGTGTCCATTTTGATACCATCAGCAGACACCACGTGACCAAGGAAAGCGACTTGGCTCAACCAGAGTTCACACTTAGAAAATTTTGCATACAACTTCTGCTGTCGAAGAACCTCCAATACAATACGAAGATGCTGCTCATGCTCGGCCTCACTCCTAGAATACACAAGGATGTCATCGATGAAGACGATTACAAATTTATCGAGGTACTAGTGGAAAACACGATTCATGAGATCCATAAAGACGGCAGGCGCATTAGTCAAACCAAATGGCATAACCAGAAACTCATAATGGCCATAACGAGTACGAAACGCGGTTTTAGGAACATCTTGCTCCTTCACACGTAATTGATGATAACCAGACCTCATATCAATCTTAGAGAAGAATTTTGCACCTTGCAACTGATTAAACAAGTCATCGATGCGCGGAAGAGGATAACGGTTACGGATAGTGATACGGTTCACTCATGGTAGTCAATACACAATCTCATACTCCCATCCTTCTTCTTAACAAATAATACGGTGCACCCAAGGTGAAACACTGGGTATAATAAAGCCATTCTCCAAAAGTTCACCAATTTGTTCTTTCAACTCTTTCAATTCAATCGGTGCCATACGATAAGGAGCTTTAGATATAGGTTCGGCACTGTGAATCAAATCAATGCCAAATTCAACTTCTCTGCCGGAGGAATGCCGGAAGTTCATCAGAAAACATCGAGAATTCGCGCTGTGAAAGACTTTCAATAGTCGGAACTTCCAAGAAGTATCTTTGATGGATGCCGAAAACCAAGGCAACCATGAGAAATGAGAGTGCGCTTTCATAACCGAGATGATCTTAACCGACTTGAGTGGTTGAGCACCATGGTATACAAAATCGGGATGATGAACATTACCAAGATAACATTACGAGCATGACAATCAATGGTAGCCCTATGCAAGGCCAACCACCCATACCCAATATAATATCAAAATCAGACATATCCAGAGGAAGTAGATTAGCCGAACGAATACCATCATCGAAACGTAGAGGACAGTTCACATATTCGTGATTAATAAGTACATGATTTTTCATAGGGGTTGATATACATAAATGATTCTTTAGTGGTGTTGGAGATAATTTGAGCTTCTTAGCAAAGTTTATCGATACGATAGAATGTGTCGCGCCAGTATCAAACAAAACAAAAGCAGTGGAATCACCAAAATAAATAGTGCCAGTAATAGTACCTGACGCCTTATCGCACGATCTCGGTGATGAATACACTCGTCCGAGTGGTGGAGGTGGTTTGATGTAGTTCGAAGGAGTAGCCGATGCTGTTTGGGGCGATCCTTCACCCTATGATCCGTCTCCCCACAATGATAACAACCTCCGGTAATCCTCGACGAGACACAGGTGCGCCTTATCGCACGTAACACACTTTGGAGGAGGAGGTAGCACCTCAGTCCTCCTCGGGAAGAAGATGTCATTGAGCGATCATGATAAGTCTTTGCGAGATGACCGATCCCGATCTTGTCTCGAAAGTCGCCACTCGACCCCGACGATCATCACCCGACCTATCAAATCTCCGCTGATTGCCTGCTTGTCTCGAGTCATAGCTATGGTCGTGCCGACCTCTAACTCCACGTGCTCGGTCCTGACGACCCTCGATCGGAACGTGGTCCCGACGACCCCACGGAATCCCGAGTATGGTCCTGTCGACCAGGATGAATCGATCCCATCCCTGTTCCTCTTGTTGTAACCTGTTCTTCATGCAATAACTCTATGTTGCGGCAGCATCCGTAGCTCGACCACCTCCGCATACTCGGTATTAATCACCCCGTCCAACACCCACTTCTTTAACCCCATTTGAACTTACGAGCTCGACGACGAGCATCTCCGAAGAATACCTACAAACCCAACCATCCTCATAAATCGTTGCATATACTGTGAGAATTTTCCTTCTCCACCGATGTATGGCTTCATTACTCACTCATATCGTTCTTTGCTCGACTGGAAATCTTGTTTGTAGAAGATGTCCCTGAAGGTATTCCAAGCACAAGTCTCAAGAAAGTTCTCCTCCTTGGACAAAAGATAGGCCTTCCACCAGTTTAGGGCATCACCCTCGAGTTTGAAGGTAGCAAGTTGGGTTTTCACCTCGTCACACAACCCAAAGACATTGAAAAGCTTTTCCATGTGCGTAATCCGATCCTCCGCATCATTAGATGAAGCCTGCGGCGAAAAGGAAGTGGCTTAAGTTTGTTGAAGCGTTCGATCCAAACATGAATGGGTGTAGGTGGGTTAGCACCCCCACCATTATCCCCACCAGAAAAGCTAGCGCCATTCCGAACGTTATTAGTGATGGTAGCAACGATCTCGGGCATAGCGGTGGCCAGAGCGCGTGCAATCAAAGCTTCGAAGTTAGGATGTCCATCCCCGTTGTCGTCGCCGTTCCTTCGAGTTTGGACCATCTGAAGAGTTCATTAAACGATTAGCAAAGGTTAGGAAATAGGATGAAGATCATGAACGGAAATGATGATAATGAACCTAGAATCTACCCAAACCTCACCAATCAAATCTTAAGCTCTACGGGTTAGCGCTTAGGTCCATATGTCACGTGTCCCCGACTACAAGTCGTAAACACGGTGCTCACGATACCATAATTGTAACACCCCAACCCGATAAGGGTAGAAGTATCACATTTATGGTGCCAAATCAGAACAATACATATAAAACATGCAAGCGGAAGTCGTATAATAATAATCAAAAGGGTAACAAGTCAACACGACTTGAACGGTACAAAAGTTCCAAAAGATGTCCAAAGGAAATGAAGCGATACAAAGTCTAAGTCTCCAAAACAAATAACAATGGTAATCAAAGTCTAAGATAACTAAGGCAAGTCCTCAATAGCATCCTACTCTCAATCCCAAGAAAAGCCCCAGCTCCTAGCTTAATAACCTGCCGCAGGAAAAGAAACGCGAGCTTAAAAGCCCAAAGGAGCAGATATAACAATACAATAGCAATAATGAGGAACTAAAGCCAAGACAAAATGAATAGAAACGAGTGAAACAATATAGAGTAGGTTAAAGGAAACAATGAAAGGGAGCGATTATCTACCACGAGCCAACAAAACAAACCAAATCAAATCATATATCCATAATAGCTCAGTAGTAACCATTGTATTCTGAGGGTGACCTCGAATACCAAATCAATAGGAGGAGACCTCAAGTAGCCAATGGAGTGATCGGCTCCCAAATGTGAGGGTGTATTGCACACATGCACCACATCACCAAAACAATATATCAATATCAATACAATATAATACAAATCTAGGATGCATCCATACGCCCAAAACAATAGTGGCCATACAATATATCCAAGCGCGCATAATCAATACAAAATAGGGACGGTGTGGAACATCACTCAACCACACTAAAGTCATGCCATTCGTGCATCAATGACACGGACATGGAACCCCATGCCTAGTTAATGGCTCGGTATCAACCGACGGTCAAAGTGTATAGTATAGAGATCAATCAATATCAAAGGTTCGGTATTAGCAATTCACAAATCAATATCAATAATCCAATATCAATGGTTCAATTATCAAAGGTCCAATAGCAAAGGATCAATATCAAAGGTTCAATAGCAAAGGGTCAATATCAAAGGTTCAATAGCAGAGCAAAGTTTCAATATCAAATTGGCAAGAGGTCAAATATGCAAAGAGATCATGAGAAACCTTATGAGAAAGGTCAGAATATCTGTACCTTATTCGAAGCAATCAACAATGAAAGTAAGGTCAAGAAAGGAGATCAATCACGTCGCCCGGAACCTATATGAATTAGACAACGTTCTATAAGAATCAGAATCACTCATTTAAGATGGCTTTCCATTTTTAGCGAGTTTTCCGTTTTAGTAATCTTTCCATTTTAAGTACTTTCTATTTTAGGAAACTTTCTATTTTAGGCAGGTTTCTATTTTTAGTAACTTTCCAGAAATAGCAGGTTTCCATAATTAGTAACTTTAGTTACTTATTTCAAGTTGATAAATGAAAATGAGTATTATTATGATTTTAGGATCATTTATGACAAGTTACAAAAGTTTAGGGTTTAAAATGTCAATATTGCAAAGTATAGGGTTAAAAGTGTAAATATAGTAAGTTTACTCATTTTACTCATTTAATCCATTTAGTTAGTATATTAACAAGTTAATCCATCAAGTTTCATAATTTACAAAACAACCCCTTAACTTTATTAAATCATGTAATTACAAACCCTAGTTTTAGGTTATGGTTATCAAATCCGTTCTAAACCATTTTAGCTCGATTAATATAAGATTACAAGACTCCTTATGTGATATCATATTTAATTCGAGACATCCCTCCCCCAAAATCAATTTGTACGCCTCATATTATAATCAAAACATACTCGTAATCATTCGTTATCGATTTCCATTTATCATATAGGTATAATCATATTTTCGTAAGCTCATTAAACCCTTAACCAAAACATACATAAGTCGACATATAGAGGAACCCAAAATCAGTTTCGTATTCATATTACATATCATATGTCATTCGAATTACATAGATTAAGAATCAAGGTTTTATGTATTCTTGTTTTATCATTTCATGTGACAAATGTATTCATGATTCTATGTGTACCATTTACATATTACAAGCCCTAGAAATATTATGTGCCACGAATTGAATAAGGAAACAAGGAGGAAAAGATTTGAGATGATGTTATGTTACCCTAGTAGCGTGTACGAGACAAGAAAACAAGAATCAAACCAACACGATCAAACCAAGCCTCCTTGGCTTTACCAAACCCCACGGCCAAGAAGTAACACCCACGACCAAGCTTATTTTCGAACCAAACACGATCACCACGTCCACCAATCGATTACACACGATCACGAGCCTCCTAGGAACACCTTTCTTTGATGGATTTTCGGATGGAATGATGAAAATAAAAAGGATTGCCGCCACTATTGAGAAAGAGAGAGGGCTAGGGTTTCTTGGTGTATTTTTGAATGAAATGGAAATGATAAATGAGGTTTAATAATAATTGATATGGTGATTGATTTAGGAGCCTATATGGCCGGCCATTATGGGGGGGGGGAGAAGACCAAATTTTTGACTTTCCAAGTTTCTCTCTCAATCATGTATATAGTCTTGTTAGTAGTCTAGGTTAATTGTGTACACATTGTAATGTTTATGTGTTACTTAGAGTTTATTTATTTATGTTCCTTTAATTTATATCATAAGTTACTTACTTTCATAATGTGGGAATATTATTAATGATATAACTTGTTAAATGATGTTGACGTGTTTCCCGAGTTTGTAAAATTTTAAGTTTGATGGCAAAATTGTCATTACACGCGATTGAGATTTTAGGGTTTTACAATTCAAAACTACCAAAGTTAGGGTAGCTACCAACGACTATGCATGCATACACTAGAAACAGTTATACGGAAGCATGTAAACGTAAACAAAACAATTAAGGAATCATAACTAGGCTAGCACCAAAGGTGCTTAGCCGATCATATTAAACGAAACCAAAGATTCAATGTTTGACATAATGAAATACATGAATCGAAAGTAAAAGATAAAATAATCGCTAATTCTTATCTTTAGGGAGTGATTTCTCCCTTGGAGATGGCTCCGTATGCTCTTCAAGATCTGCCTTTTGACCCCTCTTGATGTTCTCTGCTTTTTGGTGTGAAGTGAATGATGTAAAATGCAGAAATTAGGGCTGGTATTCATAGGCCCGATCTAGTTACAGCGTAACTTGAGTTGAGAGTTACGCCGTAAATCCAATATTTCCTCAAATATGCTCTCGGTCAGCTGGTTACGGCGTAACACTTGGGAAAGGTTACACCGTATCTTCAATACAAGTTATATTTGGTATAATTACGCCATAATCATTGTAAGGAGTTATGGTGTATCTGATGGCGGCGTGAAACATTCCTTGACCTAATTGGTTACGGCATAATCCTTAGTTGGGAGTTACGCCGTAATTGATGCCGAGTTGGTCTTTTGAGTCAACACGCTAGCTACGGCGTAATGTGAGAGAGGCAGTTACGCCGTAGATTCTTCACAGTGGGCATACTATCATAAATCTTTAAGAAAATCTCCAAATCCGTGTCTCATTAGCTCCAATGCTCGTAATTTAGCTGAAAGTATAATATCAAGGAAAACAAGCGTAAATCCATATAAATGATATAAAAACGAGCATTATCGGGGGGAAATTGACACTTAATATTCAGGATTATTTGATGTTATCAAATATCCCCCCACTTGAACTCTACGTGCCCTCAAGTAGACCTTATTAGAAAAATTTCTAAAAAGATATCTTCCATTACCTGGAAAATATAAGTTTAAAAATCCCTTATGCTAGAATAAATTAAAGCCGAACACCTCACGAAATGGGAACGTAAAACTCAAATTCTCTCAACTAGTCTAAGTGTCAATTTCGGTGTGATCACTCAAAGCACAGTCATAGCATGTATTCTATTATAAGCTTGGCAGTTACACAAATCTCCACCACTAGAGTTAAGGACTAAATAATTCTAGAATGCAATATGGGTAGACACGACATGGGTTAAGGGTGAATTGTCATTACTAACATGTAACGGCAAAGTGGACAAAATCAATGATGTTAATACAAATAAACCGTAAAAAAGTTTATTAATATTTAGCGATCTCTTTGTGTTTTGTTGATAAAAAATGTAATGTTATCATAAGTAAAATTATAATAATACATGTTATTTTTGTAAAGAATTTACATATAGTCATTTAATACAAATTGTTGTAATAAATCATTTGTTGTAATAGTTTATTAGGATGGGTAAAAATCACAACCCATGGATCATATCCATAACCCATGGTATTAACCCATAATCCATTTGACTAGATGCATTGCATCCATTAGATACATTGTATCTAATGAAATACCCATGGACCAACCCACTTCTCCAAAAACATTTCAAAGACCTTGAAACCTCACCACCATTAGCTCCCATTTTGTTACAAGAACATCTAGGTTCTTTTCCACCACCACTTCCAAACATTTCAGACTTTGATTCTCTTTTTGAATCTTTTCCACCACACTTCCGCATCTCACAAATCAAAGTCGTTCGGAAAAATTCCACACTAATTACCCACATCACCTACATTGTGAACATTGCCAATCCACTAGGGATATTGCAATAGAAATTAGGGAAGAAATGCAAGTCATAATCAACCTCATTCTTGATCGCATCAATATCATTACTCATCAAAACCTCCATCCATAATCTTATGCACGCATGGAAGGAATCATTATTACTATTTATATTTTTAGTACTTTCCTTTTGAGTCATTTTTAAGAACAAGTCTTGTTCTTACTTTTACATGTTTGTATGTGGCATTAATACCACTACATGTTGTTTTATTACAAGGCATTGTTTACATACCATAGCTCCCAATCTTGATTCTCGTCAATCACAAGATTATTTATGCATGTTACTACTAACCCTTTCTTTGTAGGACTTTTTATTTTTTTCACTTGACGCCCCAAACTAGGGGGAGCTACCGTCAAGGGGGAGTAAGCGATACGTGGACTATTTTTCCACATTTTATTTCTTCGTTGGGTTAAATTTTTGTTTCGACAAAAGGAGGAGAAGAAGTAAAACTTAGGCTTTCAAAACATACATCTAATCTTACGTTTTACTCATCATAACATTATGTTTTTTCATCAACAAAAAGGGGGAGATTGTTAATACAAATAAACCATAAAAACGTTTATTAATATTTAGCGATCTTTTTGTGTTTTGTTGATAACAAATATAATGTTATCATAAGTAAAATTATAAGGATACATGTTATTTTTGTAAAGAATTTACATATAGTCATTTTATACAAATTGTTGTAATAAATCATTTGTTGTAATAGTTTATTAGGATGGGTAAAAATCACATCCCATGGAGCATATCCATAACCCATGGTATTGACCCATATCCATTTGACTAGATGCATTGCATCTATTAGATACATTGTATCTAATGAAATACCCATGGACCAACCCATAACCCATGACCCATGACCCATAACCAAAAAACCCATGGGCAAAGAGGAGCGTCCCATGGATCCCTAGCTTTACACTAGACGGATCCTTTAAGGGAGGATCCGTGGGATCCGTGGAACAGTGGCAAGATTTTGCCTATAATAGAGAGCCATTTCTTCATTTCTCTTTACCCCTCTTCTTTCTAAATCTCTCATACACTCTTACTCTCTTATAACAAAAGATCACTTGACCTAGAGAGTTGTTCTTCTTTCTTTTATTGTGATTCTCATATAGGTCCTTCTCTAAGGCGAGATCATGAACTCACTACAAGTATCCAAGCAAGGGGTCCTTTATTGATTTGTTTCTCCGCAAGATTTCTGTAGCAAAGATCTTGTACTTGATATTTCACATAGTTGTTGTGTAATAGTCGTGTTGGTTTGGTCCTCCGTGTTACGGACTCGGTATTTAGCTTTGTACCGGAAAAAGGTGTAAGCAACATTGTGTAGGCTTCTCCGCCAAGCTGAAGGAGTTTATTGACATAGTGCTTGAACTCTCGAGTAGGTGACTCGGGGAGTGGAGTAGGTCAAGGAAGGTGTCCTTATAGCCGAACCACTATAAATCGGTTGTGTCATTACTTTCCATTGCTTTACTTTATTTACTTTCATTACCCTTAGATCTATACCTTATCGTCATCCATACGATTTCACATAACATCGAATCTAAAGTTTTTAGAAACTAACTTAAAATCGGCAAAACTATTCAAATCCCCCCCCCCCTTCTAGTTTTCCACAATTGGCATCAAGAGCTAAGTTTATAAAAGTTTTAAAGTAAACCGTATTTTAAAAACTTTTCGATCACTATGGGTTCTGAAAGCTGCAAGAAAGGATTCCGGAAAAGCAAAGAGGACAAAAAGCCAAGGGATGATCGTACTTGCTTTAAATGTGGGGACCCAAACCACTTTATTAGTAAGTGTCCCAAACGGGATGATCAAAAGGCATTCATGAGCGGTTCGTGGGGAATGAGCGAGGAAGAGGACGAAGAAATTTGTCTCATGGCAAATGACGAGGTATGTCACGAATACTATAGTAGCGCATCATTAGATGATGACTCATTCCATAATGAATATGATAAACTTTGCAAAATTAGTTTAAAAGTAATTAACAAAAACAAGTTTTTGAAAAATCAAAACCAACGTTTAGATAAGGAAGTCATAGAGTTAAGGGCAAAATTGAAACGTCTAGAAAATGGCAAAATAGCAAGTGGCGAATGTGAACTTTGCGGTCAACTTCAAACACAAGTTGATCAACTAGATTCTAAGATTTCTAGAATGAGTACTAATACTCTAGATATGATATTAGATAGTGTTAAAACTGGAAACAACCAAAAAGGTTTAGGTATTCAGCAACTTGATCCCACAAAAAGGGAACCGCCTAGTGTACAGCCAGGGATCCGTGGGTCTGCTGAAGCAAACAAGTAAAACATAGCTTCTCTTCTAGAACTGATTTTGTTATTGTTAATAAGAAGAAACCAACTCATGTTACCATTAGACAACCACCCTCAAGATATAATCAAAGTTTTGTAAGAAACAAAGGTCCATCATTTTCAAAACCAAACACATCTAAGTGACCAAATAATGTTTACCCGAGAAGTAACCATCAAATGGGATGGAACCCAAATATGCAAAATGGTTTTCCATTTAAAAACTTTGCACCATGGAATGCATATTCACCTTATCCATGCATGTCTAACATGAATGGAATGTTTAACACTAATGGACCCATGAACAAATGGGGACCAAACTTTTGAGTTAATTGTTTTCTTAGGTGTGCTTAAAGGTCAACCTAGATCCAGATGAATGGATCAAGGATAATGGGTACACAAGGGACATGACCGGCAATAAAGATTTATTCTCCACATATGAATCCTTTAATGGAGGAAATGTGGTATTTGGAAATAGCAAAAGCAAAATCATCGGTAAAGGTGCGATTTCTAACAAATCTCTAAAAATTAACGATGCGCGTCACGAAGAAAACCTAAACTTTAATCTCTTAAGTATAGGACATATATGTGATTAAAAGTGCAACGTACTTTTTAACAAAACCGGTAGTAAGATATTAAAAAATGGCATAACCATAGGAAGAGGAATTAGGAAACATGGAGTCTATGTCATTAAAATTGGTAATGAACCTAAAGACCAACTTTGTCTTACTTTTATGGATGATACTTCGACCCTATGGCATCAAAGATTGGGTCATGCCAATATGCGACTTCTTCAATCCGCTATTCTGATGCTTGTAATGTAGGAAAACAAGTCCATTCTAGTCAAAAAGCTAAAAACATGGTGTCTACAACTAAGAGTCTAGAATTACTACACATGGATTTATTTGGTCCATCCGCTATCCAAAGTTATGGAGGCAATTACTACACTTTGGTTATAGTGGATAATTACTCTAGGTAAACATGGACTAAATTTTTAAAGAACAAAACTGAAACGTTTAATTACTTTGAAATATTAAGCAAGAAAATCCAAAGACAACTAGGAAGTCCTATACTGTCTATTAGAACGGATCATGGTAGGGAATTCGATAATGAAGTGGAATTTGGAGCTTTTTGTGATGCTAATGGTATTACTCACAACTTCTCGGCTCCTTGCACTCCACAATCGAATGGGGTAGTTGAAAGAAAGAATAGAACCCTACAACAAATGAGTCGCACCATGCTAAATGAGCAATCCAAACCTCAAAAGTTTTGGTGCAAAGCCGTTGATACCTCAACATACATACTTAATCGAGTCTTAATTAGACCAATTTTAGGTAAAACTCCATACGAGTTAGTTTGAGGCAAAAAGCCTACGTTAGATCACTTTAGAGTCTTTGGTAGGAAATGTTTTCTACTTAACACTAAAGATTACCTTACAAAATTTGATCCTAAATCAACCGAATGTATCTTTCTAGGTTACTCTCCTAATAGCAAAGCTTACGTCATATTAAATAAAGAAACAATGAAGGTTGAAGAGTCATTAAATGTTAAATTTGATGAAAGTCCACCCCAACCTTCTCCACCTCTTGTCGATGACGAGATTGTCGAAAGTGAAGCTATTGTAATAAAGAAAAAGATAAACAAAGAAGAAGAACCTTTAAATGAAGATATCATTAATATTAAAGAGTGCAAAGATCACCCCATAGATAAGGTCATAGGAAAGCTAAATGAAAGAACTTTAAGGTCTCAAGTTCAAAACCAAAGTAGCTAGTTTTGTTTTGTCTCAACCATAGAACCTAAAAACACACAAGAAGCCATAAAAGATGAAAGTTGGGTAATGGCTATGCAAGAAGAGTTAAATCAATTTGTTTCTAATGATGTTTGGACACTTGTCCCTCCACCTAGTAATCAAACCATAATAGGAACCAGATGGGTTTATAAAAACAAGTTAGATGCAAATGGTGTAGTGTCTAGAAACAAAGCTAGACTCGTTGCCCAAGGATATAATCAACAAGAAGGAATAGACTTTGATGATACCTATGCCCCTGTGGCTAGATTAGAGTATATAAGAATGCTTCTTGCTTATGCTTGTGCTAATGATCTTAAGCTTTATCAAATGTATGTCAAAAGTTCTTTTTCTAAATGGTTTTATTAATGAAGAAGTATATGTAGCTCAACCTCCGGGCTTCATCGATTTTGAAAAACCTAAACATGTGTACAAACTAAAGAAAGCCCTTTACGATCTTAAACAAGCTCCAAAAGCTTGGTATGATAGACTCAAGTCATTCTTAATCAAACACAACTACACCATGGGGTTAGTTGATAACACACTTTTTACTAAGAAAAAGAGTCACATATAATCATTGTTCAAATATATGTAAATGACATTATATTCGGATCTACTTGTCAAGACACGTGTGATGATTTCTCTAAAATCATGCATGACGAGTTCGAGATGAGTATGATGGGAAAACTTAGTTTCTTTCTTGGTCAACAAATCAAACAAGTGGAAGATGGTATCTTATTTAATCAATCTAAATACATTAAGGAAATGTTAAAGAAATTCGGTTTAGAAGAGTCAAAACCAATTAGTACACCAATGTCATCCGACACTAAACTCACAAAAGATGAAGACGGCGAATCCGTTGATAACACAAAGTATCGTGGCATGATTGGTAGTCTTCTCTACCTTACGGCTAGTAAGCCGGATATCATGTTTAGTGTTTTTCTATGTGCTAGGTTTCAAGAAGATCCTAAAAAATCACATCTAGAAGCCATCAAAAGGATATTTAGATACATTAAGGGTACGATTCAATTAGGATTATGGTATCCTAAGGGTACGGAGTAGAAACAATTGTCACGATTCGACCATGCGGTGATTATGTTGACCAAAAAAGTACAAGCGGGTATGTACTTTTATGGGATGTTGTTTAACATCTTGGTTCTCAAAGAAACAAACGGCATAAGCAATATCAACAACCGAAGCCGAATATGTCTCCACCGACAAAGCATGCCAACAAGCACTATGGATGAAACAAGCGTTAGTTGAGTACGACATTCATCTAAGTGACATACCCTTTCTATGTGACAACAAAGGTGCCATGGATTTAAGCAAGAATCCGGTATTACATTCTCGCACAAAACATATAGAGATTCGTCATCACTTCTTAAGAGACAATGTTCAAAAGGGGAACATCTCTATTGAGAAGGTAGTGTCTGAAGACAACATAGCCGACGTCCTCACCAAACCGTTGAAGCGGGAACAATTCAACCTACTTCGTCTTGGTCTTGGTCTCATGGAACATTCGTCGTAATTTGCTTTTTAACTCTACAAGGTATGTAAACACTAGCCTTCTTCTTTCTGAGTCTAGGATCTCTATTTCACGCACAACTCACAAGCAATACGGGAATTTTCAAAACCCAAGATAAGTTTTTTCACTTATAACTCATAGTTTTCTCTTATTTTTTCAAAATAAGTACAAGTTGCAAACACGTAATTACATACACATCTTCTTTTCAAAAGATAAACGTTTTTATTCACACATAGAAACCTCTTTTCAAATTTTTTTCTAAAATGATACCTCATCCCGTATCAATTTCACAAAATCCATTTCTCACGTCTAGGACAAATCGCTTTTTCATTATTAATACAAAGTAAAAACTCGTTTTCATTGCATCTCATGTCTTTTGAATGCTAAAGAGGACACATAACTAATATGTGTTTTCGGGTACATTCATTTAAGCAACAATGAATTAGGAGCACTCAAAGTTATGTCATATAATAGTGTGCTTTTCACTTCTAGTTTATTTTTCTTTTCTTTTAGAGTCGAGATAACCGAACTCAAATGGTTTGCATATAGGCACACACTAGGCACAAATGTTTCCAAAAGGAAAATTTTGAGCTACCTGAATCACTAGTACCACGGATCCCAGCTTTAATGCTGGATGGATCCTCAAGGGAAGGATCCGTGGGATCCGTGAGACATAAGCTAGTTTTATCTTCTATTTTTATCACTTTGGATGAAAACTTCAATATTTTTCATCATTCATTTTTATTTCTTTTGGAGTATGTTCTTTAATGCTTGTGTTCTCATGATCACATGCCTTAAATTCATATCTAATCATTAGATTTTAATCTACATTTTGGGTCAAGCATTCATTACAATGCATTATTTTTCTATAAATAGGATTCCCAAAATGCTTGCATATTGATCTCAACTTCACAATCAAACACCACCATGTCATCCAAAAGATCTTCCAACTTAGATGAATTACCTAGTGTAAACAATCCCTTTGAATAAATCCAAAATTTTGTCCTCCCACCTTCCAAAATACCACAATCAAAATCTAGGAAATCCGCACGGATTAGCATCCGGCCTTGTTGTTTAGCAAAACCATCATCGAATGGCTCATCACCAACTACTAATTCACCACAAGATGCTTCCATTATAGCACCTCCTTCATCACAAACAAGTACACCAACTTCATCAACCATCAACTCACCACCTAAGGTCAATCTTTTGGAACTCCTTAAGACTCCAACAAGATCTCAACAACCAAAACAAAAAAAGAAATAGTCTTTTTAACACCTCCTACTTCTCCAAACACACTTTTCAAAGACCTTGAAACCCCACCACCCTTAGCTCCCATTTTGTTACAAGAACATCTAGGTTCTTTTCCACCACCACTTCCAAACATTTCAGAATTTGATCCGCTTTTTCAATCTTTTCCACCACAACTTCCGCATCTCACAAATCAAAGTCATTCGGAAAAATTCCGCACTAATTACCCACATCACCTACATTGTGAACATTGCCAATCCACTAGGGATAGTGCAATAGAAATTAGGGAAGAAATGCGAGTCATACTCAACCTCATTCTTGATCGCATCAATATCATTACTCATCAAAACCTCCATCCATAACCTTATGCAAACATGGAAGGAATCATTATTACTATTTTTATTTTTAGTACTTTCCTTTTGAGTCATTTTTAAGAACAAGTCTTGTTCTTACTTTTACATGTTTGTATGTGGCATAAATACCACTCCATGTTGTTTTATTACAAGGCTTTGTTTACATACCTTGTCTCCCAATCTTGATTCTCGTCAATCACAAGATTATCTATGCTTGTTACTACTAACCCTTTCGTTGTAGGACTTTTATTTTTCTCCTTGGCCCCAAACTAGGGAGAGCTACCGTCAAGGGGGAGTGCGATCGTGGACTATTTTTCCACATTTTATTTCTTCGTTGGGTTAACTTTTTGTTTCAAAAAAAAGGGGGAGAAGAAGTAAAACTTTAGCTTTCAAAAAATACATCTAATCTTAAGTTTTACTCATCATAACCTTATGTTTTTTCATCAACAAAAAGGGGGAGATTGTTAATACAAATAAACCGTAAAAACGTTTATTAATATTTAGCGATCTCTTTGTGTTTTGTTGATAACAAATATAATGTTATCATAAGTAAAATTATAAGGATACATGTTATTTTTGTAAAGCATTTACATATAGTCATTTAATACAAATTGTTGTAGTAAATCATTTGTTGTAATAGTTTATTAGGATGGGTAAAAGTCACAACCCATGGAGTATATCCATAACCCATGGTATTGACCCATATCCATTTGACTAGATGCATTGCATCTATTAGATACATTGTATCTAATGAAATACCCATGGACCAACCCATAACCCATGAACCATAACCAAAAAAATCCATGGGCAAAGGGGAGCGTCCCACGGATCCCTAGCTTTACACTAGACGGATCCCTTAAGGGAGGGATCCGTGGAACAGTGGCAAGATTTTGCCTATAATAGAGAGCCATTTCTTCATTTCTCTTCACCCCTCTTATTTCTAAATCTCTCATACACTCTTACTCTCTTCTAACAAAAGATCACTTGATCTAGAGAGATGTTCTTCTTTCTTCTATTATGATTCTCATATAGGTCCTTCTCTAAGGCGAGATCACGAGCTCACTACAAGTCATCCAAGCAAGGGGTCCTTGATTGATTTGTTCATCCACAATATTTCTGTAGCAAAGATCTTGTACTTGATATTTCACATAGTTGTTGTGTAATAGTCGTGTTGGTTTGGTCCACCGTGTTACAGACTCGGTATTTAGCTTTGTATCGGAAAAAGGTGTAAGCAACGTTGTGAAGGCTTCTCTACCAAGTTGAAGGAGTTTGTTGACATAGTGCTTGAACTCTCGAGTAGGTGACTCGGGGAGTGGAGTAGGGCAAGGAATGTGTCCTTGTAGCCGAACCACTATAAATCGGTTGTGTCATTTCTATCCCTTGCTTTGCTTTATTTACTTTCATTACCCTTAGATCTATACCTTATCGTCATCCATACAGTTTCACATAACATCGAATCTAAAGTTTTTAGAAACCAACTTAAAATCGACAAAACTATTCAACCCCCTCCCCTTCTAGTTTTCCACATTATTCAACCCCCTTATAGTTTTCCACAACTGGTATCAAGAGCTAAGTTTATAAAAGTTTTAATGTAAACCGTATTTTAAATACTTTTCGATCACTATGTGTTTTGAAAATTACAAGGAAGGGAAATCCATGCAACGCCCTCCACTACTTGAAACTAACGGTTTTATATATTGGAAAAATAGATTCGAAACGTATGTGAAGTCAAAAGATATTGATATTTGGTACATCATTGTTGAAGGCGATTTTGAAGCCACTTCAAAAGATGAAAATGGAAACTTAGTTAAGATACCTCATGATAAACTCACCGATGATATTAAGAAAAAGCTTTCCAAAAATAGTGAAGCTAAAATGGTTTTATATAATGCTTACCCAAAAAGGAATTCGAAAGAATCTGCATGCTTAAAACTTCTAAATAAATTTGAAATTCTTTAGTTGTAACTCATCAAGGTAATCAACAAGTTAAAAACAATAAAATTGATTTATTTGTTCAACAATATGAACAATTTTCAATATTAGATGAGGATACTATAGATCATTCTTTTGGTAACTTTAATACCGTAATTACATCTTTCCAAGCACTTGATGAAACTTTCTCTAGCCGTAATCATGTTAGGAGATATCTAAGGGCACTTCCATCCAAGTGGAGATCTAAGGTGACGGCAATCGAAGAATCAAAAGACTTGTCAATCCTCACCCTTGATGAACACATAGGCAATTTAAAAGTATATGATCTTGTCCTTGCTAAAGATTTCGAAGCCTCAAAAGTGGAATAGAAACACAAATCTCTTGCCCTTAAAGCCAAGAAGGTCTCAAGCGATGAAGAGGACTCCTCTTCGGATAGTGATGAAGAGGAGTATGCCATGGCGGTAAGGGACTTCAAAAGGTTCTTTAGAAGGAAGGGAAGATACGTCAAACAACCATATGACGATAAGAAAGGGTTCCGGAAAAGCAAAGAGGACGAGAAGGCAAGGGATGATCGCGCATGCTTTAAATGTGGGGATCCAAACCACTTTATTAGTAAATGTCCCAAACGCGATGATCAAAAGGCATTCGTGAGCGGTTCGTGGGGAATGAGTGAGGAGGAGGACGAAGAAATTTGTCTCATGGCAAATGACGAGGTATGTCACGAATACTATAGTAGTTCATCATTAGATGATGAATCTTTGCATAATGAATATGATAAACTTTGCAAAATTAGTTTAAAAGTAATCAACAAAAACAAGTGTTTGAAAAGCCAAAACCAACGTTTAGGAAAGGAAGTCATAGAGTTAAAGGCAAGACTAAAACGTCTAGAAAAGGGGAAGATAACAAGTGGCGAATGTGAACTTTGTATTCAACTTCAAACAATAGTTGATCATCTAGACTCTAAAATTGCTAGGATGAATACTAATACCTTAGATATGATATTAGATGGTGTTAAAACAGGAAACAACCAAAAAGGGTTAGGCTTTCATGAACTTGATGCGTCAACTAGTGATAACAAAGAAACACAATTCATAAAAGCAATAGAAAAACAACCTACTGTAGTCACGGATCCCACGGATCCTACAAAAAGGGAACCGGCTAGTGTACCGCCATGGATCCGTGGGTCTGCTGAAGCAAACAGTGGTAATAATATAGCTTCTTCATCTAGAACTAATTTTGTTATTTTTAATAAGAAGAAACCAACTCATGTTACTACTAGACAACCACCTTCAAGACAAAATCAAAGTTTTACTAGAAACAAAGGTCCATCATTTTCAAAACCAAACACATCTAAGAGACCTAATAATGTTTATCCGAGAAGTAACCATCAAATGAGATGGAATCCAAATATGCAAAATGGCTTTCCATTTAAAAACTTTGCACCATGGAATGCATATTCATCTTATCCATACATGTCTAACATGAATGGAGTGTTTAACACTAATGGACCCATGAACAAATGGGGACCAAACTTTTGAGTTAATTATTTTCTTAGGTGTGCTTAAAGGTCGACCTAGATCCGGATGAATGGATCAAGGATAGCGGGTGCACAAGGCACATGACCGACAATAAAGATCTATTTTCCTCATATGAATCCTTCAATGGAGGAAATGTGGTATTTGGAAATAGTAAAAGCAAAATCATCGGTAAAGGTACGATTTCTAACAAATCTCTAACCATTAACGATGTGTGCCAAGTAGAAAACCTAAACTTTAACCTCTTAAGTATAGGACAAATATGTGATAAGAAGTGCAACGTACTTTTTAATGAAACTGGTAGTAAGATATTGAGAAACGGTATCACCATATGAAGAGGAATTAGGAAACATGGAGTCTATGTCATTAAAATAGATAATGAACCTAAAGACAAACTTTGTCTTACTTCTATGGATGATACTTCGACCTTATGGCATCGAAGATTGGGTCATGCCAATATGCGACTTCTTCAATCGCTATCATCCTAAGATCTAGTAAGAGATCTACCAGAATTAAAATATTAACATCACTTTTGTGATGCTTGTAATATAGGAAAACAAGTCCATTCTAGTCACAAAGCTAAAAAAATTGTATCTACAACTAAGTATCTAGAGTTACTACACATGGATTTATTTGGTCCATCCGCTATCCAAAGTTATGGAGGCAACTACTAAACTTTGATTATAGTGGATGATTACTCTAGGTACACGTGGACTAAATTCTTAAAGAACTAAACTGAAACGTTAAATTACTTTGAAATATTAAGTAAGAAAATCCAAAGACAATTAGGAAGCCCTATAGTGTCTATTATAATGGATCATGGTAGGGAATTCGATAATGAAGTGCAATTTGGAGCCTTTTGTGACGCTAATGGTATTATTCACAACTTCTCGGCTCCTTGCACACCACAATCGAATAGGGTAGTTGAAAGAAAGAATAGAACCCTACAAGAAATGAGTCGCACCATGTTAAATGAGCAAACCATACCTCAAAAGTTTTGGTGCAATGACGTTGATACATCAACATACATACTTAACCGAGTCTTAATTAGACCATTTTTAGGTAAAACTCTATACGAGTTACTTCAAGGCAAAAAGCCTATGTTAAATCACTTTAGATTCTTTGGTAGCAAATGCTTTCTACTTAACACTAAAAATTACCGTACAAAATTTGATCCTAAATCAACCGAAGGTATCTTTTTAGGTTACTCTCCTAATAGCAAAGCCCACTGTTATACCCCTTTATCACAAATACCTTATCACTTCGTTAAGGAAACCCAACACAAACACGTTAAACCAACACAAACTATGCTTAAAGATGAAGAAGAAAAGATAGAAAGATGGTGACTTGAATATGAATTCGTGTATATGTTTAGAGAGGTAGAGAGAAGAAAGATGAAAACAATAAGATGTTATATTGCTTCAAAGGAAAAACACACACACACACACTCAAGCACACCCCTCAAATGACATACTTGAGGGTATATATATAAGAGAGATGATGCCCTAAGGCTTGGCCATGGGCCGTATATGGGCTTGGACATGGATTGGGTTACTTGGACTTATACAAGGCTAGCTTATCTAAACTAATAACCAATTAGCTTAGCCCAATCCACGAGCCCGTTGACTATTCTATCACGATATCTAACACGCGTTACAAAGTTCCTAAATGTGAATGACCATCACTTCTAATAAAAACTATTAAGGCTAACAATCTCCCCCTAAGGGGTGGTCATTCAAAAGATGCTCCACTTGATAAGATCTTTACTTTCCTTGAGCTTGAACTTTGCATGTAGATATAGAATAGTCTTGTTTCATTGTTCCTTCATGCGTTGTGATCAGTTAATGTGGTTGTCTGCCGTTGTCAACTTCGTTGGTTAGGTATCTCCACGTCTTTCTCCACCATGCTCACACTTCTATTTGACTTTGAGTTTCTAATGATGAAGTTCTCGAGTCTTTACACTTTGTAGATTCTTTGACATAGACGAAGAATCATCTTTAACTTTGAGTTGCCTTTGATTTTGATGAGAACTTTCATGTGTTGTTGGTATGAGCATGTGGCGAGTCTGCACGATCCATCCACTCCGGAGCTTCCATAAGAAGAAAACATAAAACAGGTTAGTAATAAGCGGATTCCGGCACTTACAAGTTTGAATTTCGAGGGTGTTAACAGCATAGTGTGAAAACACGTCTCTAATTCTTACAGAGGCCGTTCTCGAACCGAGTCCCACAAGTGAGATAACGCGATGTACCGAAATACACCTGAGCTCGGATGAGTCGAGGTACAATCAAGCATCACCTCACGATCGTAGACCGCTTTGAGACACACTAAGCGTAATCCACGAAGAATTACCGGTGACATCTTGTGGTCGTTTGATGTTGACCCCGGCAGAATTTCCATTCAATCACCGAGGATTACATTTGTAACTCCCTCATAAATGTTCGGCAGATTGCTAAGATCTGCGTGAGACTCTATAATATATCACTTGTGCCCTTATTAATGAACAAAGAAGCGATGTCATGTCAAGTGTTCCTATGAGATCTTTTGATGAATCTCGTGGCTCTAGACTCAATAGTGCATATTGGTTTTCCCGAGCGGAGACTAGGAGAGGTCTCCTTCTTCAATACCAACCAACTCTAAGAGAAGGTCAATAGATTATGTAGGGTTCCCAGTGAGAATGAAACAAATCCTTTTAAGAGGAATTGAGTGGCTAGAAGGTTTAGTGCAAGCGTCATCGGGTCCATGACGTCTTTGTCTTCAATACTAGTGTCATCTAGTGACAACTAGTAGCATATGTATTGAACCCGGTTTACGCCTAAGGTTGAATATGGAGGCTATTTCTTTTCACCCTTTTCATTACATTTCTTTTAATTCTTCAACCCTTCTTTCTCCTTACTCACTTTACTCCTTTTTCAATCATACCGAGGACTTCTAATACTAACTATTTGTGATGTCCTTGGGTAGATCCCTCCTGACTCGTGGATCATAGGACCGATTTCCTATCCTTAGTTACCTTATAACTCCATGATCGTCCTATTGTTGCCATAAAACCGTTTTTCTTGAAAATCTCTCGAATGTTTATGATAGAAAACATGTTTGAAACACTCCGTGAGTTTTATATTTTCGTAAACACTCCCCTTCACATGTGCTTATAAGTTTTGACAAATCGCACATAGAGGGTAGAGTTCGCACTTTTGAATTGATCGACTTTAAATGAACTAGACCGATTCGAGACACGTTTACATCACTAGAGAACTAGCTTGAAATTATTACCCGTCCTGGTCAAGTCCATAGAAAGTTTCTCGAGATGGTACATAATTGCTCGTCAATTCATTGGTTCCGTCTGAGTCGAGCTCATTTTGAGATTCAAACAACGATCATTAAACCTTTTGATCACATTTTAATCATGTTTTCTCCCCCTCAAAAATAGCATATCCATGATGTTTTTGAAACAAAGTGATTAAAAGATATGTTTTTCGGAAAGTATTTGGAGAGAAACTGATTTAGCATGAATTTTGGAACAACTTTGATTTTATACTCCCCCTTAACGAAAGCATATTTTTCATACAGAAAGTTTAGAATCAATTAAGGGTTTAGAGGAGTTATCTTGGTACCAAATGTGAGAGATTTTGAAAATCTTTTGAAAAATTCAATCAATGGTACACAAGATGAGAAGAAGATTTTGAAAATCTTTTGAAGATATTCGAGAAGAATAATCTTCATTTGTTTTAGGATAAGTGCTCGATTTTTATGAAAATCGATTTTGCGTAGCACTTTCCTTTCTTTAAAGATCGGGTTGCAAGTTGAAATACTTACAAGCCATTATGTTTTTAGGAATAGTGCTTGAAAAATATTTAAAGCCTTTGATTTGGTTAAGCACTTTCCTTTCTTTGAAGCGCGGGTCCTGAACTGATGTGTCCAGAAGCCATTATGTTGAAGTCCGGGTTTCGTACTGAAGTATACGAAAGCCATTATTTGAAGAAATTTTGAGAAACGACATGTTTTGGAAAACATTAAAGAACACTCGCTCAAGCATCTGTACATACCCGTATCATTGGTGAATGACATTTCTAGAAACATACAGAATATCGATTATACGAGAGACATGTCGTGAGAAGAATATTTTTGGATTTTTGATTTTCTAATGTTTTGTATTTTTGAAAATTTTCTATTTTGTATTTTGCTTTTGTTGGTTTTATAAAAGAAATGGAAAATCAAAATAGAAGATAGAGAAAATGAAGAAGAAGATTTTACTGCATTGGAACCCTTTGATGAGTGGGTTCGTAGATATTTGATTCACCGCAACCAAAGAAGAAGAGTTTTCACAAATAATGTGTTAGAAGTACAAGATTCCTCACGGTGAGGGTGATCACTATCAACGCTTGTAGTGGTTTCTACTTCCTTATCCCGATGAGTTTCACTATTATCCGTGTTGGAGCAAGTATCAAAATCTTTCCTGGGAATCCATCTAAGACCTATTTGGTTGAAAACTTTGCCCGTGGGTATCCACCTAAGGTAAGATCTAGGAGTTGTTTTCTTATCGATGCAGCGGAAGACTCATTTTAGAAAAACTACGTCCGAAGAGATCCACCTATTAGGTTTCTTTTGTTTGACATTTTATCAACGGGCTTGTTTCTATTTGGTGTCTTAGTGGATTGTGCCTTGGCACGAGAATTATCTTTCTTGAGATATTGTAAGGCACATGCATCATGATTAGGCGAAAAGATACATTTTTACATGTAGTATGCATAAATTCAATATTCTTGTTTAAAACAATGACTTTAACTTTGTCACTACAGTCTTTTGGAAGTTTATTCTTGTTCGAAAAAGACTTAGAATTCCTAGTGTTGTTTTCTAGGGGTATAGCATTTTCTTTTGAGCAACTACTCTTAGATGCAAGCCAATCCCTAGTCTTTTGTAGAGAGTTCCTAGGTAAAGGTTTACTACTACTAGCAGTGCCTTGAAATCTTGTAGAATTCATCACCCTAGATGTTGCACCTAGAATTCCATCTTTTCGAGTTTGTGCCTTTTTCCTAGCTTCTTCTAGATAGTGATTGTTGACCATGTTGTTAGAACCGACAGATTCTTTAACTAGATTTTCGGTCACATTCTGTGTACTATTCCTAGAGATGCCAGGTGTAATCACTTTTGGTGTTTCAGCAACTGCTTTTCCTTTTTCAATACTTTTGATAATTCTCTTTTTAATAGGCGGTGGACTGTGGAGTGACTGCTTTTGACAAATCATTTTTCTCATTGACTTTTGGAGGAGGCATAGAAACAAACATTTTGGTTTGGAAACCGGTTTGGGAACATTTGCTTTCTCCGCAATCAATGGTTTTTAATCACGCTTCCACTACCTTTCCTTTTGACTTTCCAAATGAGCCCTCAAAAGATCATTTTCGCTTTCATGTCATTGTAGGCACGCTCATACGACAATTTGTCATATTTGCATTCCTCGCTTTTGCGATCAAGTTGTTTAAAATATGAGACATTTTCTTTTCAAGTTTCATAAGAGCTTTTTCATATTTTGAAACAATTTCGAGGTCTCATCCTCGAGTCGTTCATGATCTTCAATGTAATATGTTTGCAAAATGATAGACATAATATCGATGAGTCGAACATCTTCAAGAGTGAATCATTTAGATTTTCCAAAACTTTGATGTGTTCAACACTTTCATTAGCTTGCTTTGCGGGATTTATGGTCCTTGACAAAGTCACTGTTTTTTCAAAAAGGTTTGTTCAAAATAATTTACCCTTGTGTTGATGTTATTCAAATGAGGGCAATTTCGCTTCAAAAACTTTTTCTGCTCAATATCAAAACTATTAAACCGGATGTTGGTTGTAATATGAGTTTTAGTTTTAATGCCTCTTGAAGTCTCCCAATTCTAATTTTAATATCGCCTAAAATGCTTCTTGCATCACTTGTGTTAAAAGGATTGTTTGAAGACATTTGTTCGATTTTGAAAAGATTTTGAGACAACTACTGGTGTTGAAACTGATTTTGAAACAGATGTTGACACTTTGTTTGAAACACTTGGTGTGATGGAAAACTTTGACTTTTCTTTTTGATTAACAAAAGTAATTCCATTAATTTTGTTCCATTTGTTATAATCAATTGGTTTAAGATCTGGATTCTTTTGTTTCATTTTTGATCTACTCTCCTCAGATAGTTCCAACGTTTCAAGAGAATCACGAACAATTATTGGTTCATGCAAAGGTTGTCCATTGTTCAACACATTCTGAGATTTCTGAGCTTTCTTGAGAAACGAAGAAGGTTGTTACCAAGAGCCATTTTATGTGAAGTGTGAAAATCGGATTTACTTGATTAGAAAGCATCTTGTTTGATTTAGCGGAATGACCCGTTGTAAGAAGCAAATTATCCAATTTTTGATAGTTTCATTTTATCCGTAATTTCATCAAGAAGAGAATCTTCTCATTTTGAAAAATCGACAATCAACTGCTTTTCTTTTCAAGATCGAAAATGTGTTTTTGTTTAGAAAGTTGGTTGTTTAGATCGAAATTTCCTTGTTTAAAGATTTTATTTTCAAATTCGATTCACATCAAGTGTGTCATACTTGAGTTGCAATTGTTGTTCTCTTAAAATGCAGAATCTCGATAACCAATCTCTAATTCGAAAGTTTGTTTGTATGAAATTCAAAGGCTTTGGCGTGCTCTTTGTAACTCTCAAGCTCAGCGGTCAATTTAGCATTCGCGCCTTAACTTCGCGATTGACCGCTCTAACTTTCTCAACTTCAATGCCACATTGATTGATTAATGACTCAACATAAGCACGTGTTTCCTCATCGATCGCGAGATTTTGTGCCACTGACCTCCATTAGGATTCACATCCGAGTTTCGAGTTCGTATTGCTACAACTCGGATTGTCTAGGTATGTATCATAAGTAGGTCTTGATGTCACGTAACGTTGCTCATCATGAGTAAACCGATTAGCAACATTACTATAATTTGGTACCTCATTGAGTGAATCATGTCATAGGCGGAGGTGTATCAAAGTAGCACTTGATGTTGTGTCTATTGGTTGGTCGTAAGACAAGAGCTTGCATTATCATTTGTTTTCTCTCGCCTTCTGGATACGTAAATTGTATTCCTCGCCATCAACTCTATTCCCAATTTTTCTTTCTTTGCTAACAACACCTGTACTTGAGGTTCGGAGGTAGCATGCTTGAACCGACGATACCTCGAATCTTGGCTTTGAGGTTCGGAGGTAGCATTACGAACCAAGTCATAAAATGCTTATTCCCATTTTGATATCCCATATTCGATTCACGATCGACCCCTTGATGTCCAACATACGCCTCGCATATTGCATCCGATTCCCCATTTGTATGCTGTAGTAAATCCATTCGATTCCCAATAACATCAACCATGTGTCCTTCTTGACTCATATGCATAGATGGTTGAGCAAACTGCGTATTAAACTCGAAAACCATGTATTGGCGAATCCAAGAATAGCATTTGTGAAAGCGGTTTAGAGACGATCTTTGTCGGTTGCCATTGATGAAGGTATGTGATGATAAAGATGATGTAGGATCGATTCAACGATAAAGGAGTTGTGGTTGATGAAGATTAAGCTCGATTGAGGGATTCGAAAGTCGTATCAGAAACTCGGTTCTTAAAAATTTTCACCAAAATTTGAAATTCACTATAAAAATCAATTCTAAGGTTGTAAGAAAAATTTGAGTTATGACAATTTTGACGCCAAATTTGACCAAAATTTTAATTTAGGCCCAAAATTTGAATTTTGACCAAAATTTTCACATTAAACCAAAATTTTAATTTCGTAAAAATTGAACGTTTAGTCTCCTCAAAACTTAAATTTTTTTTTTATTTATTATTTTTTATTTATTTATTTATTTTTTTTAAACCTTAGGCGTAGACCAAAGAAGTTACGAGTAGGATATGGTTACGAGTAGGATGTAGTTACGAGTAGGATGTGGTTACGAGTAGGATGTTATGCGTAGGAAGCTTAGGCGTAGGATTCCTTAGGCGTAGGATCTTATGCGTAGGTTTAAAGTTACGAGTAGAAAAAGTTATGCGTAAGATTTAGCTTATGCGTAAGGAAAACTTAGGCGTAAGAAAAATGCTTATGCGTAAAGTATTCTATGCGTAAGTCGAAACTTATGCGTAAGATTAGGGTTTTGCCCAAAATCCTTTACACTATCACAATGTAAGAGATATCCAAAGTCAAAGTGTTCCACAAACTTATCCAAGTGAGGAAGCACCGAGTCACCGTTATAGCTCAAGAAACTTCACCAAAAGTTATGAGTAGAACCTTATGAGTAGTTGACTTTCTTACGAGTAGAACTAGGGTTTTGACCTACTCGTAAAAAATTCCAATGATTCAACCAATTTCTCTTGCACGGATATCCTTAAAAACACTCAAATAACCCAAAATGTTGACCTTTTCACCCAAAGTGGCTAGAAAAGTTACGAGTAGAAAACTAGGGTTTTGACTTTTGACTTCTACTCGTAAGAAATTTCCAACGATTCAAATGATTTCTTTTGCACGTAAAGCCTTAAAACACTCGAATAACCCAAAATGTTGACCTTTTCACCCAAAGTGGCTAGAAAAGTTACGAGTAGAAATGACCAATGAACCAAAAACGAGTTCAAAAGTGAAGAAAAACACGTAAAGCTTCTAACTTTTTGCAAAAAACTGAAACTTTAGCACCAAATAAACCTTAAACCACAAGAATCTTGAATTTTTAAGTGCAAAAATTAAAGCTTTAAGCGTTTCAAATATGTAAAACGTGAGCTTATACGTAACCCTTCAAAACAAACACAAACACTCCTAAACCATTGTTAGGCGATTGAAACCAATTGTTATACCCCTTTATCACAAATACCTTATCACTTTGTTAAGCAAACCCAACACAAACACGTTAAACCAACACAAACTATGCTTAAAGATGAAGAAGAAAAGATAGAAAGATGGTGACTTGAATATGAATTCGTGTATATGTTTAGAGAGGTAGAGAGAAGAAAGATGAAAACAATAAGATGTTATATTGCTTCAAAGGAAAAACACACACACACACACTCAAGCACACCCCTCAAATGACATACTTGAGGGGTATATATAGGTAAGAGAGATGATGCCCTAAGGCTTGGCCATGGGCCGTATATGGGCTTGGACATGGATTGGGTTACTTGGACTTATACAAGGCTAGCTTATCTAAACTAATAACCAATTAGCTTAGCCCAATCCACGAGCCCGTTGACTATTCTATCACGATATCTAACACGCGTTACAAAGTTCCTAAATGTGAATGACCATCACTTCTAATAAAAACTATTAAGGCTAACACCCACGTCATATTAAATAAAGAAACAATGAAGGTTGAAGAGTCTTTAAATGTAAAATTTGATGAGAGTCCACCCAAACCTACTCCCCCTCTTGTCGATGACGAGATTGTCGAGAGTGAAGCTATTGTAATAAAGAAAAAGACAAAGGAAGAAGAAGAACCTTTAAATGATGAAATCATAAATATAAAAGAGTCTAAATATCACCCTATAGATAAGGTCATAGGAAAGTTAAACGAAAGAACCCTAAGATCTCAAGTCCAAAACCAAAATAGTTTATTTTGTTTTGTCTCAACCATTGAACCTAAGAATACACAAGAAGCCATAACAGATGAAAGTTGCGTAATGGCTATGCAAGAAGAGTTAAATCAATTTGTTTCTAATGATGTTTGGACACTTATCCCTCCACCTAGTAATCAAACCATAATAGGAACCAAATGGGTTTATAAAAACAAGTTAGATGCCCAAGGGTATAATCAACAAGAAGAAATAGACTTTGATGAGACCTACGCCCCCGTGGCTAGATTAGAGTCTATAAGAATACTTCTTGCTTATGCTTGTGCTAATGATCTTAAGCTTTATGAAATGGATGTCAAAGTTGTTTTTCTAAATGTTTTTATTAATGAAGAAGTATATGTAGCTCAACCTCCGGGCTTCATCGATTTTGAAAAACCTAAACATGTGTATAAGTTAAAGAAAGCCCTTTACGGTCTTAAACAAGCTCCAAAAGCTTGGTATGATAGACTCAAGTCATTCTTAATCAAACACAACTACACCATGGGGTTAGTTGATAACACACCATGGGGGCACATATAATCATTGTTCAAATATATGTAGATGATATTATATTCGGATCTAGTTGTCAAGACATGTGTGATGATTTCTCTAAAATCATGCATGACGAGTTCGAGATGAGTATGATGGGAGAACTTAGTTTCTTTCTTGGTCTACAAATCAAACAAGTAGAAGATGGTATCTTCTTTAATCAATCTAAATACATAAAGGAGATGTTAAAGAAATTCGGTTTAGAAGAGTCAAAACCCATTAGGACACCAATGTCATCCGACACTAAACTCACAAAAGATGAAGATGGCAAATCCGTTGATAACACAAAATATCGTGGCATGATTGGTAGTCTTCTCTACCTCACGGCTAGTCGGCCGGATATCATGTTTAGTGTTTGTCTATGTGCTAGGTTTCAAGAAGATCCTAAAACATCACATCTAGAAGCCGTCAAAAGGATTTTTAGATACATTAAGGGTACAACTCAATTAGGATTGTGGTATCCTAAGGGTACTGGGGTAGAACCAATTGTATATGCAGATTCTGACCATGTAGGTAATTATGTTAACCGAAAAAGTACATGTGGGTATGTACTTTTATGTGATGTTGTTTAACATCTTGGTTCTCAAAGAAGCAAACAGCGTTGGCCATATCAAAAAGCGAAGCCGAATATGTCTCCGCCGGTAAAGCATGCCAACAAGCATTATGGATGAAACAAGCGTTAGTTGAGTACGACATTCATCTAAGTGACATAGCCATTCTATGTGACAACAAAGGTGCCATCGACTTAAGCAAGAATCCGGTATTGCATTCTCGCACCAAGCATATAGAGATTCGTCATCACTTCTTAAGAGACAATGTTCAAAAGGGGAACATCTCCATAGAGAAGGTAGCGTCCACAACATAGCCGACGTCCTCACCAAACCGTTGAAGCGGGAACAATTCAACCTAATTCGTCTTGGTCATGGTTACATGGAACAATCGTCGTAATTAGTCTTTAAACTCTACAAGGTATGTAAACACTAGCCTTCTTCTTTCTGAGTCTAGGATCTCTATTTCACACACGACTCAAAAGCAATACGGGAATTTTCAAAACCCAAGATAAGTTTTTACTTATAACTCGTACTTTCATAGTTTTCTCTTATTTTTCAATAAAAGTACCTTTTGTAAAATTGAATACATATTTTTTTTTAAGAATAAACGGCTTTTTCACACAAAGAAATCTCTTTTCAAAATGTTTTCTAAAAGGATACATCTTCCCGTATCACTTTCATAAAAGCCATTTCTCACGTCTAGGACAAATTGCTTTTTCATTATTAATACAAAGTAAAAACCCGTTTTCATTGCATCTCATGTCTTTGGAATGCTAAAGGAAACGCATAACTAATATTTGTTTTCGGGTACATTCATTTAAGCAACAACAAATTAGGAGCACTCGGGTTATCTCACATAATAGTGCGCTTTTTCACTTCTAGTTTATTTTTATTTTCTTTTTAGGAGTCGAGATAACCGCAACTCCAAATGGTTTGCATATAGGCACACACTAGGCACAAATATTTCTAAAAAGAAAAATTTTGGGCTGCCTGAGTCACCAATAACATGGATCCCAGCCTTCATGTTGGACGGTTCCCTCAAGGGAAGGATCCGTGGGATCCGTGAGACAGAAGCTTATTTTCTCTTCTATTTTTCTCACTTTGGATGAAAACTTCAATACTTTCATATTTTTTTTTTAATTTTTTTGGAGTATGTTACTTAATGCTTGTGTTCTCATGATCACATGCCTTAAATTCATATCTAATCATTAGATTTTAATCCATTGGGACAATCATTCATTACAATGCATTAATTTCGTATAAATATGATTCCCAAAATGCTTGCATATTCATCACTCTCAACCTCACAAATAAAACATCATCATGTCATCCAAAAGATCTTCCAACATAGATGAATCACCTAGTTCAAAAAATCCCTTTCAAGAAATCCAAAACTTTGTACTCCCACCTTCCAAAATACCACAACCAAAATCTAGGAAATCCGCATGGATTAGCATCCGGCCTTGCTGCTTAGCAAAACCATCATCAAATGGTTCATCACCAACCACTCATTCACCACAAGATGCTTCCATTATAGCACCTCCTTCATCACCAACAAGTACACCTACTTCATCACCCATCAAATCCCCACCTAAGGTCACTCTTTTGGAACTACTTAAGACTCCAACAAGATCTCAACAAACCAAGCAAAAAGAACTAGTCTTTTTGACACCTCCAACTTCTCCAAATAGAATTTTCAAACACCTTGAAACCTCACCACCTTTAGCTCCCATTGTGTTACAAGAACATCTAGGTTCTTTTCCACCACCACTTCCAAACATTCCGAACTTTGATCCGCATTTTCCAACTTTCCACCACAACTTCCGCATCTCACAAATCAATGTAACCCGTAAATATTCCGCACTCATTACCCACATCACTTACATTGTGAACATTGCCAATCTACTAGGGATCTTGCAATATAAATTAGGGAAGAAATGTGAGTCATACTTAACCTCATCCTTGATCGCATCAACATCATCACTTACCAAAATTTCCATCCATTTTGTTATGTTACTAGTTTTACAAACACAAGTAATATAGAAAGAGATAATACCTTGGCGATTGAACAAGATCCAAACACACACACTACAATAATACTATTTTTCTACACTTCGGTTATGCGTTTTACAAACACAAGTAATATAGAAAGAGATAAGGTGAATGAAAGAGAATAACTTGAACAACCAACCTTCAAATGAAGGTTTACAAGAGTATTTATAGGAGGAAAGCTAGGCAACACTCCTAGTTTCCATCCTTTCTTTAATGGACTAAGGCCTAAGCTCATGGGCCTTCTACATAAGCTTAAGGCTAATTACAAACATAAAGACCATAATAAAGCTAACTATTACATATTAATTACTAACACTTGATTATGGTTTAGGAGTAATTCCAACAATCTCCCCTCAAGTGTTGGTGATGAGCGGTGAAGGCGTTGATGTAATAGTAGCTCGACGTCTTCCGACATTCTTCTTTCTTGTGAGAAGAATTGCTTTGATTCGAACAATCTCCCGGTGTAGAGATAGTTTTCCTTGAGCGGTTATGCTTTGACGTCATCATTAACTTTGTTCTTAGATTATTGTTCTTTGTGGTGAAAGTGATAGTATGTTGTTGTGCGCATCAAGTGCGCCTCGTGTCGACTTCATTGCTCCGGTGTCTCCACGTCATTATTCAACATGCTCACATGCTCTTTGACGTTGGAATTCAATATTGATGAAGTTCTTTAAGTCTTTAACTTTGTAGATTCTTTGGTTTGACGAAGAATCATTCTAACTGTTGTGTTGCATCGAATAGAACTTCCATTAGAGATGATGTTGGCGTGAGCATGAGAAGAATCGCACGATCATCCCGCTCCGGAGCTTCCATAAGAAAACATTTCAAGCGGTTAGAAATAAGCGGATTCCGCACTTACAGGTTTGAACTTGAGAGAGTTAACGACATAGTGTGAAAACCCAACTATAATTCTTACAAAGGCCGTTCTGAACCGGAGTCCCACAAGTGAGATAACGCGATGTACCAAAGTACATCTGATTCGGATGAGTCATTGAGGTACACCAAGCATCACCTCACGATCAGACCGTTTGAGACACACTCCGCGTAATCCACGGGAGTTACCGAAGTGACTTCTTTGTCGGTCATTTGATGTTGACCGGCGGAGTTTCCATTCAATCAATGAGGATCACGGATGTGAACCTCTCATAAATGTTCTCGATAGATTGCTAAGATCTCGTGAAGGACTCGATAATGTACCACCGATATTCTTATTGTTGATCGTCAAGTGATAAAATGTCAAGTGTACCTAAGAGATCTTTTGATGAATCTCGTGGCTCTAGACTCAATAGTGCGTTTTGGTTTTCCGAGCGGAGACTAGGTAGAGGACTCCTTCTTCAATACCAAATGATCTCTAAGAAAGCCAATAGTTTACGTAGGGTTCCTGTGAGAATGAAACAAGCTTACATTGAGAGAAACTTGAGTGGCTAAGAAGGTTTAGTGCATGCGTCCACCGGGTCCATGACGACTTTTAATCTTCAATACCGGCGTCACTAAGTGACAACCAAGATCATATGAATTGAACCCGTGTATGCGCCTAAGTTGAATAATGAGGGGCTATTTCTTTTCACCATTTTCTTTACATTTCTTTTGATTCTTCAACTCCTTCTTTCTCGATTCTCATTTTCTCCTTTTTATAATCATACCTAAGGACTTTTAAGTACTAACTATTTGTGATGTCCTTGGGTAGATCCCTCCGCTCTGGCGGATCATAGGACAGTTATTCCTAACCTTAGTCACCTTGTAACTTCATGACTAACCTATGTTGCCATTAAAACCACGGTTGTGAAGAATCTCTCAAAGGGTTTGTAAATGTAAAACATGTTTGAACCATCGTGAGAGATAAGATTTTGCATAAATACTCCCCTCCACATGTGCTTAAGAGTTTTAATGGTTTAAATGCACAAGTGAGGAAAGAGCGCACACATTTTGAATTGATCCAATGGAGATAGACAATCCCCATGAGACACGGTTCGTTGCATAGTTAAAGAGTTACATTGTCGATTTTAGGTGACAACTAGCTCTAATAACTACCTTGAAGGTGTAGACAAACCTCGAAGGTTGTCATACCCGTCGAGTTCATGTCTACCAAGAGTGTCTCGAATGGTACTTTCTACTTGGACAAGTCCTTTGCGAGATACGTTTACATTACTAGCGAACTAGCTTGAAATTATTACCCGTCCGGACAAGTCTTTTCGAGTTACTAACGATTTAGTACCGTCAATTCGTTGGTTAAGTCTCAAGTACACAGATTTATTTTCATTTTGCACAACATATTTCTTATCACACAATTTTCTCCCCTCAAAAATGGCATATCAAATGTTATTTTTGAAAAGTTGACAATAAATATGACCATTTCGAGTGTTGCGGAAGATGACCACTATGAACAATTTGTGAACAAAGTTTACATCAAATACTCCCCCTCAACTAGTGATATAAACGGTTGAGGTTTTGAAAATCATATGGGGAAGTACTTGTCTTTTTGAGCAAAACCTTGAAAAATGAAAGGTTTGATAGGTTTTACTCAAAAGTAAGAAGCTTTCGCTCCTTTTATAAGGATTGTGGCACTGAAGCGTACCACAGGGTCCTTTCTTGACAATTACGGGTTGTACACTGTTATGTGTGCACAAGCCATACACATTTATAAATCATACATCCAAATTTATAATGAAAGAAACAATTCAAGGGGTACCAGGAAGTCCAGAGATGTCGCCAGGAGTGTGAATCGGGCGTTGAAAGCGGTGCCTGGCACCAACATAGCATTCCAATCTTACGAATTGATCCTTCTATACAACCTTTCATCAATCATCTTGATGATTCTCCTCACATCCTTCGATCCGAGAATTCCATCGCTTAGGAGACCCAATCTTGTGACGTATGTCCTTCAACCTATAGGCCAATCCGTCCCTACCCATCTTCAAAGTGTGATCCCTAAACTTGTAAAGTTCACTACATGCCATTAAGCAATTTCTTTGTAGTTTACTACGGTAAACGACGCCGAAAGGTTTGCTGATGAGTGTGTATTGTGAGAGCTGGTTAAGGTCGGGAAGATCTAGTTGAGGTGGAGTGAAGCTGACACGGGTCTGATAAGATTCAACAGCCATCTGGAGATCTTCTACACGTTCCTTGATGACTATGCATCTGATGAAGATGAGCAATGACTTGATGAATTCACGTTGTACTTCGGTTGAAAACTGCCTCATGCGACCTTGTACTTTGGCAAGGTACATGTCTTCGATGTCGTTGATAGACAAATTCTCAAAGTCAGCTTCAGAGAATGCATAATCCCTTTCATCTTGTCGTTTGACCACGATATTCTCTAGGAATGTGTAGTCCCACTTAGATGACGAGAACAACATGTTTGATGGCAACGATATCCTTAGAACCGAACACCGCATGTTGAGACTTACGAACACGAAAGCACGTAGTAGATTCTTCGGTGTTCCGCCGGTGATGAATCCCGTACATTGCATCTCGGTCGTATGCTTCCACGTTGTTGGAGAACAAGTGATTGGCACATTCCTCGATGGCTATGCGGTTCGAGTATATAGTCTTTGGGAATGGAAGTGTCAATGATGTAGCGTATTTCCTTGAACCATCGCCACCATGTAGAATAAATTCGGTCTTTGTTGAAGAAATATCTGAATGGAATCCTTGGTTCATCTGGTTGGCCAATTGTTGGTAGAGGTTTTGACCGATCGGTGTAGTATGGAGGGTTGTCCCGTTTGGTGAAGTCGACGTTTGCTTCGGGTTGAGCCAATCCATGTTGTTAGACATAGCTCGAGCAATGTTCTCAAGGTGATATTCGACCTCGATGGCACTTTCGAGCTATCTTTCCATAGTTGAAAAGCTTCATTCTTGATTCGCCTCAACTCGGATTTCGTCATCTTCTTCACCTGGAACTTTCATCCAAAAGTTTTGCATGCTCCAATGTATTACCGTCTACCAAATTCGACCTTCTTGGGGTAGGGAGTGTTGTTAACAAGAGTAGAGAACCATTCAAATTCTTGATTTTATCGTCATCTAGCCAAGATACGATGTCGGTCGAGGCGCCTTCTTCTTCTTCTTTTGAAGGCCTAGATGATGATGCCGGTTTCGAACTTGTTTGGGAGAGGTGGGTTGTTGTAGGGGCTCAGGACCTCTTCATCGTCACCACCCGTATACTCAAAGTGATCACCGGTTTTTGAGTCGGGGTGGTAACTCGAATCGCCCGAGGTTTATCTGCGAGAAGAACGAGGAGGAGACTTTTGTTGAGTAGGAGTCCGTTGTGGCGGAGGTTGCATCAGAATGGAGGATGATACATCGACTTCTTTGAGCGTTTAGGCTCTTTATCCTTATCTTGATCTTTGTCTTCATCATCTCTTGAGCGTTTAGGTCTCACGCTTCTTCTCTACGAGGACTGAGTTGGTATTCCAAAGAGCTTCAAACAGTTTAGCTTCATGCGAGGCAATGTTGCATAGCTTGTTGACATTTGTGCTACTAGCATGTTCACCAATTCATCATCCGAGAAAATTGTAGGTTCAATGGATTGATGCTTACATTCATCGGAGTTGATTTCATGGTTTGTTTGGCTAGATGCAATAGATTTGGATATAGTTGTCGGTATACATCTCCTTTGTGTCTTTTCGAACGACCTCCATAAGGAACTTTTAGTGTATCCTTTGATCATTTCATCCATTTTCCTTGAAGATCATCTTTCATGAGCTTACGGACATACTTCCTTTCTCCTTGCATCTTGTCTAGATCATCATGAATATCTTGTATTTGATCAAGATAGAAATTCATCTTCTGTTGAGGATGTCTTTCTTTCTAACTTGTTTGACACTTTCCCAATTCTTTTATGAGCATGAGATATCCAAGATCGAGTGGTTTCTTCACAAATTTGGATGATGATTTGGTTGATTTCTTTGATGGTGGTGGTGAGGAATGAGATGATGAATCGATGAGGAGGAGATATGAGGAGACTCGGGTCCTTTGGAGGTGCGAAGTATCCTCCTTGGAACGAGTTGGACTGTTGAGAAGATAATCATCATAATTCTCTTCGTCATCTTGTCCAGTTTTAGCTTTGTTCTTCCGTCGAGCCTTAGCTTCTTCATCGATCTTTTCTTTCTCGCTTTATCCTTTTACGGTTCCTCAATGTTAAGATCGGTGACTCCTTCACAAGCGTTTGTTGTTGCACAAGAGTGGTGGCACGGATCCCTTATCGGGTCGATTAACCGCATCGGGACACGGTGAAGAGTGAACACCACCACTTGATCCTCCGGGCCACCCATTTGTTCTTGTTCAAATTCTTTAGCTTTTGAAGGTGTCTAAAGAATTTAAATTTCTTCTGTGGGATTGATCCAAGAGCTCTTCTTCATCTTCGAGCTCTCATCATAGGGCACAAGTGCGGGAGTCTTCCTTTTCCTTTATCGCCTTGAGGACTTGGAGGTTTTGTGCATGAAGGATTGTCATCCTTGCGCTTTTAGAGTAGGTAATCTCTTCATCTCGTGTCGGTGCCTTGAGTCCTCATCAATGAGCTTTCTCGAGGTTCGAGGTTTAGGTAAGGGAATGGGAACATCTTCCTTAGAAGGAACAGTCCTTTAAGAGGAGGATTCCTCTTGGGAAACTTCCTATGACTTTCGTGCTTACTACACTTCCAAAGACTTCCTCTTCCGGTTCTCCTTAAAGGTGTTCCAAAGACTTGTCATCGAGATGACCAACTTTACCTTCTTTAACTGCTACCCGATACCTTTTATACGTTTCAAGCTTCTTGATTTCGTTAGTCGGAAGGTGATCGTGTAACACAAGACCGCTTTTCTTTGTTGTCGATTCCTTGATTACGATAGAAAGGATGGGTTCGGACAACATGGCGTGATTGTCGTGGTCATTGAGCCTCATGGGGATATCGAGATTAAGTCCAAGTGCTCTGGATCAAAAGCTTTGTGTATCGACATAGGGAATCTTTGAGCCAAGTTTCTTGTGAAATGACATCATGTCTTCCCATAACATTGCTTCGATTTCGATGTCCTTCTTATTGATCGAGACCGAAGATTTGTAGTTCCATGAGCTTTGGATGCTCATAACCACTTTCACGACCGAGATGACTTGGTAATGATGATGTAGAGAGTTCTCCACGGTTGAGGATGTTCTTAAGATCCACGTGAGAATGCTTAGTAACATCCTGAAGCTTCATCATAGCCAATGTCAAGAAGAAATTGCGAACTGTCTCTTGATGGGTGTGGCAAAGAAGTCGGTTGGCTCGATTTCGGGAATGAGAAGAACAACCCGTAGGTCCGCATGAGTGATGGTGACTTGTTTGTGATTAAGTGTCACCATCATCGCGCTTTGACCGATGATCCTCCGCATAGAGTTCTAGAATTGTCGAATGTAGATTTCCGATCGTGGCGAGTGTGATAGCATGTTCTGGTAGGGATGATTCTTTAGAACATCCACAGAAATCAAGCAGGAATATTCTAAGCAAGTGAGGGTTTCAAAGTCAACCCTAAGGTTGTTCTTTACAATCTTTCTAGGATAGCCATTGGGGAAGATATCAGCAATAGTGAGAACCTCAGGTGCATCCACATTCATTTGAGCAGCCATGTCGTGATAGATTTATGATCAAAACTTCGGATTTCTTGAGTGAATTCTATGCGTAGGATTAGTAGGATAGGAGTAATAAATGTGAAGTGATAAGTTAGGTGGAAGAGTTTTATTGAAAATGACTTTCATCTTTTGACGCTTTGGTCCCTCCACCTATTCCTTTTTCATACAAAGCCTTTTAACTTCCATTTTGGTTACCAAACAAAGATTTTAAGAAAGAAACTTGACGACACTCTCCCTCGACTTAAGAAATAATGAAAGGTTATAAATTTTGGTCCGAGGAGTGTCATTTAACCGAAAAATTTACCACCATTGATAAAAGAAACAACCGGGATATGATAACATGCAAGTACACGATGTTTTGAAACAATTAAGTAATAATTTTCTCCCCTCAACACTTGATCAAAAAATATTGAATTTTGAAAGATTAGAGTGTTGATGGAAGAAGTGTACTTGCCATGTTGAAAGAAACATAGATAGAAGAGTATTTTTGTTGTTTTATCGATTTTATATTTTTGTATTTTGTTTTGGAAAAATTATTTACAAAGAGATTTTGGTGTTTGACGGTTTTTAAGATTTTTAGGAGGTCATCCAATTCCTCTTGAGTCAAACACCTCATACCAATCTGGTGGACCAACTCATTAAACCTAGCGGGAGGCAAGGCTTTGGTGAGTAGATATGCCAATTGGTATTCAGTACCCACAAAGTATAATTCAACGGACCTGCTCCACGTGGTCCTTGATGAAATGATAGCGAAGATCGATGTGCTTTGATTTGGATCTTGAATCGAGTTGCACGAGATCGCAATGGCACTCCGATTGTCGCAATACATCGGGATTACATTAAATGTGTAACCATAGTCTTTGAGTTGTGTTCTCATCCATACGACTTGAGCACAACATGCGGACATGGCTACATATTCTCTTGGTTGATGACAATGATGTACAATCCTCGCTTCTTTGATTGCCAAGACACCGTTTATCACCAAGAAATTGTAGAGCTCACAAGTACTTTTCCTTGAGTCTAAGCATCCTGCGTGATCGGCGTCTGAAAAGCGATTAGTTCAAAACCGAATCCTTCGGATACGGATCCCAAGTTAATGGTTCCCTTGATGTATCGGAGGATTCTTTTAGCCTCGAGAGGTGGGTTTCGATTGATCGCGGTCGATAACGGGAGCATAGATAAACGGCAAAGACAATATCAGTCTGCTAGGTCGTTAGATACATGAGAGACCCAATAATACTTGGTATTTGGTAGGGTCAACTAATTTCCCATGTAAATCGACATCTAGCTTCTTGGTATGAGCCATTGGTGTGGCATAAGTGTCACGAGTTTTCATTCCAAATTTGTTTAACAATTCAAGGGCATATTTGGGTGACTCAAGAAAATACCACGGGGTGATTGATGAACTTGCGATCCTAGAAAGAACGTGAGTTCACCCATCATGGACATTTCAAAATTTTCTTCATTAGTTTTGCAAAAGCGGTTGAAAACTTTTATGTGTAGACCCAAAATGATGTCATCCACGTAAATTTGAACAATTAAGATATGTGCCCGTGATATTGTATAAAAGAGTTGGGTCAACCGAGCCTTTGGTGAAATTATTAGCAATGAGGAAAGATGATAGCTTATCGTACCATGCCCGGGGCTTGTTTGAGACCATAAAGAGCTTTGTTCGGTTTGTAGACATGGTTCGGGCTCTTGGATCAACGAATCCTTCGGTTTGGTGACATAAACCGTTTCTTTCGGTTGTCCGTTGAGAAACGCAGTTTTGACATCCATTTGAAAGACCGTCATGTTCATATGAGCATGAACGCGAAATATCCGAACAACCTCAAGACGAGCAACCGGAGCAAAAGATTCTTCAAAGTCTATTCCTCTTCCCGACGATAAACCTTAGCAACTAGGCGTGACTTGTTTCGGATGGCGTTCCCTTCAACATCCAATTTGTTTTTCCAAATCCATTTGAGACCAATGACGTAGACCCTGTTGGTCTTTCAACCGATTCCCATACTTCAAGACGTTTGAATTGGTTGAGTTCTTCTTGCATGGATTCAATCCAGTTGTCTTTTGTCATTGCGTCTTTAATTTTTTAGGCTCAGTTAGCGACGGTGAGGGCATAAATGCAATGTTCACCATCGTGTGAAGACGTTGTCGCGTAACGATCCGTTGATTCGGGTTGCCAATAATAGTTTCGGAGGATGGTCTTTTGTCCATCGATGTGTAGAGGTTGATGTTGGTATACATTGTGCGATTCGAGGATTCAAATAGTTTGTTGAAGATTCCGCGATATCCGTGCGGCGAGACTCATTAGCAAACGGGTTAAAGAACGCATTTGGATCAAAATCCACGGTGGGGTACTTCATTCGAATATCATCACCGGTTCATCATTATTGGAGCGGTTTGTTCAACTGTTGTGTTGGAGTCAATCGGTGTAGGTGCATCTTCAACAATGGTTGTTGTAGCAGTGTATCGGTATAGGAATATTATCGGGTTGTGCGGTGAAACAACGGATACACCGAGCACGTTCATCAATATCGTCACCGAACAGTGAGCAAATAACTTTTCCATTTGTTGATGAGTGAGCTAGGGGCTTTGTTCGATTGATGATGGGGTTGAGGAAGTTTAAGCGGTTGTGACCGGGTTCTAAGTCATTATACTCGAAGCCATCTCCGTGAGTTCATCAAAATGAGCATGAATCGTTTCCATCACTGCTTTGTACGACGATTCGGATCCAGAACCTTTAGAATTCTCATAATATCCAATAAAGACTCCAATGTCGGCTTTGGCTTTGAGCTTTCCAAAATCATCACGATCATTATTCGGATAGCAAAGGGATCCAAATACATGAAAGTGTTTGAGATTCGGTTTATGGTTGTGGACAAGCTCGAAGGTGTTTTGTTGTGGCGTTTGTGATCATAGAACGGTTTTGAGTATAGCATGCGATGAATACGGCACGCCCACAAGTAATCCGGAAGTTTAGCATTGATTAACATTGTTCTTGCGCTTCCACTAACGTTCGGTTTCGTCTTTCAACAACTCCGTTTTGTTCGGTGTATGTGCAATAGATGTTTGATCTTTGAATTCCCATTTTCTCATAGAATTCACGAAGGGTTTGGTTAACAAATTCGGTTCCTTTGTCTGCTTTAATTAGCTTTGACGGTGTTGCGGAGTCGAACTCAGATTTTCGTGAGAAAGGTAATGATCATTTGTGGAGCTTGGTCTTTGCTTGAAGAAAGTAGACCCAAGTCCATCGTGAGTAGTCATCAACAATTACTAAGATGTAGTGTTTGCCATTGATCGTTTGCACGCGCATCGGGCCACACAAATCCATGTGAAGAAGATGAAGCACATGTTGAGGCATGTTCCACCTTTGAAGGAAAATGAGCACGAGTGCTTTTCCTTGTTCACGGTTGAGCAAAGGTGATCTTTTGAATACCGAAATCGTGGGAGACCTTCAACTAGTTTGTGTCGAGCAAGGTTAGTGATGGTTTGAAAGTTTAGATGTGAGAGCCGACGGTGCCATAGCCGAGATTTTATTGATGTTGCCTTTGAAAGTAAGCGGATGGGAGATGAAGCAACCATGTCTTGCATAGAGATAGTGTAGAGACTAGAATTACGCGAGCGGACATAAGGTCATTTCCTTGTAGATCACGAATGAAACAAGTTTTCTCCGGAAAGCAACCTCCAAATCTCCATCACAAACCGACCCTCTCGAAAGCAGTTATGACCGAGGCCTTCCACATAATAAACCCTGCTGATTTCGATGTTCCCATTGACATAATCTCCGTAGCCCATGATAGCTGCGAAGTGATCATTCCCGAACTGGCGATGCCAATGAACTTTGCAATAAAGTTTGATAACAGTTTAAGGTTGCTCATCATGTGTCGGGAACATCCGCTATCAACAATCCAGAGAATGATCTGTATCACCGCATTACACACGCACGACACGGATGGAATAGAAGTAGATGTGGAACCCGAAATGTTAGAGGGTTCCGAGGTGTATATGAGACATGCACACATTAATGACTTTAGGCATCCATTTAAATCCTAGTGTGTTATATATCCATTTCGCCATCTATAACTACTCTTTGCTTTAGTCTTAGTGAATGCACTAGGTGGTACTACATTCTTAGGAGATGAAACTGAGCTACGATGTGATGTGTGTTTGCCTTAGAAGCTAAAGAAGGCGGTCTACCAAGCACGTACTTAGAATGATTAGTTGGCCTAGAGGTATTCCGATTCTTAGGATTCTGTAAACGAGAGATTATAGCTTTAGCAACACATTTGTCATGACAATCATAATTCATGCTTTTACGACAAATAACACAAGGTGCATCAGACTGAATATCAAAAGTGATTAAAGGTTTAGCATTCGTTACATCACTATGTCTATTACATTTGTCGGACGCAACATCTATAGTGGAAGCAACGTGAGTCTTATTCATAGTCCTAGGGTGTTCTTCTACTTTAGCATTCCTTATTGATCTTTTCTTAGGTCGGAACTTCCTATTCTTCGATTGAGTGCTCCTAGGCTGTGAAGTGCGGACGTTTGGAAAAGGCTCAACTATTCCTGTTTCAGTAGAAGGAGACACGTTAGCAACTTGTGATTTGGTAGTAGGGATTCTAGGTGCACGATTACTAAGTGTTACAGGTGCTAATCTCTTAATGATGGTTGGCGGAAGTTGTTCATACTTTCCTAACATTTCTCTTAACTTAGAGATAGTGTGAATCAAATCTTGATTTTCGAGCGAATATTACCAAAGAAAATTCATGACTTCTCTAGTGTAAGCAAGATAGTGATCAAGTTCGTTGGATGCTTCATGATGAGTCTTATTGAGTAAATCAAATATGACACCATATTCTGTTTAACTATTACAAGTTCTTGTTCATATTTTGAGATTTGACTTTTCAAAGACACGTTTTGATCATCCGGTTGCTCAAGTTTAGCATCAAAAGATTTTGTTTGCAATCGAGCGATTTTCTTTGAAACCCAGTTGTTGATTGTGAATATCTTTTCACACCAATTAAGACGACGTTTTGCATAGGAAAGTTCGTTAACCAATCGTTCATTTTCGCTTTTAAAGACTCGATTTGAAGCATCTTATCAAGATTCTCAATGGTTACCACCGAGTCAACATTATCGCAGAGATATAATCGGATGCAAGTGGCAAAGAATAAAGTAACACAACATTATTGATATCGGCCACGATAACATCTTTCAAGAGTTGATCAACATCTTTTCTCAACATTTTCTTTTTGCGTTTAGTATTAGAAATAGATGTTTCAGTTTTCTCGGCGACCTTCATCACTCAAGTTCCTTATGAAAATCCTTTTCCCAAGCTAATGCACAACTTTTCAAATTTTTAACATTTGGTAAAAGATTTTTCGAAAAATGTCTCTTTGTTCTCGCTAAAGGCGATTGAAAGTGTTGAACTTTGATTTGAATGATGTTCTATCTCATGTTCTAAAGTTTTGAGGTCGACCATGAAAATATCAAAATATCTAAGAATTTTGCGATTTTCGGGTTTTGAGTTCACTTCATTTGCTTGAAGGTAAAGGACCATAAATTTGTGCATAATCTGGTTGGGGATTAACATTAGAAGACTCGGTGTTTTGATGATAACCCTTGGTGTGTTAGAAGAATCCGTTGGTGTGACGAAAGTGACCGGTTTTGAATAATTAAAGGTTTGTTGTAAACAACGCTTTTAATTTTGATCGACTCTCGTCTTCGCATCTAATTCCTCTTGACGATGATATTCAACAACACTCATAACATATCATTAATTTTATATTACGTGACCGAAACTTGAGTTTGGTTTGAATGGTTTTAGTGAAAGCTTTGGTTTGTAATCACTAGATTTGGTCCATATCCTTTTGGATTGGGTTTTAAAGTAAACTTTTCAATAGTTATTCTGATTCACCATGTTTGTAAACAACAGTTTTAAACTCTTTAATTTTGTTTTGCAAGCCGATAATTTCTTCAAGAAGGTCATCTACCCGATTCGTTGAATGCTTTTGTATGCGAGAACTGTTTTGACAAGTTAACAACTCACCTTAGCTTTTGATTTTCCAAGGTGAGGCGTTAATTTGCTTTTTATGTTTATATTTCGTTCTATTTCGACAACAAAGCATTCTTCGAGGCGGCTAGATCACGATCTGTCTCTAAATATTTTTCGTTTTGATGAGATTTAGCAAAGCGGCTTCAAAACCTTTTTCACGGTTTTCTTGAGTTTTGAAAAAGTTGAGTTGCATTTGTAAGCATTCAAAATCCTTGGTTAACAGTGCATTTTTGCTTTTTAAGTCCTTATTTAATGCATAACATTCCTTCATTTTGATTTGATGGTCTTGAATTAGACGAGCAAAATCTAGATGAGGCAACAGTTCGGCTTGTTCAACGTGAGTTACCACATGATCATTATGAAGATCCTCAAGTACAACCACGGAGTCAATTTGATTATCAAAGGAAACCATAAGGTCATCTTGATCGTCAAATGTAACTACAGGGTTTATTTGAAAATCGTCAGAATGAGATGTAGATGACTCATTTTGAGCGATCCGAGCCGTGCTTGGATTCGAGATATTGGCGGAGATATAAGTTCGAGATATGATGATGGTTTGTTCATGCACGGGCGATGGCCTGTTTCACTCATGTGTAGCTCATGCATATTAGCCATCAACATAACATCCGCATTGGCCTGCAAGTCCTCCATATCATCATCTCGAGTCTCATCGCCATAAAGCTCGTTCTTTGTTTGTGAGAGATCCACCACTTCATCCTTAAGAGCCAAAAGAAGAGCCTCTTTGAAATAAGCACGCCCTTAGTCCTTGGCTTTGGGCATGCATTAGCCAGTGTTCCTTCTCATTGCGCTTGTAGCATCAAGACCATTCAACCCATTACGAGCATTTCCTGCTCCACCACTTGAGCTCTGTTGTTATTCCTACCCATTGCATTAAACCCTTGACCACCTCCCATTTGACGACCATTACCACGATTCGAACTTCAACTCATCCATTGTTCACAACACTGATTTCGTGTATTGGATGAGGAACGAATCGATTGTTCGATTTGTTGGTATAACGGCTAAAAGCATTAGCAATCATAACAAATCCTGTTGCAATGCTTGAACGGATCGGATTCCTCATTAGTTTGACTATGAAGTGCTTGATCATTGTTGTTGTTGTAAGGAACCAATTGATTTTGTTGAGGTTGTTGTGATTGATTGTTTGGTGTGGTAGGCGCTTGGTTGAGTTTCTTGTTGAGGAGGATAACTTTGTTGAGCATATAAGGCAAGTTGTTGATTTTCCGGATGTGTAGGTGGAGCAATTTGAGCACGGAGAATCCTTTCCCGATCAACTTCCTTTTCATGAGGCTTCAAGTAATCATACAACAATCCATATGTAGAATGATGCATATTCTTCGCAGACGGAGAAAGATGACATACTTCTCCCATTCGGGACCAAGACTACTCGGGAACTTAGTATTCACGCAATTCTTGGCATGATGATGTTGTGTTTATCCAAATCATTGATGATGTCTCGAAAATCGATGATGATAAGACTCTAGTGTCTCTCGTGTTCAATCATGAAGTGTTCATAAGCCAAGTAAATTTTGGATTCCAAATCCTCCCGATTGAGTACCGATCCTTCCATAAGAAGATGAATATGCTCCCACATTTCCTTTGCGCCTTTTGAGCATCAACACTTGAAGAATTGGGTTAGGTAATCCTAAAAGGATATATTGCATTGCAAGCTCATCGCTTCATAGTGTAGAAGTTCTTGGATTTAAATCACGCAACATAGCAATGTTTGTTTGTTCATCTCTTGGTGGAATGGCATTAGGATCTCCGGGTACAATGACGATGAGGCATCTCAAATGGACCTTCCAAAATAACCTTCTTTAAGAACTTTCCATGTGGCTTCATCGGATCACAAAACCTAAAGAACCTTATCACCCATTGATCGTAGTTTCTGGAGTGAGCATTGGAGGTCTATCAAGTGATCCACCTCATGAATTGATTGTTGGTCGCTTAAAGCTTCACACATCTTTGCAAACCAAGTGGGTTCCTTCATAGTGTTCTTTGATGGATGTTGATTGAAGTCATTTGTGTAGGGTTGAACTTGAAGACTTGGCGGAGGTTGAACCATTTGTGGTGGGGAATTGCACCAAGTTGTGGAGTATGTTGTTGATTAAATTGTTGTTGATAAATTGCTTGTTGTTGATTCCATTGTTGATGTTGTGGACTTAGTTGTTGTTGTCGTTGAGGATAAGTGTAAGGGAAATAGTTAGAGTATGGTGGTTGTGACATTTTGAAAACTTGTGTTGGTAAAAATGGATCTTTGTAGTCGAATGAACCTTTGTTGAAGAAGTATCCTTAGGCGTAGAAATCACAATAATCCAAGTAGCACTTATGCGTAAAAACACCAAAGTTACGCGTAACAATTAGAAGTTACGCGTAGAATTTAGCTTACGCGTAAGTAGGAAAAAGACACTAAAGTTATGCGTAGACAAAAGTTAGGCGTGAAAGTTAGGCGTGGGATTATCTTATGCGTAAGACTAGGCTTAGGCGTAAGAAAATCTTATCGTGGGATTTCTGGCGTAAGCTTATGCTTATGTGTAATTTTAGGGTTTTATCCCAAATGATCTTTTACACTTCACGGTGCAAAAGATATCCAAAGTCGACATATTTTCGGACTTATCCAAGTAAGAAAACACGGAATAAACCACGAAAATGAAGATCAAACCAAGGAAATACTTACGCTTAGTTTTAGGGTTTTACTACGGCGTGGGATTACTCGTAAAATTGATTTTGCCCAAAGATGTTTCTAAACCGGTTTTGTGTGATGAAATAGCTTCAATAACACCAAAAGACACAAAAGTGTGAAACTTGATGATCTAAAACTCAAAACATTTATGACGTAGAACTACACCCTCGAATAAAAACTAGTTCAAAACAATGATCCACGCATAAAGTTTGAAACTTTTGCCAAAACCAAGTATTTTAACACCTTAAAACGTTGAAAGTACAAGAATCTTGGATTAAAAGTGTAAAAACAAGTTTTAAGCGAACCAAAGAATACGTAATCTTTAGGCGTAAGACCAAAACCTAAAACTTCAAAAACAAAGTGTTCACCCAACTATTTGGCGATTGATACCATTTGTTAGGTCACTAGTTTTACAAACACAAGTAATATAGAAAGAGGTAAAGGCGATTGAACAAGTAAACCACACACACACACATACGCGTATTAATACGGTTAAGCAAAGATGTGAAAGAGAGTGAATAACTTGAACAACCAACCTTCAAATGAAGGTTTACAAGAGTATTTATAGGAGGAAAGCTAGGGCAACACTCCTAGTTTCCATCCTTTCCTTAATGGACTAAGGCCTAGGCTCATGGGCCTTCTACACAAGCCTAAGGCTAATTACAAACATAAAGACCATAATAAAGCTAACTATTACATATTAATTACTAACACTTGATTATGGTTTAGGAGTGATTCCAACACGGATCCTTGGTGTTACACTAGACGGATCCTTAAGGGAGGATCCATGGGATCCAGCTTCTGAGGCAAGAAATTGTCTATAAACAGAGAGCCATTTCTTCATACTCACCCCTCTTCTTACTAACTCACTCATATATTCTTACACTCTTCTAACAAAAGATCACTTGATCTAGAGAGTTATTTCTTCTTCTATTGTGATTCTCATATAGGTCCTTCTCTAAGGCGAGATCACGAGCATTCTACAAGTCATCCAAGCAAGGGGTCCTTGATTGATTTGTTCCTCCACAAGATTTCTGTAGCAAAGATCTTGTACTTGATATTTCACATATTTGTTGTGTAATAGTCATGTTGGTTTGGTCCTCCATGTTATGAACTCGGTATTTAGCTTTGTACCAGAAAAAGGTGTAAGCAACATTGTAAAGGCTTCCCACAAAGTTGAAGGAGTTTGTTGACATAGTGCTTGAACTCTTGAGTAGGTGACTCGAGGAGTGGAGTAAGGCAAGGAAGGTGTCCTTGTAGCCGAACCACTATAAATCGGTTGTGTCATTTCTATCCCTTACTTTACTTTCTTTAGGCATTACTCTTAGATCTATACTTCATATTCATCCATACGATTTCACATAACATCGAATCTAAAGTTTTTATAAACTAACTTAAAATCGGTAAAACTATTCAACTCCCCCCTCATTCTAGTTTTCTACAAATGATACATGACCAAATCCATGACCAAGACACAAAAGATTGCTCGCTTCATCACCTAGACACGCTTCATGACTAAAGGATTGGATAAGACATGAGATTTAATTGGTGTAAAGTAAAAAATAACAAAGCAAATTGTATTAACCTATAACCAAGTCATCACCACTTACCGTTCATCCAAAGTTCAAGTTTTAAGGCGAAGAAACTGGATCATAATAAATCAAGTAGATGTGCCATTAGCGGACGTCATGATGGGCACATTACTTGTTCTTCAACTGTTGGCGCGATAATTACCAACTCAATTCTTCAAATGTGACCGAGGTGGCCTCCTCGATGCTAAATCTTTGATGAGCTCTAAACATAGTGCTTATAACATTGTACTATACAATAAATAAACAATATATATATATATATATATATATATATATATATATATATATATATATATATATATATATATATATATATAGTGAGGATCACGTATGGATATTTTTTTAGTGCGGATGTACCTCATCCGTTGATCGTTTTTCATTTAGCGGTGAGATTTGACCAAATTCATCCATTTTTCTCTCCGTATCTTTTATTTTTATTAGAATATTCTATTTCCTTATTTTTCTCAACTTTTTTTATTTAAATTTTTTATCGAATGGAATTACCGATCGGTATTCTCGTATCGATCCCGATCTATCGGTACATTTTTCATTAAAAACGTTGTTGAAGGTATTTTTATGATAGTTATTATGATATTAAGGTTTTTATTATGATTTTGAGGATAGTTACTCGATATTGCTATTGTTATTCGAGTATTAGTACATTTACACTTTGATGTTTCTATCGTTAGTATGATAGTTATTCGATATTAAGTTTGTTATTCCGATATTAGGATAGTTATTCGATATTAAGTTTGTTATCTTGATATGAGGATAGTTATTATGATATTAATGTTATTTTTGTATCTTTTATCAATATCCTTAATATTATTGTTATTATGATATTAAATCTTTATTTACGATATGTGTATAGTTATTCGATATTAATAACGTTAATCGATAGTTATTGTGATATTAAGCTTTTTTCTTATTATGCGTTTTAAAAGCGTTTTATATATGTATAGTTATTCGATATCAATAACCTTTATATGATAGTTATTCGATATTAAATCGGTAATATCATATAATGATAGTTATTGTGATATTAAATATGTTAATATCATATAATGATAGTTATTACGATATCAACATATTAATAACGTTAATATGTTGATAGTTATTCTAATATTAAGCTTTTTTTCTTATTATGCGTCTTAAAACCGTTTTATATATGGATATTTATTCGATATCAATAACCTTTATATGATAGTTATTCGATATTAAATCGGTAATATCTTATATATAGTTATTGTGATATTAAATCTGTTAATATCATATTAAGGGTACTTATTGTGATATTAATCTTTTTGTTATTGTCATATACTTCTAACATACAATTTCAAACACAAAATTATTATGGCTTGTTGTCCCTCCCATTCCGTTGAAGATATGCAAATGTACGTTAAAAACAATGTGAAGAAGATTATGTGGCTCGAAAAACGCTATTATAAGCGTTATCAATTTGTTTGAGCGAGCAAGGGTAGAGAAGCAACATATGAGGAAGACTACACGATTTGTTTGAGCGAGCAAGTTTTGATGGATGAAGACAAAGAAAGATGACAATATTTCGATATTTTGTGGGTGTGTGTTTGACAAATACGAACAACATCAATACCAAAATTAGTTGGAGCTATCGGAGAACAAAACCGATGGTGTAGTCTGCATCAAGTTAAATCGCTAGACTAGGAAGATTTGGCTCGCATTGAGGAATATGCGGTTATCGGTCTCCTTTAGGAAGACTAGGATTTATGATTTATGTATTTCGTATTGTTAATATTGTTTAATTAGTATTAACATGAGTAACATTTGTTGCGATGGGAGTAATGTTTTTTTGGAGTAATGTTTTCTAAGATAGTTATTCGATATTTAAAACTGGAATATTATTTTAATAAAACATTTTGTTCAAGTTTATTTTATTTGTGATGTTTAATGATTTTAATATGATAGTTATTGTGATATTAAAGCTTTGCGAAAAAGATATTCGATATTAAAGCGTGTATATCATTCAAGTATAATTCTTGTGATAGGTAAGAAAATAGTTGTTGAATGATAGTTATTTTGATATTAAAACTGCAATATCATTGAATGATAGTTATTGTGATATTTATCTAAATAGTTGTTCAAGGTAGTTGACGCAGAAGAGAAATAATTTCTGCAGCAGAGTAAGTTGTTGCAAGTTGAGTAGCACTTTCCGAGATGCTATTAATATATCTTTCAAGGATAGTCATATTAAGATGCTATTAATAAAATTTGTTGTTCTGATAGCACTTTCAAGTATAGTTCTTGTGATATTTTAAGTAAAGTTGAGTTTTCTATGTTTTGTTTTTTAGGTGATTCAATGAGACAAAATTGTGCAAGCAATGAGTTTATTGAAGATGAAAATTTGTCGGTGATGTTAATGTTGAAGAGAATGAAGAAGTAAATTCACGGATTTTTTACATCAACTTCAATGCTTATTAAACTGTTGTTGTTAAAACTCTTGTACCAATGGAAGGTACTTTGTTTGATAGTGTTGAAGAAGTTTATAAAGCATACAAAGATTATGTCATTGTCGGGTTTTATTGTTCGTAGAGGCCATTAAACTAACGATGGAGGTATTGTTATGAATAAGGAATTTCTTTGCGAGAAAGAAGGTACCAAGAAAGTTAAAGTTAAAGAATTTGATAGTTTAAAAGATAATTGTGATGCTAAGTGCGTAGAAGAGAATAAGATCGAGTTTAGGACAAATTGCAAAGCTAGAATTTATGTTGTCGATCCGTGAAAAGTATAGGGTTAAAATTTTGTTTGAAGAGCACAATCATGGTTTTTTACCGAGGATAGACATTTGCAAAAGTCTCATAGGTCTATGAGTTTGGCGCATCAAGATTTTGCTATTAAGGCTTGAACTTAAACATCGGTCCTTGTATGTCATTCAATTTTATCGCAGAGCTTTTGGGAGGATATGAAAATGTTGGTGCTACTAAGATTGATTTTAAGAATATGAGTCGTGACATTTATAGCTATATTGGTAAATATGATGCTCAAATGATTATTGACAAGTTTAGTATTTTGAAAGAAAGAGATGAAAATTTTACGTTCGAGTTTAAGACTAACAACGATGGTCAGTTAAGTTGTTTGTTTTGGTCGGATGATACAAGTAAAAGGAATTATGAAGCTTTTGGTGATGTTCTTTCTTTTGATGCTACATACAAAACCAATATGTAAGTTTTATTTTTCTTTCTTTTATTCTTATTTAATTATTTTTGTATTTTATATATATATAAATAATATATATATATATATATATATATATATATATATATATATATATATATATATATATTAGGTACAATATGGTTTTGTGCCTTTTACGGTGTTGATAATCATCAAAATGTGTAATTTTTGCTTGTGGTTTACTTCGAAAGAAGATGTTCTTTCATATAAGTGGCTCTTGCAAGCTTTTCTTAACACTCATATTAAGGAGCCGTGCCTTGTTTTAACGGATCAAGATCCTTCAATGTTAATAGCTATACCGATATGTTTAAAGCTGCTAAACACCGGCTTTGTATGTGGCATATAATGAATAAACTTCCTACCAAGGTATTTATACATATAATTTTTTTAATTATTATTATTATTATTATTATTATTATTATTATTATTATTATTATTATTATTATTATTATTATTTTTTTATATAGATCGGTTCTAGTATATGTGAAGAAGGAGGATTTAAGACATGTCTATGTTCTCTTGTATAGAGGGAAAGCGATAAACCTGTTGAATTTTTTCAGAAATGGGAAGCTTTATTGGATGAATTTGATTTAGATAAGCATAAATGGTTGAATGATATGTTTAACATAAAAGAACGTTGGATCCCTGCTTATTTTAGAGATATCTGTTAGGTCACTAAGTTTACAACACAAGCATCAATAGAAAGAATAGAGAAGAGATAGAGGTCGGTTGAACAACTACCAAACACACATACGCGTAGAGAACTAAGAAAGGTTAAGCGTGGAGTATGTGAAAGAGATAAATTGAACAACCAACCCTCAAGTGAGGGTTATACAAGAGTATTTATAGGAGGGAAGCTAGGGCAACACTCCTAGTTCCCTTCCTTTCTCCTATGGGCTTGGGCCTAAGCTCATGGGCCTTCTACATAAGCTTAAGGCTAATAACAAACATAAAGGCCATAATTAAGCTAACTATTACATATGATTTACTAACACTTGATTAAGGTTTAGGAGTGATTCCAACAATCTCCCCCTAAGTATTAGTGATGAATGAATATGAACGGTGAAGGCGTTGATGTAATAGTAGCTTTGACGTCTTCAGACATTCTTCTTTCTTGTGAGAAGAATTACCTTGATTTGAACAATCTCCCCAATGTAGAGAAATTGTCTTCTTTAAACAGTTTTGCTTTGACGTCATCTTTAACTTTGTTCTTTGATCATTTTTCTTTGTGATGGTAGTGATAGTATGTTGTTTGTTGTCTGCGCATCAAGTGCTCCTCAGTGCCGCTTGTTCATTGCTATAAAGGTCTCCACGTCATTCTTCAACATGCTCACACGCTCTTTGACGTTGGATTTCGATCTTGATGAAGTTCTTTAAGTCTTTAACTTTGTAGATTCTTTGATTAGACGAAGAATCATTCGACTTTGTGTTGCATTAAGATAGAACTTCCATTAGTGATGATGTTGGCGTGAGCATGAGAAGAATCTGCACGATCATTCCGCTCCGAGCTTCCATAAGAAGAAAACATTCAAGCGGTTAGTAATAAACGGATTCCGCACTTACAAGTTTAAACTTGAGAGTGTTAACAACATAGTGTGAAGATACAATTCTAATTCTTACAAAGGCCGTTCGAACCTGAGTCCCACAAGTGAGATAACACGATGTACGAAGTACATCTACGATTCAGATGAGTCGAGGTACACCAAGCATCACCTCACGATCGTAGACCGCTTGAGACACACTAAGCGTAATCCACGGGAGTTACCGAGTGACTGCTTGTCGGTGGCTATTTGATGTTGACCACAGCAGAGTTTCCATTCAATCACTAAGGATCACGGTTGTGAACCTCTCATAAATGTTCTCGACAGTTGCTAAGATCCGTGAAGGACTCGATAACGTACCACCGATGTTCTTATTGTTGAACACCAAGTGATGAAATGTCAAGTGTACCTAAGAGATCTTTTGATGAATCTCGTGGCTCTAGACTCAATAGTGCGTTTGGTTTTCCTAAGCGGAGACTAGGGAGAGGTCTCCTTCTTCAATACCGTGATCTCTAAGAGAAACCAATAATTTACGTAGGGTTCCTGTGAGAATGAAACAAGCTTACATTGAGAGAAACTTGAGTGGTTAAGAAGGTTTAGTGCATGCGTCATCTGGGTCCATGACGACTTTTAATCTTCAATACCGGCGTCATTAAGTGACAACCAAGAGTATATGAATTGAACCCGTGTATACCTAAGTTGAATAATTTGGAGGGCTATTTCTTTTCACCCTTTTCTTTGCATTTCTTTTAATTCTTCAACTCCTTCTTTCTCCGATTCTCATTTTCTCCTTTTATAATCATACCTAAGGACTTCTAAGTACTAACTATTTGTGATGTCCTTGGGTAGATCCCTCTCGCTTTAGCGGATCATAGGACGGTTATTCCTAACCTTAGTCACCTTATAACTCCATTGCCATAAAACCATTTTTCATGAAAATCTCTCAAGCATTTGTGAATGAAAAACATGTTTGAACACTTCAAGAGTTTTAGATTTTCGAAATACTCCCCTCCACATGTGCTAAAGAGTTTTTACGGAAATCGCACGGTGAGGAAAGAGCGCGCACTTTATGAATTGATCAACTCAAGATAGACAATCCCCATGAGACACGGTTCGTTACATAGTTAAAGAGTTACATTGTCGCCTTTTAGGTGACAACTAGCTCTAATAACTACCTTGAAGGTGTAGACAAACCTCGAAGGTTGTCAAACCCATCGATTTCATGTCTACCAAGAGTTTCTCGAATGGTACTTTCTACTCGGACAAGTCCTTTGCGAGACACGTTTACATTACTAGCGAACTAGCTTGAAATTATTACCCGTCCTGGACAAGTCTTTTCGAGTTACTAACAGTTAAGTACCGTCAATTCGTTGGTTAAGTCTATAGCACAAAGATTCATTTGCATTAACACAACATATTTCTTATCACAAAATTTTCTCCCCCTCAAAAATGGCATATATAAATGTTATTTTTGAAAGTTGAGAATAAATATGACCATTTCGAGTGTTGCGAGAAGATGACCACTATGAACAATTTGTGAACAAAGTTTTAATTCAAATACTCCCCCTCAACAAGTGATATAAACGGTTGAGGTTTTGAAAATCATATGGGGAAGTACTTGTTCTTTTGAGTAAAACCTTGAAAGATGAAAGGTTTGATAGGTTTTACTCAAAAATAAGAAGCTTTCGCTCCTTTTATAAGGATTGTGGCAATCAAGCGTACGTAGGGTCTTTCTTGACAATTACGGGTTGTACATCGTTATGTGTGCACAAGCCATTGTCGATAATCAAACAAACAAAATCACAATCAAGAGAGTACCCAATGATTACAGACGATCAGCTACTTTCTGAGGACGTTGGAAAGTCAGAATCGGAAAGTTTGGTCATTCTCCCACATAGCTCTCCAACCGTTGCATCTGATCCCGATGAATCAAACATTCATCAATCCTAGTGATCAATCAGCGAACATCCTTGCGATCCTTTGAATTCCATCTCTTCGTCTGAATTATACTCAACTCAATATCCTTCAATCGATATGCCAATCCATCTCGAACCATCTCCAGGGTGGCGTCATAGAACTTAGTGAATTTCATCGAAAGCCATGAAGCAAGTATGATGATTTTCACTTTGGTAGACAAACCCAAACTTTTGTTTATGAACAATTTTGTACTGAGGTTCTTGATTGATTCCGATGAAGTGTAGAATTTAGGTAAGATTCGACCCTGAGGTGGAGAACTTCAACATGCTCTATGATTTGAAGCGTATGAAAACAAGGAGTGCAGTAATGTATTTGATCTAAATTTCGGTTGAGGTTCTGGTTTGGGCTCAGGTATGTCGTGTTCCTTACCACAAGTGTATGTAATGTGATCAACGGTTTTCTCCATTGGTGGCGTGGTTTCTGAATCCCTTGGTTGATCAGATGGTGGTGGCTGTGTAGCTGTTGTGTAGTGGTGATAACCTGCTTAACCATTTGTCGAATCATTAGATAGAGTTGCCTTCTTATGATTCATTGTTGACAAAGGTGTTTCTTATGTTGATGGAGGTGATGATTGAGACGATGATTTGGGCTTGGTGGAAGTGTCAATAGATGGTTCGAGGAAGACTGTTGAGGTTTGTGTATTGGATTGTCAACTATGTAGTTGTCTCGATTCATTCTTAAACTTTTCCTCCTCGGCTCTAGCGACTTCTTTTGCCTCTTTTCGAATCATTTCCTCTTGACCGCCAAATTATCATCATCGTGGACTCTTTCATCCTTATCATGATCGTAATCTCCTTCGTCATATATTTCCCCATCTTCACCATGCTTTTCTTCTTGCGGTTGTTTTAGTTGTTGTTGTGTTTGCTTCATTTCAACAGTAGTAGTTTACAGTGACACCCTGATCCTTACCGGGTTGATTAACCGGATCGGATGGGGTAAGAGATGTTTGCAATGGATCTTCCATAAGTGGAGGACTCACCGCTGACCTCCCGCCTCTACCGGGTTGATTAACGAGAAAGGTTGAAGCATGGTATTCCATCCTTCTCTGCTTTAATGACTTATGAAATAGTATTTCCTCATCCATTGAATCATACTCATCATCAGGATGACTTTGTGAGTATGAATTTGAATGGATTTTGCAGAAGGATGTCCACATCAATTCTGCAAGATGATTATGAGCATATGAAGTTGTTGAAGATGACACGAAGATTTTTCTTGCCAATTGTTTTGTCGTATCCAGCTGGGAATGTGTTTGCCATCAAGAGCTCTGCTGGGGCATTGATGATTGCTTGATTTGCAGCCATTTTGTTATCTGAAAGACATTAGACAAAAAGACAGACATGTGGAAACACAATGTATTTGTTTTAGTCTGATTTATTATCTAATTCCTTGTTTGATGGTAACATTTTTATGTTAGTTACAAGTCCTAAGTCACATTTTTCCAATTGATTGAAGTTGAAGTGATAAGTTACGTGAACATGTTAATTATGAAATTACAAAGTCCAATTTTTTCACTTAACACACAACATATTAACTTTTGTAAGCTTATACAAAACATAAGGTATTTGTGACTTATGAGTAAAATTTAACAAGTAACATATCCGTAACAGGCCAAAATGTAATGAACAGTGGGTTATGAGTAACAAGGATCCTTATGCGTAAGAAAGGAGCTTATGCGTAGGAGTAAGCTAAAGGGTAAGACCTAGCTTATGCGTAAGAGTTTCTTACGCGTAAGACAAGTTCAAAGGCTTTAGGCTTACGCGTAGGTGATAACGCTACACGCGTCGTTCGGGGTCAAGGAAACTTCCTTTTCTTCGAGCAAGTTTTATAACACCCTAGGCAGTGAACCTAATCGTTGTAGTGTAGTAATTAGGGTAAGCCACGGGTATTGATATCGTTCTCTAGGGAATAGGAATGCTAGTGAGAAGTTACTACGCTAAGGTTGAGGTTGAGGAAGATTATTTTGTATTTTTATATTTTTGTAGAAATGGAAAAGGTACGAATCTCGGTATTGGATTTGGGGGTTGGTATTGCTACCGATTACTCTACTATTATCTAATTATCTAAGCTAAGGTTGTGATAGTCTATGTCTAATTGATGTGTACTCGTATGATAGTTTAAAGATGTGTTTACTTAGGTTTTACTACTCCTTAATTATCTCCTATTGATGGTTGATTTGTCACGTCCTTATTCCTAGTTGCGTTGTGATTCTAAGGCTATAGGGCGTGCTTGTTTCCTAACTCTTTGAAATTACCAAAGGGTCTTGTTTACAAATCCTCTAGTGATTTATAGACGCCTACTCTCACGGTTGTCCTTGAATACTTTATCCTACAATTACCTAGATAATTATATTCTAAAGTTCACAAAGAAAAGTCAAGCATTAAGTACAACGAATAATCTAGCGCACTCTAGATCATTAGTCAACTAAGATAAGTATCAACCAATCAATATTCAATAATTAAGTTTCATATCCCCTAAGCAAACACACAAATAAATTAGCTTGGACATGGAGAACATGCAAGCATACACACAAATAATCAAAGACATAATTAAATTAATGAAGTAAATACTTATCTTGATGTATAATAGGGTTTAGAACCCTAAAATACTACACAAGAAAACCTTGGTTCGGTTTTAGGTTTTACTCCAAAAGACTACACACCAAAACCTAAAATTCGGATTCTATATATAAGATTACATCTGCGACGCGTCACCTTATGTTTCATTTTTATGTTAGTTACAAGTCCTAAGTCACGTTTGGCCCAATTGATTGAAGTTGAAGTGATAAGTTACGTGAACATGTTAATTATGAAATTACAAAGTCCAATTTTTCACTTAACACACAACATATTAACTTTTGTAAGCTTATACAAAACATAAGGTATTTGTGACTTATGAGTAAAATTTAACAAGTAACATATCCGTAACTGTGCCAAAATGTAATGAATATTGGGTTATGAGTAACAAGGATCCTTATGCGTAAGAAAGGAGCTTATGCGTGAAAGTAAGCTAAAGCAATAAGACCTAGCTTATGCGAATAAGAGTTTCTTCTGGCGTAAGACAAGTTCAAAGGCTTTAGGCTTATCGGCGTAGGAATAAGCAATATGTTACGCGTAAAGTTTACTCGTAAGAGTAAAGCTTATGCATAACAAGCCTTTTTTACGAATATCTTTCCAAGATATACTTAATCCACTGTAGACCCCTTATGCGTAAGAGTTACGCGTAAGATTTCTCTTAGGCGTAACCTTTATGCATAAAGTATTCCTTAAGCGTAACGGTTTGAACACCTAAAGATTCTGACATTACGAATAATTAACTTGTTAAATATAAACATGAAAACTTGATTGCAGTTAACTCCAAACATCTTTTAGATCACAAAACAAGCATAAGAACATATCAGATACACACAGAAAGACTTAGGCGTAAAATTACTTAAACCCTAAACCCTTAATCTACGTGTAAGAGATATAGCTACACAAATCAAACAAGAATGTTTCTGGAGTGTCCTAGATGTCATATTAGTGCAGTGGAACAAGTCTTAATACATTTCCACCACATAATCAGAAGATTCATGGGAGATGAACTCTAAAAACCTAAAACTTAATTTCTTACAGTTTAGATGTTTCTGGGCTAATTTAAAGGTTCAAAACATGCATATAAACTTATTCTAACACTTTCTTGAACACCTAATAACATATCACATAATAGAAAAAACCCTAAATGAGCGTAAGAACCCTAGAATTCAAATTAATGAATTTTAAGATTCAGGATGGTTATGGACGATTGAAACAAGTTTAATAGACTCTAAGAAAGGTTTTAACATAACTCATTTCAATCCAAACACTTATATGCATAAACACCAGTTCGTTCGAGTGAACAATTTTCCAAAATCGGTTTAAAGAGTTTTAACTGTTGGATTTGAAAGAATTTTAGAAACCCTTGTTTATCATCTTGATCAAAAGCAGTTTAGAACTTATAGATTATGAAAAGCTTGAGCAGATTTTGAAGATTTGATTTGGGCGTTTGATCTTGGTTGTTTTAGGAGTAAATGATTTTGTTAACATTGATTTGCCAAGTTGACACATTCAGTCCCTCAACCTTAAAGAGGTTCCAACCAAGATCCTTTAACTTCCGTTTAGGTTAGACAGAACACATGTAAGGCAAGAAGCTTAACGATACTCTCCCTCGACTTTTGAAATACTGAATTTTGAAAAAACATTTGAGTCCGAGGAGAGTATTTGACAAGAAACGTATCCACCATTTTATAAGAAACAACATATTTTAGGTAACATGCAAGTACAAGGTTTTATGAAACTACAAAATATTTACTTTCTCCCCTCAACACTTGTTCGGAAAATAATGAAAGGTTTGATAGAACAACGTGTTGATTGAAGATTTGTACTTGCCATGTTAAAAGAAATATAGATAGAAGAATATTTTTGAGTTTTATCGATTTTATATTTTTGTATTTTGTTTTTGAAAATATTTACAAAAGAGATTTTGGTGTTTGACGGTGTTTTTAAGACTGTTTTAAGAGATCATCTACTTCTCTTGAGTCAAACACCTCATACCAATCCGGTGGACCAACTCATTAAACCTAGCGGGAGGCAAGGCTTTGGTGAGTAGATCGGCAATTGGTATTCACTCCTGCCAGTATAATTCAAGCTGTACCTGCTCCATGTGGTCCTTGATGAAATGATAGCGAAGATGGATGTGCTTTGATTTGAATCTTGAATCGAGTTGCGAGATCGCAATGGCACTCGATTGTCGCAGATACATCGGGATTTTGTCAAATCGTAACCATAGTCTTTGAGTTGTGTTCTCATCCGATGACTTGAGCACAACACGCCGACATAGCTACATATTCTCGCGGTTGACGGCACGATGTACAATCCTCGCTTCTTGATTGCCAAGACACGGTTTATCACCAAGAAATTGTAGTGCTCTCAAGTACTTTTCCGTGAATCTAAACATCCTGCGTGATCGGCATCTCAAAAGCGATTAGTTCAAAACCGAATCCTTCGGATACGGATCCCCAAGTTAATGGTTCCCTTGATGTATCGGAGGATTCTTTTAGCCTCGAGAGGTAGGTTTCGATTGGTCTTGACGATAGCGGGAGCATAGATAAGCGGCAAAGACAATGTCGGTCTGCTAGCCGTTAGATACATGAGAGACCCAATAATACTTCGGTATTTGGTAGGGTCCACTAATTTCCCATGTAAATCAGCGTCTAGATTCTTAGTATGAGTCATTGGTGTGGCATAAGTGTCACGGTTTTCATTCCAAATTTGTTTAACAATTCAAGGGCATATTTGGGTGACTCAAGAAAATACCACGGGGTGATTGATGAACTTGTAGTCCTAGAAAGAACGTAAGTTCACCCATCATGGACATTTCAAAATATTTCTTCATTAGTTTTGCAAAAGCGATTGAGTACTTTTATGTCTAGACCCAAAATGATGTCATCCACGTAAATTTGAACAATTAAGATATGTGCCCGTGATATTGTATAAAAAGAGTAGGGTCGACCGAACCTTTGGTGAAATTATTAGCAATGAGGAAAGATGATAGCTTATCGTACCATGCCCGAGGAGCTTGTTTGAGACCATAAAGAGCTTTGTTCGGTTTGTAGACATGGTTCGGAGCTCGGGATCAACGAATCCTTACGGTTGGTGACATAAACCGTTTCTTCGGTTGGCCGTTGAGAAACGCAGTTTTGACATCCATCCGAAGACCGTCATATTCATATGAGCATGCGAACGCGAAATATCTGAACAACCTCAAGGCGAGCAACCGAGCAAAAGATTCTTCAAAGTCAATACCCTCTTCCCGGCGATAACCCTTAGCAACTAGCCGTGACTTGTTTGGATTACGTTCCCTTCACATCAATTTGTTCTTCCAAAGACATTTGAGACCAATGACGTAGACCCTGTTGGTCGTTCAACCAGTTCCCATACTTCAAGACGTTTGAATTGGTTGAGTTCTTCTTGCATGGATTCAATCCGGTTTTCTTTTGTCATTCGTCTTTAATGTTTTTAGGCTCAGTTAGCGAGATAGTGAGTGCATAAATGCAATGTTCACCATCCGAGTGAAGACGTTGTCTCGTAACGATGGTTGATTCGGGTTGCCAATAATATTTACGGAGGATGGTCTTTGTCCATCGATGTGTAGAAGGTTGATGTTGGTATACATTGTGCGATTCGAGGATTCAAATGGTTTGTTGATGATTCTGCGACATCGGTGCGCAGCTTCATTAGCAAACGGGTTAAAGAACGCATTTGGATCAAAATCTGCGGTGGGGTACTTCATTAAGAACATCATCACCGGTTCATCATTGTTGAAGCGGTTTGTTCAACTGTTGTGGTGGAGTCAACGGTGGTGCTTCTTCGACAAGAGTTGTTGTAGCGGTGTATCGGTATAAGAGTATTATCGGGTTGAGCGGCGAAATAGCGGATACACCGAGCACGTTCATCAATATCGTCACCGAACGGTGGAGCAAATAACCTTTCCATTTGTTGACGAGTGAGTGGGGGCTTTGTTCGGTGATGATGGGGTTTGAGGAAGTTTAAGCGGTTGTGACCGGGTTCCAAGTCAGTAATACTCGAAGCCATGTCCGTAAGTTCATCAAAATGAGCATGAATCGTTTCCATAACTTTGCTTTGTACGACGATTCCAGATTCGTAACCTTTAGAATTCTCACAATATCCAATAAAGACTCCAATGTCGACTTTGGCTTTGAGCTTTTCAAAATTATCACGATCATTATTCGGATAGCAAGGGATCCAAATACATGAAAGTGTTTGAGATTCGGTTTATGGTTGTGGACAAGCTCGAAGGTGTTTTGTTGTGGCGTTTGTAATCATGGAGCGTTTTGAGTGTAGCATGCGATAGATACGACACGCCCACAAGTAACTGAAGTTTAGCATTGATTAACATTGTTCTTGCGCTTCCACTAACGTTCGGTTTCGTCTTTCAACAACTCCGTTTTGTTACGGTGTGCGTGCAATAGATGTTTGATGTTGAATTCCACTTTCTCATAAAATTCACGAAGGGTTTGGTTAACAAATTTAGTTCCTTTATCTGCTCGGATTAGTCGTGGTGTTATGAGTGAACTTTGTATTGTTGTGAGAAAGGTGATGATCATCTTTGGAGCTTGGTCTTTACTTCAAGAAAGTAGACCCAAGTCCAGTGTGAGTAGTCATCAACTATTACCAAGATGTAGCATTTGCCATTAATCGTTTGCACGCGCATCGGGCCACATAAATCCATGTGAAGAAGATGAAGCACATCTTTGAGAGTTGTGTTCCACCTTTGAAGGAAAATGAGCACGAGTGCTTTTCCTTGTTCACATGTGAGCAAAGGTGATCTTTAGAATACCGGAATCGAGGAGACCTTCAACTAGTTTGTGTCGAGCAAGATTGGTTATAGTTTGAAAGTTTAAATGTGAGAGACGAGGCGCCATAGCCGGATTTTGTTGATGTTGCCTTTGAAAGTAAGCGGATGGGAGATGAAGCAACCATGTCTTGCATAGAGATAGTGTAAAGACTTGAGTTACGAGAGCCGGACATAAGATCGTTTCCTTGTAGATCATGAATGAAACAAGATTTTCCCCGAAAGCAACTTCCAAATCTCCATCACAAGATCGACCTCATCGAAAAGCAGTTGTGACGAGGCCTTCCACATAATAAACCACTGCTAATTTCGATGTTCCCATTGATATAGTCTCGAGCCCATGATAGCTGCAGTGATCATTCCGAATCGACGGTGCCAATGAACTTTGCAATAAAGTTTGATAACAGTTTAAGGTTGCTCGCATGTGTCGGGAACATCCGCTATCAACAATCCAGAGAATGATCATATCACTGCATTACACACACGACACGGATGGAATAGAAGTAGATGTGGAACCCGAAATGTTAGAGGGTTCCTGAGCGATTATAGTAGACATACACACATCAATAACTTTAGGCATCCATTTAAATCCTAGTGTGTTATATATCCATTTACGCCATCTCCAACTAGTATTTGCTTTAGTCTTAGTGAATGCACTAGGTGGTACTACATTCTTAGGAGGTGTAAGCTGGAGCTACGGGGACATCAATCGTTTCCTAGAATCTAAAGAGGCGGTTTACCAAGCACGGACTTAGAAAGATTAGTGGGCCTAGAGGTATTCCGATTCTTAGGATTAGTAAATGAGATGATAGCTTTAGCAACACATTTGTCATGACAATCGAATTCATACTTTTACGACAAATAACACAAGGTGCATCGGTGAATATCAAAAGTACTTAAAGGTTTAGCATTCGTTACATCACTATTTCTATTACATTTGCCAGACGCAATATCTATAGTGGAAGCAATGTGAGTCCTATTCATTGTCCTAGGGTGTTCTTCTACTTTAGCATTCCTTATTGATCTTTTCTTAGGTCGCAACTTCCGATTCTTTGATGTAGTGATCCTAGGCTGTGAAGTGCGGACGTTTGGAAAAGAGGCAACTATTCCTGTTTTAGTAGAAGGAAGCACGTTAGCAACTTGTGTTTTGGCAGAAGGCATTCTAGGTTCACGATTACTAAGTGTTACTGGTGCTAATCTCTTAATGATGGTTGGCGGAAGTTGTTCATACTTTCCTAACATTTCTCTTAACTTAGAGATAGTGTGAATGAAATCTTGATTTTCAGAACGAATATTACCAGTAAAATGCATTACTTCTCTAGTGTGTGCAAGATAGTGATCAAGTTCGTTTGATGCTTCATGATGAGTCTTATTGAGTAAATCAAATATGACACCATATTCCTGTTTAACTTTTACAAGTTCTTGTTCATATTTTGAGATTTGACTTTTCAAAGACACGTTTTGATCATCCAATTGCACAATTTTAGGATCGGAAGATTTTGCATGCAATCGGCGATTTTGTTTTGAAAACAAGTTGTTGATTGTGAATATATTTTGACACCAATTAAGACGACGTTTTGCATTGGAAAGTTCGTTAAGAAATCGTTCATTTTCGCCTTTTAAAGACTCGATCCGAAGCACATTATCAATATTCTCAACAGCTACCACGAGTCAACGATGATCGTTAGAGATATAATCGGATGCATATGACACGTAATTCAATAACACAATATTATGGATATCGGCACGGATAACATCATTCAAGAGTCGATCAACATCTTTTCTCAACATTTTCTTTTACGCTTAGTATTATAAATAGATGTTTCTGTTTTCTCGAAAACGACCTTTATCACTCAAGTTCCTTATGAAAGTCCTGTTCCCAAGACAATGCACAATTTTTCAAATTTTTAACATTAGGTAAAGATTTTTCGAAGATGTCTCTTTGTTCTCTTTTGGAGGCGATTGAAAATGTTGAACTTTGATTTGAATGATATTCTATCTCATGTTGTAAAGTTTTGAGGTCGACCATGAAAATGTCAAAATATCTAAGAAGTTTGCGATTTTCGGGTTTTGAGTTTACTTCATCGATGGAAGGTAAAGGACCATAAATTTGTGCATAATCCGGTTGGGGATTAACATTAGAAGACTCGAGACGTTTTATGATAACCCTTGGTGTGTTAGAAGAATCATTGGTGTGACGAAAGTGACCGGTTTGAGTAATTAAAAGGTTTGTTGTAAACAACAGCTTTCTAATTTTGATCGACTCTCGTCTTACGCATCTAATTCCTCTTGACGATGATATTCAACAACACTCATAATGAATTATCAATTTTATATTACCTTTGGAAACTTCGAGATTTGGTTTGAATGTTTTGGTTGGAAGCTTAGGTTTGTAGTCGAGAAGATTCGGTCCATATCCATTTGGATTGGGTTTTAAAGTAAACTTTTCAATAGCGATTCTTGACTCACCATGTTTGTAAACAACAGTTTTAAACTCTTTAAATTTGCATTGCAAGCCGATAATTTCTTCAAGATGATCATCTATTCGTTTACGTGGAATGCTTTTGTATCAGAGAATTTTTTGGCAAGTTAACATTTCACCTTAGCTTTTGATTTTCCAAGGTGAGGCGTTAATTTGCTTTTTATGTTCATGTTTCGCTTGTTCTATTTCGACAACAAAGCATTCTTCGCGGCTAGATCACGCATCTGTCTCTAAATATTTTTCGTTTTGATGAGATTTAGCAAAAGCGGCTTCAAAACCTTTTCACGGTTTTCTTGAGTTTTGAAAAAGTTGAATTGCATTTTAAACATTCAAAATCCTTGGTTAGCAGTGCATTTTACTTTTTAAGTTCGATTTAATGCACAACATTCTTCAATTTGGGATTGCTGGTCTTTAAGTAAAGAGCAAGATCGGATGAGGCAAAAGTTCGGTTTGTTCAGCGGGAGTCACAACATGATCATTATTTAGATCCTCAAGTATAACCACGGAGTCAATTTGATTATCAAAGGAAACCATAAGGTCGTCTTGATCGTCAAATGTAACTACGGGGTCTAATTGAAAATCGTCGAATGAGATGTAGATGACTCATTTTGAACATTCTCGAGCCTTGCGGATTCGGATGTTGGCGAAGATATTAGATCGAGATAAATATGGTTTGTTCGGGTACACGAGACAAGCCATCGGTGTCATACACTGGGCTGTGTCACTCATGTGTAACTCATGCATATTAGCCATCAACATAACTTGTTGCATTGGCTGCAAGTCCTCCATATCATCATCTAAGTCTCGCATACGCCATAAAAGTCTGTTCTTTGTCTGTGAGAGATCCACCACTTCATCTTTAAGAGCCAAAGAAGATCCTCTTTGAAATAAGCACTTGCCTTAGTCCTCGGCTTTGGGCATGCATTAGCCAGTGTCCCTTCTCATTGCGGTTGTAGCATCGAAGACCATTCAACCCATTCGAGCATTTCCTTGTTCCACCACTTGAGCTCTATTGTTATTCCTACCCACAAAGATTAAACCCTTGACCACCGCCCATCGGACGACCATAACCACGATTACGAACTTCAATTCGTCCATTGTTCACAACTGATTTCGTGTATTAGATGAGGAGCGAATCGATTGTTGGATTTGTTGGTATAACGGCTAAAAGCATTAGCAATCATAACAAATCCTTGTTGCAATGCTTCGAATGGATCGGATTCCTCATTAGCTTCACCGACAAATGCTTGAGCATTGTTGTTGTATGGAACCAATTGATTATGTTAAGATTGTTTTGATTGATCATTTGGTGTGTTATTGGCGCTGGTTGAGTTCTTTGGTTGAGGAGGATAACTGCTTTGAGCATACAAGGCAAGTTGTTGATTTTCCAGATGTGAAGGTGAAGCAATTTGAGCACGGAGAATCCTTTCCCTATCAACTTCCTTTTCATGAGGCTTCAAGTAATCATACAACAATCCGTATGTAGAATGATGCATGTTCTTCGCTTGACGGAGAAAATGACATACTTCTCCCATTCGGGACCAAGACTACTCGGTGAACTTAGTATTAACGCAATTCTTGGCATGATGATGTTGTGTTTATCTAAATCATTGATGATGTCCGAGAATCGATGATGATAAGAATCTAGTGTCTCTCTGATTCAATCAAGAAGTGTTCATAAGCCAAGTAAATTTTGGATTCCATATCCTCCCCGATTGAGTCGATCCTTCCATAAGTAGATGAATGTGTTCCCACATTTCCTTTGCGATCTTTTGAGCATCAACACTTCATAGTGTAGAAGTTCTTAGCAATGTTTGATTGTTCATCCTTGGTGGATTAGCATTTGGATCTCCGGCACAATGACGGTGAGGCATCCGAAATGGACCTTCAAGATAACCTTCTTTAAGAACTTTCCATGTGGCTTCTTCTGGATCAAAAACCTAAAGAACCTAATTACCCATTGATCATAGTTTCTGGAGTGAGCATTGGAGGTCTATCAAGTGATCCGACCTCATGAATTGATTGTTGGTCGCTTAAAGCTTCACACATTTTGCAAACCAAGTAGGTTCCTTCATAGTGTTCCTTGATGGATGTTGATTGAAATCGTTTGTGTAGGGTTGAACTTGAAGACTTGGCGGTGTTTGAACCATTTGTGGTGGAGGAATTGCTCCAAGTTGTGGATTATGTTGTTGATTAAATTGTTGTTGATAAATTGCTTGTTGTTGATTCCATTGTTGATGTTGTGGACTTAGTTGTTGTTGTCGTTGAGAATAAGTGTAAGGGAAATAGTTAGAGTATGGTGGTTGTGACATGTTGAAAACTTGTGTTGGTAAAAATAGATCTTTGTAGTCGAATGAACCTTTGTTGATGAAGTATCCTTAGGCATAGAAATCACAATAGCCAAGTAGCACTTATGCGTAAAACACCAAAGTTACGCGTAACAATCAAGAGTTACGGCGTGAGGTTTAGCTACGCGTAAGTAGGGAAAAGACACTAAAGTTATGCGTAGACACAGGTTAGGCGTTGAAACTTAGGCGTGGGATTACCTTATCGTAAGACCGGGCTTAGGCGTAAGATGAATCTTAGGCGTGGGATTTTCTCGCGTAAGCTTTATGCTTATGCGTAATTTTAGGGTTTTATCCCAAGTGATCTTTACACTATCACGGTGCAAAAGATATCCAAAGTCGACGTGTTGCGGGCTTATCCAAGCAAGAAAACACGGAGTAAACAACAAACCGAAGATCAAACCACGGATAAAGTTACGCGTAGAACTAGGGTTTTGATACGTAGTTCTACTCGTAAGATGACTTTTGCCCAAAGTTGTTTCTAAACCAGATTTTTGTTATGGAATAGTTTCAATATCACCAAAATAACACAAAAGTGTGAAACTTGATGAACCAAAACGGCTAAACAGGTTACGCGTAGAACGACACCCACGAACAAAAACAAGCTTAAAAACTATGATCGACGCATAAAGTTTGAAACTTTTTGCCAAAAACAGTTATTTGAACACTTTAAAACATTGAAAGTACAAGAATCTTGGATTAAAAGTGTAAAAAGACGTGTTTTTAAGCGATCCAAAGTGTTAACCACGTTTACGCGTAAGACCGAAAATAAAAACTTCAAAAACGAAAGTGTTAACCCAACTATTTGGCGATTGATACCACTGTTAGGTCACTAAGTTTACAACACAAGCATCAATAGAAAGAATAGAGAAGAGATAGAGGTCGGTTGAACAACTACCAAACACACATACGCGTAGAGAACTAAGAAAGGTTAAGCGTGGAGTATGTGAAAGAGATAAATTGAACAACCAACCCTCAAGTGAGGGTTATACAAGAGTATTTATAGGAGGGAAGCTAGGGCAATACTCCTAGTTCCCTTCCTTTCTCCTATGGGCTTGGGCCTAAGCTCATGGGCCTTCTACATAAGCTTAAGGCTAATAACAAACATAAAGGCCATAATTAAGCTAACTATTACATATGATTTACTAACACTTGATTATGGTTTAGGAGTGATTCCAACAATATCCCAATGAGTGGTTTGATGAAAACTACTTCACGATCTGAAAGTGAAAACTATTTTTTTGGTCATAATTCTAATTGGAGTTCTACTCTAGTTCATTTTCTTTTTCGTTATGAAAGTGCCTTAGATCAACAAAGGAATAATCAACGTGTTCTTGATAATAATTCAAGAATTAATAGAATTGAAAACCAATCATTTAGTTGAACAACATCTTTGCGTAATTTTATACTCTTGAAGCATTCTATGTGGTTCAGCCGAGATTGTTGCTTCTATTGAGAGTTGTCTTGGGTCTATGAAAAACTTGGGTTATGTAAAAGACATTGATAAAGAGTGGTTTGGAGAGTTTAAGGTATTGTCTTTTTAAATAAATAAGTATTGTGAAGATTTTTTTTAAATTCATTATAAATTGCGCTTAATTTTTCATTTACTTTTTCGAGTTGATTATGATGAAGGAACTCGTTCGCTTAACTCGTTCTTGTCAACATTTTGAAAGACGTGGTATGTTATGTCGTCATGCTTTTTATACTCTTAGAGGATATGGTATTAACAAGATTCCTAAACAATATCTTTTAAGACGTTGGAAAAAAGAAGTCATTGTTTTACCTCTTCTTGGATCTTCTTTTAAAGCAAATGGATCTTGGTAGTTGTATTTCTAAAATTTATTCTAAAGTGAATTCGATAATCAATCATTGCGGATATGATGAAGAAAAAGCGGGTATATTTTTGAAAGATTGAGCATCTATGAATCTGGATTTGAATCATCAAGCTGTTGCACGGTCTTCGTGAAATAAAGAGGATAGTATATCATCTATGATTGGTATTCCTAAACACCTACTCTTGATGTTTTCCTCCGATATTGGATCAAATAAGGGTGGCGTTCTTGGTGCAAGATATAAACCTTCTAATAATGACGTCGATTTAAAGATCCTAAAGAATGTGGGAAAAATTTGAGAAAATGTAGAATCAGTAACATATTAATGATCATGATTTCGTGGACTTGTCCAAATAATCCAGACAGGAAACTTCTTAGTGCTAAGAAAGACATTAAGAAGTCGAAACGAAACGGAAAGAAAGTTAAAAGGAAATCAAATAATGCTAATGCTGAGCACGGTACTGAAGAATTTAACTTTAAGGAGTAAGTTAACTTATCGTGTCCGCGTCGGTTTTGTTAAGATTTGAATATGCATTAATTTTTATTTATTTTTTTAAAGCTATAAAGTCAAATTGATGTACTGTGATATTATCAATGTTATTTCTTTTTATTTTTTTCATTATTTATTTTCATTTTGTTAAGTTGTAATGTTGATTAAGTATTTTATTTTTAAAGGTTATAAAGTGAAATTCATCTCGTGATATTAAAAATTATGTAATGCGATATTAAAAATTATGTACTATGATATTAAAAATTATGTGATTTTTGTTTTAAAATTAATTCATTAAACCATTTTAACACAAAATATGAGTTTGATACACCTCGTTTTTCATCGAAAATAAAGTTAAAACACAAAATATAAAGTTTACAAACATAAATACTAATTTAGTCTTCATCGAGTTGCAATTATCTTGAGAATCTTTATCTTGTTCTTCTCCTTGATCACCCATCTTTTCAAGTTTTGCTACTTCTTTCTCATATTCTTTTAATGATGGAGATTTCTGATAATCATAGTCATCTTCAGATTCATCAATATACTTTATTCGCTTAAAATATCATGCAGTCTTCTTCTTCTTCTTCTTCCTCCTCCTCCTCCTCCTCTTCTTCTCTTCTTTAACTTCATTTTCTTCTTCTTTTTAACTTCAATTTATTTTTAACTTCTTTTCTTCGTCATTTTCCTTTTTTCACGATTATATTGTTTCCTTTTCTTATTGATATTTTTGTTTTCCATTTTTTCTTTTTGTGTTTTTGCTTTATGTGTTTTTTCACAAATTTTCTCGTGATATTAAGCTATTTATACATAAATTAAAATAATCAAATTGTTTATCGTGCATGTAATGATTGATTAAAGAAACAACTTGACCCGCCTAATTTATTATTACGACTATTCACTTAATTATTTTTAGTATGAAATTGCATCTTATTAGAAATAAGAAAATAACATAAATTAATATCTCGTTGGATCGATATACTTTAATCAAACTAAACTAGCTTGTTAAGGTTTAATAACTTCGGATAAATCCTAAGTTATTAACAAAGAAACACCGAGCAATCTTTATCAAGCACGCGAATTTACTTAACAAAGCTAAAAAGAAACTTTATTAATAAAACTCTAAATCGCTTATTATGCGTAGATACTCTAATACAACTCTAAGATATTCGAACTTTTCTCTAAACTCTTAATTCGTAAACTCTAAAACTCTTTTTCCGAAATCGCACTCTAATGCCAATCTAGAAGTCCTTTTATAGGCTCAAGGATATCCTAGTCGGTTTACAATTAATAACCTTGTACGACAAGTAATCTAAACATGGAATACAATACTTTCCATAAACGAATATAACAATTTGTTTGTTCTAGCAATGCTTTGACTTCACCTTGCAAGATTACTTTGACTTTATCTTTAGCAGATACTGATTATTTGACCGCTTCCAAGACTTTGCGACTACACAGATTTCATATCTTCAAGACTTTGATATCTTCAAGACTTTCATATCCCAACAATCCTCCCCTAACTTGAATTCTACTCTTGACTTCAAGTTCCTTTGTGAATATATCTTTAATGCCTTTATCTTTAAAATGGATTGTTCTTTAGTCTTTAGATTATATCTCAGAGAACTGTGCTTTTGTCAAAGTATCTATTAGAATTGGTTTCTTCACGCTGAAGATCCGAAGAATCTCCATCTTTTCAAAGAACACAACAACATATGACAGCTTTGTACAAAGAATTCAGTTTAAGTTGCATACTATTCTCATCACATCTAAGTGAATCATTGAAAATTCAATGGATTTAGAACTCTTTACCAAAGCCATTATCTCGGAGTAGCCAAATGTTTTGGTGTGTAAGACCATGGTACATTGATAACCATATGATTTTAGCAAACCATCGCCTATCAATGTATTTGTTTTGTCTTTACCAAAAGTCGCACCCTTCTTGACTAGTTAGTTCTTTTATCTAATGGTGAACTAATTACCAAGAATGGTTTTTCCACTGCCTTTACCACAAGCCATTTCTTGTGGGCTAGCCAACTCTTCACATTATCGATATGGTGAGTTGATGACCATCCAACTTATTAGCAAGTTGTCAACTAAAAACGGATTTGATATATCTTTACCGAGTCAGTTTGCTCATGGATTAGTCAATCCTTTTGTAACCATGGTGGATTGATAACCTATTTATGTTATCATCACAAAAACCATTTATTCAACCTTTATTTCGTAAAATATTTATTATTTAGCAAAGGTTTCTTCTAAAATTTATTTAAGCGGTTTATCGAAAAACAATGACTTTGATGAAAGTATCGTCTCGACTAGCAAGACTTTGAATAAAAATCGATATATCAAAAGTATTTATTCAAATAAAATTCATACCGGTTAAAGATTATCCTCAAGAATGGCGATCCGGTAATAAACAAATTGATCAACATGCAAGCGCTTTCATTATCCTCTTCTACTTCCAATCCATGCTCTAGCATTCTTCTCATTAAATCAAGCGTAAAAGGATATCTTCTTTCTACAAACATATGAATCAATGTTCCATTTTCTAGCTCCAAGACATGAACTCAGATTCTTCAAAGAATCTCCGAAAAACTATTTCCCGCTTTCTTGATTATTCCGGATATCATCAAGCTCCTTCATCAGTTTCCCACATGGTTATAAGATCACCATGTAAAACCAAACCAATCCTTCTAATGGATTATCTTCAAAATAAGCCTTCACAACATTATATAAGTAGAATAAATCTACTCACTCATAATATGCAGAAATCCATAGCCTTTGAAAACTTTGAAACTTCCATCTTCTTTATGAAATATCATGTAATCTCCATTCTTAGATTTCTCAACTTTGAAAACACTAATCATTGATCCATTCATCTTCATGTCTTCATCTTCCTTTGTATAATCAAAATCTACTATTCCGAGATAATTTTTCAATTCATCACTAGTCTCGAGATCTTAATTCAACCTTTTCTTTCTTTGAAACCCAACATCAGATCATCGCTTTTCTTTTTCTCTTAAGCTTTTCTTCCTTTCACTTCGATCGTAAAAGCTTCATCCTAAAGTCTTTAATGCCCAACATCTTTCTTATAAGCTTCTCTCTCAGATCATATAATCTTCATATCCACATAATTTAGCTTCGTAATCCTTTAAATCCTCCTCGCTTTTTAGATATGCCATCATTGCATTCCTTTCTTTAGCTAAATTAGGTCTTCTTTGCATAAATCGAAAAGGTGTTGGGATCAGAAGGTTCAAAGATTTCAAAGATCCAATTCCTCTTGCACCTTTTGAGTCGCTCTATTTAGAGCTTCTTGAGCTTCTTGTTCTTCTCTATCTTTAGCATCTAGCTCTTCTTGAACTTTTCTAGTCATACTTCATTCCTTGCAACTTCAAATGCTCTAATTTCATAAAGTGAGTTTCTTCTTCTTAGTTTCTTTAAGAATACCTTTCCCTTTATCTTTTGGATCAATTGCAGGTTGATCAGTTCTTGGTTGTTCTTCTTCTTGTGCTTCTCTAATAGTAACACCTCCTCTTGGTTGTGACAGATCAAGAATTGTAGCAATTACTTCATCATCACTTGCTGAATGAATTGGTTTAAATGTAGCTTCCTCCTCTTCCTCTATAACAGTTGTAGAAGGACCAGCTTCTTCATCAAAATTAAAAACCCTTGGAGTGATTGGTGTTATAACTTCTGGCCTAGATATATCATGAAACTCAGTACTTTGATGTTCAGTACTTTGATCATCAGTACCTTGAACATCAGTACCTTTAACTTGTACTTCTTCTTTTTCCTCTGAAATAATCTTTTCTGCAGAACTTACAAAGTCTTTCTTCTTTGTAACATCTTCTTCAGATTCTTTATCCTTCATAACATCTTCTTTCAAATTATCCTTTTCTGAATTCCTCCCCAAGTTGACAGAAGATGATTTAGGAACCTTCTTTCTTTTTAAGTCCTTTCGAAGAGCTTTGCGACGTTTATTCTCCTCTTTAACCCATAAATTGAAACCTTGAATATAGGGTTTAACAAAATTTCTCAACCAAAAGTAGTTACGCTTCAACTTCCGAATAGTTTTAGCTTGACGCTCAACAGTCTTGTTCAACCTAGCTAGCGCCCTTGTCAAAGCATAGTTATCCATAGTTAAACCTTCACGAGGTATAGTAGGATCGGTGACTTTGAGTGGAGAATGAGCCTCTGAAACAGAACGTTGTGGAGATGGAGTAGGTGTTCTCTCAATCTCTACTTGAACCTCGGGACTGAAGAAACATCACCTTGTAATGATGCAAGACCTTCACGAGAAGCGTGACTTGCAGATGCATTACCTTGTGAGGCAAGACTTTGTGAAGCAAGACCGTCAGTAAAGCGACCTTCACTTTCTTCATCCTCTTCATCATCGTCTGACGAACAACTTCCATCATGGAAGTAGTTAAGGAAATATCTCCACCTCTAAACAAATCACTGCGCCTAGCCATGAATGTATAGATTTTTGCTTGTTGCACAATAACAGGTAATAAAACAGTAGGTTTAGGAATATCAGCCAATTGCTTATTCAAGAAAACCTGTATGAACCTTGGATACATCAACCAAGTTGCCCTAGATGATATATGTGATAGCATTCCATCCAAAATCAGCCGTGAAAAGTTAAACACTCTTGCAGAGCTAAACCAACCACTGCAGATGCAATATTGACCCAAATCGCTCCCAAGAAGTGCTTTTAGAACTTATGCAATGGAGCAAACATGAATCAAAAACTTCCATTGAGGATGAATAAGGCCTTCTTAAAAGTTTGTTCACCAAAGAACCTTCATAACCAAAATTCCTAAAAGAATCCCAAATCGGTTGCTTATCAAATCTAATAGCCCCATCTTCATCAAGAATAATAAGTCTTCACGAATGGAGGCTTCGTGATCTTGATAGTCGACCGAATGATTGATCTAATATAGTATTCATCCTCCTCCATATTGTCTCTAGCATTAGCCCAAAATTCATTAATCCATGGTTCCATAAAGAAATGCACTCTTAACATCCATCTTGTCAATGGCTCCCTCCATACACCTCTTCTGTAATAGTGCCATAAAGAGTGCATTTCTTGTCTCTCTTGATAAACAAAGTCTTGTCAATGGCTCCCCTCCTGTATCCATGTTGTAATAAGAATGTAGAGAGCCTCTCATACCAAGCTCTAGGTGCCTGATGAAGACCATATAAAGCCTTCACCACCTTATAGACTTTGTTAGAATGCTTAGGATCTTCAAAACCGGAGGTTGTTTCACATACACCTCTTCCGTAATAGTGCCATAAAGAAATGCACTCTTAACATCCATCCGATAGACTTGAAAACCATATAAGAAGCAAAAGCAAGAAAGATTCTAATTGCTTCAATCCTTGCCACAGAGCAAATACCTCATCATAATCTACCCCTCTTCCTCTGCTCTATAACCTCGACAACTAACGTGCCTTGTTCTTGATAACATTGCCTCTTTCATCTCTTTTGACTCTAAAGACCCATCTTGTTCCAATAACTCTCTTCCCATCCGAAGATCACATAAAACCCAAACTTTTGAAGTTTAAATTGAAGAAGTTCTTCTGCGATAGCTTCAACCCGACTTTCTTTAGTCAAAGCTTGAGCAATGTTCTTTGGTTCTCTTGAGAGATGAAAGCAGTGAATAAGGTGTTTGATGATCCTTATGATTTAGCTGTTTTGTTTATACACAAAGCTAAGTAAAGCATTATGAGGTTTGTGAAACCCTTAGCTTTGTGTCTTGTCATAACTCCGTAGTGAAGGACCAATGATTTGATCATTGGATGATTCTTATGAATTCGTAAAATTGAGACCTGTGGAACTTCATATGTATCATCTAAGTTAGTATAATCGACACCTTCATTGGAATTTGTGAAAATACCTTCATCTTCAAGCTCATCATCGTTTCTTCTAGCTCGTGCATGGTAGGATCATCCAAATCATCTAAAGTACTATCAACAGTGCTTGAAGATACTTTGGTTGAAATCATGTCCAGCATCTGTAAAGAGAAATCTGCAGTCTTGTTCTTCTTCTTTGCCTCTTCATAAGCTCTCCTTTGTTCATCTCGTAAGAATGTGCTAAAACATCTTGAAGAAGCATCGATTAAGTTCCTCTTGAATAGATTGATCCTCGCAGATAATGAGGATTGTGGTGCATCAAGATTTTGTTTTGGAGAAAATGATTTTCTTAGGAACATCAAGACTTTGTTTTGGACTCATAGGTTCTTTATCGTGAATAGCATCGGTCTAAGATGAATATCATGAACAACATATTGAATATCTTCTTCATTATGCAAAGGTTGATTTTCCTCTCTAATGTGTACATAATTCATTGAAGGAGATAAAATCTCAAGATCAAACATCCAATCGGGACCTTTACCTTTCTCATTGTCTTGATCTTCTAAGAACTCAACATGAAGACAGTCTTGAATCTTCTTAGTAACTCATTGTAGACTCTAAATCCTTTATCGTTAGTGCAATATCCCAATAAGTAACCTTCTTCGGACTTGCCATCAAACTTCCCAAATTATCAATAGTGTTCAAAATAGTAAGAGGGCATCCAAAAGGCTTCATAAACGAATGTTGGGTTTATTGCCCATCGCCAATTCATAGGGTGTCTTCATCGTGGTTTTGTGACGAAACCCTGCTGAGTACATAGCATGCGAGACTTACGACCGCCCAAAATTGAATAGGAGATGAGAATCACCTAACATGGTCCTTGCGACTTCAATCAAGGTTCTATTTTTCCTCTCTGCAACACCATTTCTTGTGGTGTTCTAGCAATACTAAACTCCCTTTTATGCCTTTATTTGCACAAAAGTCATCCATAGGCTTGTTCTTGAATTCAGTTCCATTATCACATCTAATACCTCTAACCTTGAGTCTTAATTGGTTTCTAGTGCTATTATAAGAGTTTGAATAGCATCAAGGTATCATCCTTAAATCCCAAAAGAAAACCCAATCGAATCTACTACAATCATCGCCACAACCAAACAAGATTTCTTTTCTTATTTAAACTTGCCACGAGACAGTCCAAATAAATCCATATGTAATAGCTCCAATGGTTCTCTAATATTTCTTTCATCAAGCTTCTGCAGGAAGCTTTGTGTTGTTTACCCTTCTTGCATGCCAAACATGATTGATCATTCTTGTAAGTCTTTGAAGGTAAACCTCTAACTAAATTGCCTTTGACCGCTTTGTTGATGTTCTTGAAATTCACATGGCCCAATCTTCGATGCCATTGATGTGCCTCTTCAGTTGTTGCTTTAGCCACCAAACATGTGGCTCTTCCATAAGATGTAGACTCTTCATGTCTAAACTATACACATCATTTGTCCTTGGTACCCTTAGTATTACCAAGTCATCATCAACAGTTTGAAGTCGAAGAAAGGATAAGACATTCTGTGTCGTTGAATAGCACGGGATGCTTTTTATCACAAATTTGAGAGGCCGACAACAAGTTGAACTTTAGCTCCTTCACATATCCGACATTCTCAAATCGATTCTTCCAGCCTTTAATTGTTCCTTTCCCTGTAATCCTTCCTCCATTGGGATCATTCCCAAATGCAACTTTTCCTCCACTAATACTTCTAAAATCGACAGATCTCTTTATCGCTTTGTCATACTTCCGAGCAACCACTATCCACAATAAGATGATCTTTAAGCTCTTCTTAAGGTTGCCCTGCACACAAAGAAAAGAGTTAGAAACTTTTAGGAACCCAAGCCATTCTTGACTTGTGTTTCCTTGAGAGTTACAAACTCAAATTCTTTGAGTATGTAATTCCACTATCTCTTATATTATGATCCGAATTATCTTATTTTTAGCATGTGATTTTCAAAACTCTCTCGTTTTTCAACATAAATTTCTTTCACCGTATTTTTAGCCTTTTCTTTTAACACAAAAACATCTCGATTCACTTTTGTTGAACGTCATCGTATATTTCTCGCCAGATCGTCCTTTTAATCCATTCGCTTTTAACAGGTGGTTCTTGTGATCTAGATCCTATATGAATTGTGATACATTCTAGGTTGATAGTGAGATCTCCTAAATTTCTATCCCAAGTATGGTTTTCAAGACTTGTTTAAAGCAAGACTTTGGAAAGTACCGTGAGATACCAAGGTCTTCTCGATGTGGGTATCTATGATCCGGTGTAAAGTTTCGTGATTAACCCTATTAGAATTAGTCCACACCGGTTTGTGCTCTAGATTTCGATTGTAAGACTTATTCCTTGAAAACTTGCTTAGATATTCTCGAGTGTTTGTCACAATCTTTGATTAAGTGAGTAGGACTATAACACACAAAACACGCTTTTTGACCCATATGTCCAAAATGATTTCTTCTATGTTCATGCCCAAAATTGTTTTGCCTTCTTGAGGACTGATAAAATTTGTTTTGACCAAAATTATCCCAAAAGGTTTAGCAAGATCTTTTTTTGAAAAGGTTTTGCATATGTATCGCTTGTTGAGCAAGATTTGATTTAAAGGTACCGGATTTTGAACATTGTTTTCAACAGCTTTGGGTTTCTCGATCTAGATTTAGCAATTAGCTTATTCCTAAACTCTAGACTATCTACTCCATAACGAGAAACATCAGGCCTAGAGGGGTGATGACTAATGGGATGAGGAACAGCATGATAACCATTGTCTTTCTTATATTCAGGAGGTGGTTCACTTACTGAGCCTTCATCACTAGATGAATCTAAATAGTTAATGAGCTCATCATCACTAGTGGTTATATCCTCAAAATCACCATCATCCTGATCACTAGGTGGGTTCTCATCTATGTTACTAAAATCCATTCCAAATCCTAAGCCTGTTTTAATGTAAGCCCTTTTCTGTTTTTCAACAAAAGTAACATGGGACAAGCGGACTTTTTCAGGCATCAAACTTAGCTATCATATCATCTCTCTCTTAGTGAGTTTCTCAATTTCAATTTTTACAATTTAGTTTCCATTCACTAAGTTTTAACCGGTAATCCCGTTGTTCATACTTTTCACCAAGCCATTTCATTATTTTCATGTGTTATGATTTTAGCTTCTATAGACTCTAAAGTGATTTGGTAACCTGCTACCTCGGACCTAGCCCTAATACAATTATCTCTTTCAATCACATAATTAAGCAATTTTGATAGAATTCATAACGGTTTGAGCATACCTCGTAGATAGAGACCGAGTTGGTGAAGCCACCATAGCAAGAAGAACAAGATCATCTTCACTTTCTTTGCTCCAATCAAATCCTCCAAAGCCATCATCGATTCCAAAACAAAGATGTTCGATTTTTCATCAAAAGCGTTGCTCCGGTCCAATGCTTCCACCGTCTTCAACTGCATCTTCCATCGCTACCATACAAGAAGTCACCGTTCATCATCAAACTCTTCACTCCACCACTTCCGATAAATTCTCTTGAGCAACCAAAGCCTTTGTGTCCATCGAAATTTCCTTGAGCTCAAGTTTAGGCTTCTCGATGTCCTGCTTGCTTGATACTTAGCAAACCTGCACTCCTTTGCAAAGTGACGATCTTTTGACAATTGAAGCATTCAATTTTAGATTTGTCAAAAGTTATTCCTTGTTTTGGTTTGAAATCAATATTTTGCCTGTCTTCTTCATGTACTTTTGATTCTTGCGTTGATCAAAGCAACTTGCCACCGATATCAATTTCCTCAAGTGCATCTTCTTCAACTGCTAGATCCTCTTCATAAGTGATGTAAGCTTGCTTGTGCAAAGAAGGAGCACAACTTCATCCGAGTTCAAAGTGGTTGATGGTGGGGTCCACGAGTATATGATGGGGATTGTAAACAGCAGATTGAGAAACAAGATTTTGAGGAGAAGCAGATTTTTGAAGTCTGCTTCTTTTTTCGTGATGATAGAAAAGCAATAATGTGAGATTTAGAATTTGGTTGACCACTCATCTCATGTTCATACACCTTTAATTGATGATAAAGATCATCAAAGTCCATAACCTCCAGTCCTTGTTGTCCTCCGATCATAGTAGCAATCACATGCCATGTGGATGGCAAACTCCTTAGAAACTTCAAATTAGCATCCTCAACAGATACTTCGCTTTGTATAACTCCAACATGTTGAGGATATTCTCAAACCTATCATATGCGACATCAAGAGTCTCTCTTCTCCAACTGCGGAAAGTTTCAAACTGTTGTTTCAATGAAGTTTCGTGCATCTTCTGTGAGGCTTCATTCCTCCAATCTGGTCTCGAGAGCCCGCAGCAGTCGCTAGCATCTTTAGCATCGTGAAATTTGAGAAGATGACCATCTGGAATGGCGGATAAGAGAATGTTAAGTGCCTTCTCTGATTCCTTAGGGTTGCTTGTGGTAAACCGCTTTTGGTGCTAAAGGTTGTCCAGAACTCGAATGTGTTCGAACAACTTCATTCCATTCACAATTACATTCCACGAGCATGATCCGTAATGGCAATATAACGCCTCATCTTCATGCACCGAGATCATATTCTCCCTTCTTAATGACGGAATTCGAGGTGAGGTGATTGAGGGTGGTGGAACAACAATGACATCTTGAATATTGTAGGGTTTCTTTCTAGTCGGAGTTTCCACACAAGCTCGATACCACTTGTTGGATCGATATACTTTAATCAAACTAAACTAGCTTGTTAAGGTTTAATAACCCGGATAAATCCTAAGTTATTAACAAAGAAACACTCGAGCAATCTTTATCAAGTACGCGGAATTTACTTAACAAAGCTAAAAGAAACTTTATTAATAAAACTCTAAGTCCGCTTATTATGTAGATACTCTAATACAACTCTAAGATATTCGAACTTTTCTCTAAACTCTTAATTCAGAACTCTAAAACTCTTTTTCCTAAATCGCACTCTAATGCCAATCTAGAAGTCCTTTTATAGGCTCAAGGATATCCTAGTCGGTTT